>CH002437.1:2830-19473 GCA_000149265.1 Ciona savignyi | reverse complement strand
ATGAACGAGAGAGTGTCAACCACCACTGTCAAGTAGAATAAACGAGAGAGTGTCAACTACTGTCAAGTAGGATAAACGAGAGAGTGTCAACCACCACTGTCAAGTAGGATAAACGAGAGAGTGTCAACCACCACTGTTAAGTAGGATAAACGAGAGAGTGTCAGCCACCACTGTCAAGTAGGATAAACGAGAGAGTGTCAACCACCATTGTCAAGTAGGATAAACGAGAGAGTGTCAACCACCATTGTCAAGTAGGATAAACGAGAGTGCCAACCACCACTGTCAAGTAGGATAAACGAGAGTGCCAACCACCACTGTCAAGTAGGATAAACGAGAGAGTCAACCACCACTGTCAAGTAGGATAAACGAGAGAGTGTCAACCACCACTGTCTAGTAGGATAAACGAGAGAGTGTCAACCACCATTGTCTAGTAGGATAAACGAGAGAGTGCCAACCACCACTGTCAAGTAGGATAAACCAGAGTGTCAACCACCACTGTCGAGTAGGATAAACAAGAGAGTGTCGCCCACCACTGTCAAGTAGGATAAACAAGAGAGTGTCAACCACCCCTGTCTAGTAGGATAAACGAGAGAGTGTCTACTACCCCTGTCAAGAAGGATAAACAAGAGAGTGTCCACCCCCCCTGTCTAGTAGGATAAATTAGAGAGTGTCAGCCCCCCCTTTCTAGTAGGATAAATGAAAGAGGGTCAACCACCCCTGTTAAGTAGGATAAACGAGAGAGTGTCAACCACCACTGTCAAGTAGGATAAACGAGAGAGTGTCAACCACCACTGTCAAGTAGGATAAACGAGAGAGTGTCAACCACCACGGTCAAGTAGGATAAACGAGAGTGTCAACCACCACGGTCAAGTAGGATAAATGAGAGAGTGTCAACCACCACGGTCAAGTAGGATAAACGAGAGAGTGTCAACCACCACTTTCAAGTAGGATAAATTAGAGAGTGTCAACCACCACTGTCAAGTAGGATAAACGAGAGTGTCAACCACCACTTTCAAGTAGGATAAATGAAAGAGGATCAACCACCACTGTTAAGTAGAATAAAGGAGAGTGTCAACCACAACTGTCAAGTAGGATAAACGAGAGAGTGTCAACCACCACGGTCAAGTAGGATAAATGAGAGAGTGTCAACCACCACTGTCAAGTAGGATAAACGAGAGAGTGTCAACCACCGCTGTCAAGTAGGATAAACGAAAGAGTGTCAACCACCACTGTCAAGTAGGATAAACGAGAGAGTGTCAACCACCACTGTTAAGTAGCATAAACGATAAAGTGTCAACCACCACTGTCAAGTAGGATAAACGAGAGAGTGTCAACCACCACTGTCAAGTAGAATAAAAGAGAGAGTGTCAATGACCACTGTCAAGTAGAATAAACGAGAGTGTCAACCACCACTGTTAAGTTGGATAAACAAGAGAGTGTCAACCACCACTGTCAAGTAGAATAAACAAGAGTGTCAACCACCACTGTAAAGTAGGATAACGAGAGAGTGTCAACCATTAATGTGAAATAGGATAAACGAGAGTGTCAACCACCACTGTCAAGTAGGATAAACGAGAGTGTCAACCACCACTGTCAAGTAGGATAAACAAGAGAGTGTCAACCACCACTGTCAAGTAGGATAAACGAGAGTGTCAACCACCACTGTCAAGTAGGATAAACGAGAGTGTCAACCACCCCCGTCAAGTAGGATAAACGAGAGTGTCAACCACCACTGTCAAGTAGAATAAACGAGAGAATGTCAACCACCACTGTCGAGTAGAATAAACGAGAGAGTGTCAACTACGAGAGAGTGTCAACTACCAATGTCAAGTAGGATAAACGAGAGTGTCAACCACCTCTGTCGAGTAGGATAAACGAGAGAGTGTCAACTACGAGAGAGTGTCAACTACCAATGTCAAGTAGGATAAACGAGAGTGCTCAACCACCTCTGTCAACTAGGATAAACGAGAGAGTGTCAACCACCACGGTCAAGTATAATAAACTAGAAAGTGTCAACCACCACTGTCAAGTAGGATAAGCGAGAGAGTGTCAACCACAAGTGTCAAGTTGGATAAACAAAAAAAGTGTCAAGCACCACTGTCAATTAGGATAAACGAGAGTGTCAACCACTACTGTCAAGTGGGATAAACGAGAGTGTCAACCACCACTTTTAAGTAGAATAAGCGAGAGACTGTCAACCACAAGTGTCAAGTAGGATAAACGAGAGTGTCAATCACCATTGTCAAGAAGGATAAACGAGAGTATCAACCACCACTGTCAATTAGGATAAACCAGAGAGTGTCAATCACCACTGTCAAGTAGAATAACAATTGACAATTTTTTTAACCGGTTTAAAAAAATTGATCGGGTTGGGCGGTATTGGGCAAAGCAACAAGACCTCTTTCATGTTTATTTCAAGGATAGTTGGATTTAACCTTTAAGATGACATAAAACCCATTTAATTATTCTCTATGTCAATGCACAAAGGGATACCACACTGATTTTTTAAGGAATACTTTGGTAGGCATTGAGTTTAGGTTGTACATCTTAGCTTCAATTTTAAATTTATTATATTTATTTTTGCACCGAGAAACTCATGGTTCCTGAAGTTACCATTCTAATATTGTTATCAAATTTTTCGTGCACTAACTGTGACAGTTTTTGTTTCTGCAAGCACAAGCTTATGGAGAATATTTATATTAAAGACCTGTACATCTTATTTCTTATCTTTCAAAAAATGAAAAAAGACGTGAGACGTGAGTTTTTTTCACTTTTCTGTAATAGATCCTTTATCATTTTTAGTTTTAATTCTCGGTAAAAAGGAACTATATTTTTGAAATATATCAGATATACTTTCGTCGTATATGCGCAATTTCCCTCAGATTATGTATCAACATTTTAGTTTCTACCTATCTACACAACCAAACTAAATCGTCACCCCAAAACAAAGCAAGAATCCAGTTCTAGATAGACCGTACAACTATATGCAGAGTAATAATGTTCGGCCGTAGTTAAAATTCGTATGTAGTGTTGACTTTAGCTATTTGTTTGTCTAAGAGGAGCGTTATGGTATATTTCGAATGCCTAATTAAGTATATGCATGGTTGATTTGAAAGCACGATATAAGCGACTATTACACTAGTGTGTCGTTACTATTTAGCTTTTTAAATATTAAAACTAAAGACTTATTAAATATTTACACAAAACTTCATTAAACCGCCACTTCCCAAGTTCATAGTTCAGCGTTCAATATGGAACAGCCCTATCAAGTGTTGCTGGAGCTTCTTGCACAAAATGTAGTCTGTGACGTAGTGTGCCTTCACAAATTTGGATGGTGCTCCTATAGCCACACTTGCCAAAGCAGCTGTATCATGGACAACGTTCCCGAATGTACTTTCTTTGTCCGATTCAAAGTTTGGCCTGTGATAACATTACTTTTTTCACAAATGCCATGTAATATAAAGTAAATTCACATTTGTTCATGTAAATGAGAGAACGCTAGAGCCGTTCTTAACTCGCGCCTACCGTTGGGTTACGGAGGTGCAGTGTTTTATGTATGATAATAAAAATCATTTAATTTAGTACAATCCGTTATTTCACTGCTTTAAGACATTGTCCGCTAATGCTTTGCCATGGAAACAGGCGTCCAGCCAACGACCAGTTTTGGCTGAAATTCAAGGCAATAACTAAAGACGCTATCCGGTCGGAAATATATCGCATAAATAAATATAATTTAAACACTTAGTTAAATGTCACTAACCAGTCAACATTGTCGGTCGGTGGTGCATAATCAATACAGCATTTGCATGCCGTTTCTTGGGTCTTTTCGAACGGACCAACAAGAGAAACATTAGCATTGCTTTTGTTTTCGTCCCGTGCAAGAAACTTGTTTGCTACATTATCGTTTTTGAAGACGTAGTTCCAGGCAAGCTGTCAATGATAATAGAAATATCTCAATTGTGTTCTACACGTAATAATTCCTGCAATTCATTTAACTAGAAAAAAATTATTCGACGGATGACAGTGTTTAAACAAGCCCTTAAGTTTGTCTTCCCCATTAACATAGATATGTGTGAATAAATTAATTTATAAGACAAAATTAAAATATTTTTACTTACTTTGACATCTCCCTTCTTTACTAATTCAATTGCTCCAAATGTAATGATTGCAACAGAGTTAAAGATTTGACGCATTTCGCCCGGTGATTTTCTAAAACTGCGAAATGCCTCGTTAACACATTTTGTACCATGACTATGTGCGACGATGATTATGTGAATCTTATCACACTTGCACTGATCCATCGCCTTATCTACTTCGGAATGAATGTTTTCTACCACGCTTTTAGAAACCGGAAGTTTTCCTTCTTTAAGCGACATCATCGGGCTGTCGTTACTTATTATATTTACTTGTTTAACTTGGAACCAATTCTTAAGAGCATTTGATGTTGCTATATCAGCAGAATCAAGCACACTGCTGATGTTACTAACGTTTAATATTGCTCTCGCTAGGCCAGCCTTGAACCCTCTAACAAAAATGACTTGTCGGCGTTCACAAACAGGCATCTTGGCTCCATGTGCTGACATATCGAGAGTGCAGTAAATAAACTTGATTTAAACAACAAAATCTGTACCTCTAGTACTTCTTCAAAGAAATCGCAAAAAAATATTTTAAGAGATTGTTATGGCAATGAACGGTGTAGTTAAGTAGAACTATGAATTATTTTCTGAAACAAAGTTTATCAGCCAAAATAAGTACTTTTATTGCTACAATTAAAGTGGGCGTCCTTTAATTTAAAAACTAAGCCTTGGTCATTACACCATTCGCCAGCGAGTTTGGTTGCCAAATAAAGCTTACCCAAACCTCTAAGCGCAACTTTCGACAACTAAAAAGGAAAATATGACAACCTTTCTTGTTTAACCTAGCTCACTAATTGGATAATGTCAGCGGTTGCTACGCAATCGTCATGATTTTATTGTGTGACTTTCCTAACTTTATTTGTATTTGACATTTGCGAATAAATAAATAAATGTTTGCTTTGCAATTAATCGAAGTACAGTCTTTCGTAACAAACAAAATAGCTCTTTCGATAGTGTTAATGACCTCTGTGGATAATGATAAACGAAAAAATTTCAACCACCCACGTCGAGTATCATAAACGAGAAAGTGTCAATCACCACTGTTAAGTAGAATAAACGAGAAAGTGTCAATCACCACTGTTAAGTAGAATAAACGAGAAAGTGTCAATCACCACTGTTAAGTAGAATAAACGAGAGAATGTCAACCACCACAGTCAAGTAGGATAAACGAGAGAGTGTCAACCACCACAGTCAAGTAGGATAAACGAGAGAGTGTTAACCACCACTGTCAATTAGGATAAACGAGAGAGTGTCAACCACCACAGTCAAGTAGGATAAACGAGAGTGTCAACTACTGTCAAGTAGAATAATCGAGAGAGTGTCAACCCCCACTGTCAAGTAGGATAAACGAGAGAGTGTCAACCACCACTGTCAAGTAGGATAAACGAGAGTGTGTCAACCACCACTGTCAAGTAGGATAAACGAGAGAATGTCAACCACCACTGTCAAGTAGGATAAACGAGAGAGTATCAACCCCCACTGTCAAGTAGAATAAACGAGAGAGTCAACCACCCCTGTCAAGTAGGATAAACGAGAGAGTGTCAACCCCCACTGTCAAGTAGGATAAACGAGAGAGTGTCAACTACTGTCAAGTAGGATGAACGAGAGTGTCAACCACCCCTGTCAAGTAGGATAAACGAGAGAGTGTCAACCACCACTGTCAAGTAGGATAAACGAGAGCGTGTCAACCACCACTGTCAAGTAGGATAAACGAGAGAGTGTCAACCACCACTGTCAAGTAGGATAAACGAGAGAGTGTCAACCACCACTGTCAAGTAGGATAAACGAGAGAGTGTCAACCACCACTGTCAAGTAAAATAAACGAGAGAGTGTCAATCACCATTGTCAATTAGGATAAACGAGAGTGTGTCAACCACCACTGTCAAGTAAGATAAACGAGAGAGTGTCAACCACCACCCAAACGAGAGAGTGTCAACCACCACTGTCAAGTAAAATAAACGAGAGAGTGTCAATCACCATTGTCAATTAGGATAAACGAGAGTGTGTCAACCACCACTGTCAAGTAAGATAAACGAGAGAGTGTCAACCACCACTGTCAATTAGGATAAACGAGAGTGTGTCAACCACCACTGTCAAGTAAGATAAACGAGAGAGTGTCAACCACCACTGTCAAGTAGGATAAACGAGAGTGTGTCAACCACCACTGTCAAGTAGGATAAACGAGAGAGTGTCAACCGCCACTGTCAAGTAGGATAAACGAGAGTGTCAACCACCACTGTCTAGTAGGTTAAACGAGAGAGTGTCAACCACCACTGTCTAGTAGGATAAACGAGAGAGTGTCAACCACCACTGTCAAGTAGGATAAACGAGAGAGTGTCAACCACCACTGTCAAGTAGGATAAACGAGAGAGTGTCAACCACCACTAATATATATTAGATATGCACCGTTATAAAAGGCCATTGCCATATTATGTATAAACCAGTTTGTTACTAACAGCAGTATAAAATGATCATGAATTTCAATTTAGTCCTATATTAAGTCATCCAGTTACCATTTTAATTGTTTTCCTGAAAGAAATCTTTAATTTTCTTATGTTTTTTTTTTGTATTTCAACGTTAATACTCTTGCACATAATACAATGTATTATACATAAATATCAAGATTGGATAGCTAACTGCAGAACCCATAAGTTTCTACTTGCAGAAACAAATGTTATACTCTTTATATCAGATTTATCATTGGTAATTAGATAGCCAGGGAACCCGATCGTTTTTGCATGCAGAATAATATAGCGGAAACTCACAAGAGTATTTTTTTAATAGTGTTGGTTCATACGTGGTTAATAGATACTCTCTAGTATATATTTTTAAAATGGTTTTACAGGTATAAGTATAGTTAGTTGGGTCATGTTGTCAGAAGATTGGTATAATGTTACAGCAATACAATATGATTTTTTTATATTTGAACTTTACAGGTCTCTATAACAAGATTATTATTAAACTGTGCCACTTTGTCAAATAATAGAATTCCAGAAATTTGGGGTTTTGAAAACATAAAGAAGTAAAATAAAATTACTGAAGTAATTAACAACTCTTAGGTTTTGTTTAAAAAAGGGAGTCACATCGAAATGAGTTATTAAGAATTATTAGATAATATGTATATTTGTGTCTGTGTCCATGGGTAATGCACTTAATGGACACTGCCTGAACCCAGCGGATTAATGGGTTCTACCAAATTTAAGGCACGTGTCTATCATATACAACACACTGCAATAGCTTCGGTAACCCGACGATGGACGCGAGGCGATTAGACGATTGCACGTGTGTTAACCCCCTTGGTTTTCTCATTCACTGGATAAACATGAATATCCTATCCTATCTATCATATCTTTCCCACAATTTTGAGCATCCTGTAAACTGGCTTTGGATATAATTCCCTAGAAACAGAAATTTTGGTTGGTAATTCCTGGGTAATTGCACAGAAACTTAGAAATCATAACTCACTATATTAAGCATAATGGAATTGGAAAATACAACTCAGTATCTAACTAAAGAATAGTTAAATATTTACACAAAACTTCATTAAACCGCCACTTCCCAAGTTCATAGTTCAGCTTTCAATATGGAACAGCCCCATTAAGTCTTGCTGGAGCTTCTTGCACATAATGTAGTCTGTGACGTAATGAGCTGTCACAAATTTGGATGGTGCCCCTGCAGCCACGCTTGCCATAGCAGCTGCATCATGGACAACGTTCCCGCATGTACTTTCTTTAACCGTTTCAAAGCTTGGCCTGTAATAACAAAACTTTTGTTTTTTGCACAAATGACATCAGATTTACATGTCATTGAATGAGATAATAAATGTTATTACAAAATTGTCAAATAATTGGCTATAATGGTTAGATTCCATTTATACCGGTCTCCCATTTAAATTCACATCTATTCGGGATATGAATAGTCGTTGAAGACCGCTCTCTCAGCAGCAGTTTTAAATTAATTTACATATTGATTTACAAGAGGTTTATATCCTAGGTTTGTTTTCATTTGGGCTTATAATTGGCTAAGGGGTATTTATTTGCCGAGCAGCACTTTGTTGGCTTTTTTTGTCTATTTATGCAAAGTCAAAAAAGTATTCGATTATTGTGAAGGTCAGTATTAGAAAGTATTAGTCGAGTTTTCACATCAATATTTTGAACCGGCAGTCCTAAACTTGAATTTAGTATGACGAAAACTATGTACAAATGATGACTGAGCGCTGTTCTTGAGCGACATGCTCCAAAATGATGGGACTCAGTGTGGTGTAACATATAGATCGAGGAAATTCATGTTTATCCCCGTGAAGAAAAAAACTACGGGGGATAACACACTGGCAATCATCAGACTGCCTCGCGTTACCAGAGCCAGTGAAGTGTGTTGTGTGTGATTCACAGGTTTTTTTTAATTTATTACAACTGATTATTCCGATAGGTTCAAGCAATGTCCGTTAAGTGCCTTGATCAAGGACTCACCTGACTAGCAAGCGATAGGGAAACTGCAACCTTTCGGTTGAAAAGCGACGAACGCACTAACCCACCAAGCTATTCTCCTTGAAATATGTCGCATAAATAAATATAATTCGAACACTGAGTTATTATCACTTACAAGTCACTATTGTCGGTAGGTGGTGCATAATCAACACAGCATTTGCAAGCGTTGTCTTCGGTCCTTTCGAACGGACCAACCAGTGAAACATTAGCTTTGCTTTTGTTTTCGTCACGTGCAAGAAACTTGTTTGCTATATTATCGTTTTCAAATATGAAATTCCAGGTGAGCTGTGAATGGTAATAGTGTGTGGTGTTTCAGGAAAAGTTTATAGACTGCTGGATAGGATGTAGCATTCGTGTATATCCCAGTGAATGGGAAAACCAAGAGGGTTAACACACAGGCAATCGTCAGATCACCTCGCGCCCATCGTCAGGTTACCGGAGATAATGCAGTGCATTGTGTATAATAGATATTTTCAATTAATTTGGTAGAACCCATTAATCCGCTGGGTTCAGGCAATGTCTTTGCCCAATGACACAACCGACTAGCTAGCGAACAGCGAACAGTTTTCTATCTGTAACTTTTCGGTTAAAAGGTGCCGCCCTAAATCATTGGACTAAACGACGCAATAATTCATCCACTTCCTTTAACTTGTCCCCATGATCAACAAATTAATCGACAAAATTAAAATAGTTTTACTTACTGCGACATCTCCGCGCTTTATTAATTCAATTGCTCCAAATGTAATGATGGCAACAGAATTATAAAGATGACGTATTTCCCCCGGCGATTTTCTAAAACTGCGAAATGCCTCGTTAACACACTTTGCACCATGACTATGTGCGACTATGATTATGTGAATCTTATCACACTTGCACCGATCCATCGCCTTATCAACTTCGGAATGAATGCTTTCCATTACGTTTTTAGAAACCGGAAGTTTTCCTTCTCTAAGCGACATTGGGTTGTCGTTACTTATTATTTTTACGTCTTTAACAAGGAACCATTCCTTTAGAGCAAAATTTGTTGCAACATCAGCAGAATCCTTAAACAATCTTCTAATGTTACCAACGCTGAGCCTCTTGAATCCTCTAACAAAAAGGACTTGTCGGCGTTCACAAACAGGCATCTTGACCTTAAGAGCAGACATTTCGATATTGCGGTCAATACGTTTGATTTTTTTCTACTAATTCTGTTAAAGCTTAAGTTAAACGATAGCGTTCTTTGAGTTAAAAGCCAACACTTTCTCATTACATGGCTGGCAATGATAGTCTGCTTGCAGAGCGAAGGTTAACCAACTTTCAAGCTTAACCTCTAAAAGCAATAATAAAAAGTTTGACCTGTTTCCAAAATTTCCTTGTCTAAACTTCCTCGCTAATATGACAATGGCAGCTGTTGTTGCACTATGTTCATGGTTTTATTGTTTGACTTTCGAAATTTTAACTGCGTTTTATCTTCGCGAACAAACAACATAAAACTTTATTTCGCGCTAACTGAAGCGCACTCTTTTACGACAAGGAATTAATCATTCACACAATGCATTTTTAACTAATGCATTTTTTTAAGTTTTAGGGAAATGATCGGTAACTTATACAAGCCAAGGTAAATATAAGCTAGTTTACAACTTATTTAAGCATGAAACAAGATGAGAGTGTCAACCACAACTGTCAAGTAGGATAAACGACAGAGTGTCAACCACCACTGTCAAGTAGGATAAACGAGAGAGTGTCAACCACCACTGTCAAGTGGGATAAACGAGAGAGTGTCAATCGCCACTGTCAAGTAGGACAAACGAGGGAGTGTCAACCACCACTGTCAAGTAGAATAAACGAGAGTGTCAACCACCACTGTCAAGTAGGATAAACGAGAGAGTGTCAACCACCACTGTCAAGTAGGATAAACGAGAGAGTGTCAACCACCACTGTCAAGTAGGATAAACTAGGGTGTGTCAACCACCACTGACAAGTAGAATAAACGATAGAGTGTCAACCACCACAGTCAAGTAGGATAAACGAGAGTGTCAACCACCACTGTCAAGTAGGATAAACGAGAGAGTGTCAACCACCACTGTCAAGTAGGATAAACGAGAGAGTGTCAACCACCACTGTCAAGTAGGATAAACGAGAGAGTGTCAATCGCCACTGTCAAGTAGGATAAACGAGAGTGTCAACCACCACTGTTAAGTAGGATAAACGAGAGAGTGTCAACCACCCCTGTTAAGTAGGATAAACGAGAGTGTCAACCACCACTGACAAGTAGAATAAACGAGAGAGTGTCAACCACCACTGTCAAGTAGGATAAACGAGAGAGTGTCAACCACCACTGTCTAGTAACGATAAACGAGAGAGTGTCAACCACCACTGTCAAGTAGGATAAACGAGAGAGTGTCAATCGCCACTGTCAAGTAGGATAAACGTGAGAGTGTCAATCACCACTGTCAAGTAGGATAAACGAGAGTGTCAACCACCACTGTTAAGTAGGATAAGTGAGAGAGTGTCAACCACCACAGGATAAACGAGAGAGTGTCAACCACCACTGTCAAGTAGGATAAACGAGAGAGTGTCAACTACCACTGTCAAGTAGGATAAACGATAGTGTCAACCATCACTGTTAAGTAGGATAAACGAGTAAACGAGAGAGTGTCAACCACCACTGTCAAGTAGGATAAACGAGAGTGTCAACCACCACTGTCAAGTAGGATAGACGAGAGAATGTCAACCACCACTGTCATGTAGGACAATTTTAGTCACGGTTATATCAAAAAAGCTGATTAGGTTGGATGGTGCCGGGATTTTACGATGACGTCACAAACAAGGACTAATCGCGTTTGCAAGTAACTGACCTGGGAACGTTATGACGTCAGTTAATGGTCAGTGCTTGCTTAAACTATGAACTGATCGTCGTGTGAAAGTGGCCTTCTTGACTGCGCTATCTCAACAGTTATCGGACAGTTGCTAATGGGACGTCACTAATCGATGTTTCTGAGTGTCCAGTTGATTCTTTCCTTCGTCAGAGAGATATCGGATGTCATGAGACCAGCTAACGGGTTTATTTTGATCGAATAATCGCACGCAATGCTGCCGAGTGTGGCAATGTTAGTAAATCTTCAAGTGGTTCACTCTTAAGTGATGTTGGAGGGGGAAAATTACATGAACAAACGACTCAAAGAGGTCGTCATGAAACTTTTTTTTAGCGATTCAGCGGGAAGTTAAATATGGATGTTCGGGGCGTCGACGGAAGAGGAGCAAAGATACATCGAGAAAGTAGCTGGAATCGTCTCGAGATTCGGAATTGGACTCAAACGCTAGATCACCAGCATGTTTAAACACTTTCTCGTGACTGCATATCACGAGTTGCGGCACGGTCGTGTGACTGAATGGTTATCGCGACCGACATATACCTACTTACATACAAAAACGGTCCTTGTACCTAGCCCAACTCGGGTTTGAAACTTGGCCCGATAAAAAAATATTACGAGTTGCGATTCGATATTCCGTCGTCTGAACGTTATTCGTTTATCGTGGCGTATTAAGTCACATTACTAATTTCTGATAATTGCTGATATTGACTGCTTTTGAGTTGTTTGGTTTTATTGACGAATTAAAGGCACTTACTAACAACAAAGGAGTGAACTCTGCAATACAATACAATTTTTTTTTTCTTTCGCTGCAGCGTTTATAACCAACAATTTAAAAGTACATGTCATATATATATATATATACCAAAACAAATACATGGCGTTAACTGAGCAAAACAGGAAGGCACCAAAAAACTAAAAGGTATCTAGTTTGGCGCCTCCCTGTGAAAAAATAAATAAATAAAAAAAATGTATATATAATTATTTAGTTTAGTTTAGTTTCGTTTATTTTTTGTTTGCACAATGAAAACATAAATCAGGAATTTTGAAAAAAAAATGGAAAACGGGAAAAAACGGCAGTCGTTAGAACACATCTAAAAAACAACCAATAAATTATTAAAGTCCGGTAAAATTAGACGTGGCCGCTAAACCCCCCCCCCCCAAAAATAAATAAAATAAGTAAGATAACACAATTAAAATTTAATTTAAAAAGGGTTATTTGAGTAGAGCTTAAGAATCCAGGGTTAGGTTTAAGGGTCTGATTACCCTCATCAAATATCAGTACTTTAATTTAGTACTTGCTGTTCTGATTAAACATCTGTTTACTCTGATTAATTATCGTTAAGTTGACACAGTCTTGACAAGAGTACGACTCCGTGGCTTGTGAGCGCCGCAGGTGGTATATTTTGCATAGCAACAAGACCTCTATTTTGCATAGCAACAAGACATCTATTTTGCATAGCAACAAGACCTCTATTTTGCATAGCAACAAGACCTTTGTATATTTCAAAGATAGTTGGATTTAACCGTTAAGATGACATAGAACCCATTTAATTATTCTCTATGCCAATGTACAAAGGAATACCACACTGAATTTTTAGGGAAAACTTTGGTAGGCGTTGTGTTTAGGTTATTCATCTTAGCTTTAATTTTAGTTTATGTAGTTTGTTTTTACACCTAGTAACTCATAGCTCCTTAAGTTACCAATCTAATATTGTTATCCAATTTTGCGTGCACTAACTGTGATAGTTTTGTTTCTGCAAGCATATGCTGATGGAAAAGGGCTGGAGTTTTTTTTTTGGTTTTCACTTTCCTGTAATGGATCCTTTATAATTTTTAGTTTTAATTCTCCTGTTTTAGCACAATGTAAAGAGGCGATGACCATGGACTCGACGATCTTCTTACAATTCCCAGTTTTAGCATATTTACAAACTCTGCTTTACCTAAATAGAGCGGCGTGCTCTTGCATGTACGGGTAGGCCCAGTGGTTGTAATATATATGTTCCACATAGTGCAACAGGCAATTATGCTTTAAATCTACCATGAATGAGCGCGCAAAATATCAGCTCCGAAAAGGGCTTTGACACGTCTGCCAAGGTAAACTTCCATTGAAATAGTCCAGGTGCCAAATCCAGCTTGATTGTTGTTGTGTCGATGGTCTTGATGCTGCTTCCGTTCGCTGCAATCCGTGTTCGTCCACACGCTTGCTGTCGGCGTTGCATTGTTGAAACCGGGTAAACACTGATTTCAGTTCCAGTGTCAACCAGAAAACTCTGGTTTGATCGCCGATCACGAATATAGAATAGGTTTTGTTGCTTGCCGATCGCTGAGGCTGTTAGAAGCGGCCGGCGGAAGCGTTTCCCTGATATGTGCACAGCGTACAATTTTAATCAGTTTGTTTATAGATTCCACTGCATATAGGATACCATTTTAAATATGGATTTCACTGTGAATAATACAGGTTACGCCGGTAATTATGGGAATTCTCTAAATACTGTCAATACCCAAAATAACCTCTCAGGGTTTCGCATCAATAATAACAATTACCTGGTGCTCAGACAGCTGGGCGAAGGGGCTTCGAGCAAGGTTTTGCAGGTGATCTGTCTCCAGTCCAACACAATAATGGCAGTTAAGCAGGTAATCCTGATGTCTTTTCGTCGTATTTTATTTTTAAAATAATCAACACAAATTGCATGTTAAATTGGTCCAATTTAAAATTTATGTTGTTTTTCTATTTTAAGTCTTAAGAAAATAACAATGGCAGTGTCTTCTCTACCTGTATGTGTGATCCACTTTTCTGTTTTTGACAAGTTTTGTCCATCATTACCACATTTTCAAAGTTCCGATCATATATATATGCACACAAACCAACCTTAAAATCACCATAAAAATAATTTTTTAATTTCTTTTTTTGGTCTAGGTGTCACTAAAGGGTGCAGATGAACAAACAAAAAAGGCATTCCAAGACGAGATCAAATTCCTAGAAAAACTTAGTGGAAATCCGTACATAGTACAATTATACGAATAGTAAGTGATTTTTACTTGTAAATATATTATAGTTTTAATGATGTTGTTACAATGCAGCCTTCAAAATTAAATTTCCGTAACATAGACTGCTTGTAACGAGGGCACAGGCAAATATACTGCTTGTAACGAGGGCACAGGCAAATATAAATATACTCGCTTGCTTCCTCGAAGTGTTATATATTGTAAAGCAAAGCCGGTTTTCTGTAAATAAAAATCGACTTAAATATAAAAACCACTATATAACACACTCATTAAAATACCATTCTTACCGAACTGTGCGAGATCCCAATCTAATTTTTTTACATAAATTTGAAATTGCATAAATATATCGTAATGCTCTGCGGAGAAATAAAGAAAGAAAATCTGTTAATAAACAAATACTATTTTACCGTTAACAAATAATATAAAACTAAAGACTCATTTGGCTTATAACTGAAATATAACAAGAAAACCGGAATTTAAATAAATTAACAAACGTAAAAGGCGAGAAGCTGGAACTATTACAGTGTGTGGATGGTTGGTTCATTTATATCCTTGTGCCCACTGTCGAGTTGCTGGAGCTATAACAGTGTGTGGATGGTTGGTTCATTTATATCATTGTGCCCACTGTCGAGTTGCTGGAGCTATTACAGTGTGTGGATGGTTGGTTCATTTGTATCCTCGTGCCCACTGTCGAGTTGCTGGAGCTATTACAGTGTGTGGATGGTTGGTTCATTTATATCCTCGTGCCCACTGTCGAGTTGCTGGAGTTATTACAGTGTGTGGATGGTTGGTTCATTTATATCCACGTGGGTGGGAAGCCAGGTTTTATTCATGGGTATCGTAAGACACATGCCCACTGTCGAGTTGCTGGAGCTATTACAGTGTGTGGATAGTTGGTTCATTTATATCCTCGTGCCCACTGTCGAGTTGCTGGAGCTATTACAGTGTGTGGATGGTTGGTTCATTTATATCCTCATGCCCACTGTCGAGTTGCTGGTGCTATTACAGTGTGTAGATGGTTGGTTCATTTATATCCTTGTGCCCACTGTCGAGTTGCTGGAGCTATTACAGTGTGTGGATGGTTGATTCATTTATATCCTCATGCCCACTGTCGAGTTGCTGGAGCTATTACAGTGTGTGGATGGTTGATTCATTTATATCCTCATGCCCACTGTCGAGTTGCTGGTGCTATTACAGTGTGTAGATCAGGGGTTCCCAAACCAGGGGTCGCGACCCAAAATGGGGTCGGAGTGATAAGTAGGTGGGGTCGCAAACAGGTCATGGGGTCGGTGGGGTCAGTGAGGTATGGTAATAATGGATGTACAAAACATCTAAGATTTGACAAACCATGTTAAATTTAGCAGTTTGTACCATGGCTTACTGTAAAACAGGCTTATAGGCATCACTCTAACTAAGTCTGTACTTATGCTATCGAAAATGTAGGTGCTTATTGTGACATCACTGTTTGATTGTTCATAATGGAATGACACATTGTTGATTTGCAGAGTTGAAAAATATATATTGACCTTGGGTCGCACTGGACACTTGAAAGTTGTCTTTGGGGTCGTCCTGAGAAAAGCTTGGGAACCCCTGGTGTAGATGGTTGGTTCATTTATATTCTTGTGCCCACTGTCGAGTTGCTGGAGCTATTACAGTGTGTGGATGGTTGATTCATTTATATCCTCATGCCCACTGTCGAGTTGCTGGAGCTATTACAGTGTGTGGATGGTTGGTTCATTTATATCCTCATGCCCACTGTCGAGTTGCTGGAGCTATTACAGTGTGTAGATGGTTGGTTCATTTATATCCTCATGCCCACTGTCGAGTTGCTGGAGCTATTACAGTGTGTGGATGGTTGGATTATTTATATCCTCGTGTCCACTGTCGAATTGCTGGA
The DNA here is from genome assembly GCA_000149265.1 of Ciona savignyi. Lineage (NCBI taxonomy): Eukaryota > Metazoa > Chordata > Ascidiacea > Phlebobranchia > Cionidae > Ciona > Ciona savignyi. The sequence continues at coordinate 3,089 of CH002437.1, read as the reverse complement.
GCTATTACAGTGTGTGGATGGTTCATTCATTCATATCCTTGTGCCCACTGTCGAGTTGCTGGAGCTATTACAGTGTGTGGATGGTTCATTCATTTATATCCTTGTGCCCACTGTCGAGTTGCTGGAGCTATTACAGTGTGTGGATGGTTGGATTATTTATATCCTCGTGTCCATTGTCGAATTGCTGGAGCTATTACAGTGTGTGGATGGTTCATTCATTCATATCCTTGTGCCCACTGTCGAGTTGCTGTAGCTATTT
>CH002438.1:73499-85610 GCA_000149265.1 Ciona savignyi | reverse complement strand
ATGGCCATGGGCATCACTAAAAGAAGGGAAAGCGGGAAACTGCTCACTAAAACTATGATAGAAACTAATTTAAACAATTCTGTAAACACTAATCTCAACCCCAGAACTAACCATAACCCCATGTTTAAAACTAACTCTTAATCTCCTAATCTTCATTTTAGTTTGCAGTTTCCCTCCTTTCCACTTTCCCTCTTTTTAGTTTACCCCTAGCATCATCAATAACATAATCAGAGCCAGGTGAAAATGTTAAAAAAATTTCTTTTCCCATTTGCTTTACACATTGTTATATATTCTTCCGGCCCGTTAGTTTAGCGGTTAAGTGCGTCGCCTATCAATTGGAAAGGTTGCGGGTACGAAACTGGTCGCTAGCTAGTCGGTTGTGTCCTTGGGCAACGCACTTTACGGACATTGCCTGAGCCCAGCGGTTTAATGGGTTCTACCAAATTGAAGGAACGTGTCTATCATATACAAAACACTGCAATATCTACGGTAACCCGACAATGGACGCAAGGTGATCTGATGATTGCCGGTGTGTTAACCCCCTTGGTTTTCCCATTTTCTGACGGGGATAAACATGAGATATCTTATCCTATATTCCATCAACTAGGTAGTAATCCTTATACAAATACAAATATAATACCGTTTTCAGCATATTTCTACAGTGCCTTATAGTGAAAGACTTACATTGTCTATAACTACCGGTTGGTTGGTTATTATATCGTACGAATCCATTCACCTACGATTGGGATCTGCACTGTTTATACCGTGTGTTGAATCGCAGGCTTAATTGATAATCAGTTATTATCAATTAAGGGAGAAATCAGAATAACGGAACAGCGGAAAACTGTTGCGCAGAAAACGATTCCGGTGGTTCATGTTTGCTTAAATGAGCAGGCATTCTCAGAACCGTTTATACGTAAAGGTAAATATAAATATTTTAGACAATTGTTGTAAAAATGTATATAAATATTAAGGTTTTATTATATTTGTGAAATTTCCCATGTCGCCCAATCACTTCCGCGAAAAGAAGGCGGAACATAACAAAATGGATTCCCAATGTTAAGTTCATTGGTTTACCAATTTTTCGTCTTTATTATTTTTATTATTTTGTGAAGACCGCTCGCAAAAGGCACGCTGCGTGAAAATGTAGATTGACTGACATACTGCGGATGTTAGTAGGCAGGCGTATTGTTTGAAAAATAAGGGAAATTCCCAAGATGCCAATGTAAAAACCGTTTTACACATATTGGCGCCGATATTATTTGAATTCCTATATCTCGAGATGTTGCTTGGTAAGATGGTAATATTCAATGAACTTGGAGAAGATACGACAACCGTGGTAAGATAGAAGAGGATATTCATGTTTATCCCCGTAAATGGGAAACGCATGGGGGCGTTATTACACGGGAAATCGCCAGATTACCCCGCGCGTCTGGTTACCGGATAAGCAAGATATTGTTATGTGTTTTTATATTTCAGGGCATACCAGTTAGGTTTCCTAAAAAAAATATGCTTATGCCCCAAACCTACATTTGTCCGGCCGGTTGTTCTAATGGTTAAGTGCGTCGTTTTTAATCGAAAGGTTGCAGGTGCGAAACTGGTTGCTAGCTAGTCGATTGTGTCCTTGGACAAGGCACTTTACGGACATTGCCTGAACCCAGCGGATTAAAATGGGTTCTACTAAATTGAAGGAACGTGTCTATCATACACAACACACTGCAATAGCTCCGGTAACCCGACGATGGGCACGAGGTGATCTGACGATTGCCCGTGCGATAACCCCCTTGGTTTTCCCATTCACAAGAAACATGAACATCCTATCTTATTCTATCAAGTCACATTTACGCGTTATACCATAAAAAAGAAAATGTACGATCCAGTTAAATATACCGTTAATGCGAAATACGTTTACCACAGGTAATCCGTTAAAATATTAATTCATACATTAGAAAATTAAACATTTTGTTTAGAAAACACGGATATTAAATTTGGATTAATAATTAGGAAACCCATTAGTTACAAACGTTTATACACTTTGTATAAGATATACCAAGGGTGATGAGGTAGCCAGGGAACCCGAGCGTTTTTGCATGTCGATAAATTTAGCGTATATTGAAGAGGGGTTTCAAAAATAGTGGTGGTTGACACGTGGTTGACACTCTCTTGTTTTCATTGTTATTGGTCACAAGGTCGTCATTTGGTAAACGACGAGATAAGATATTGTAACATACGTAATGAGGTGTTCTCACGCGGGGTACCTTCTCACATTCGAGTTCATTTGAGTGGAACACATTAATGCAATCGATTCAAAAGATGTTCCTTTAGTGCCTGGCCGATGACACAATCGACCTGTCATCGGATTGATTCGAATCTGAAACCTTTCAAATGAAAGTAAATGCTCAAACTCAGCAAGCTATACTTAAACAGTTTTACTGCTAAATTCTCGTTACCCGTGCAATTAAATATAAAGTGTGAAAGCACGAACACAAATATTTTAGATTTTCTGGTGAATGAACCCAGCGGAATAATGGGTTTTACTAAATTAAAGGAACATGTGAATCGTATACAACACACTGCAATAGCTCTGGTAACCCGACGGTGGGCGCGAGGTGATCAAAGGATTGCCCATGTGTTAACCCCCTTAGTTTTCCTATTCACATGGATAAACATGAATATCTATCCCATACCTGAGATAAACAGGATGATATAACTGATTATACATGAATAAAATAGGATGGATAATCGGTAAATAAAATAGCTTGTATTAAACTCTAACACGGAATATAAGTTGTTTGACTTATCTTAGTGACGTAAGTACAATGGAGGTGTAAATGACGTCACCAACATCCTCAGCGATTCTGTTGACACTGCGAGCGTTGGGGTTGGAACTTTCCAACTAATATTATGGAGAAAGCTATTTTGAACAAAGCGTCACAAGAAAGAGGTCATATTACAAATATTCGAGCTTAGTAAAGGTGCATTAATACCAATTAAAAGTATTTTATGGAATTAAACTTGTTCATAGAAGATTAAAAAAAATAACAATTATTTCTTGCAGGTCACGTTTAATATGTTTGTTATTATCCGTGAATAAATATGAAATTCTTTGGTATCTTGGTCATTTTTTGTGGTTTAGACATTGCTGTTTCAGGTAAGCTTTATAGTAAGAATATATTATTTGGATTTAAATCGCCAATACATTGCAGTAATGACACCTCAGCACGGACAAACTGAAATTTATGCCAATTCCGATTCTACGACGAAAACGGTATTTGTGGGCTATCAAATGTGCATACATTTTGAACCGTTTGTCGTCAAAGCATCAGTTACGACTTACGATTCATCTTTGCCGCACATATTTAAAGTATCAGTGGGTTATATTGATTCCACTGGGTTTTTGGTGAACCTGGAGCGAACGGACCAATCTACAGGCTGGCAAGCTCATCTTGTTGTTCATTGGGTGATATATTTCGAAGGTTGGTTCAGTATTTTTATAATCTTGTTGGGGTTAAAATAAATATAATTGTTATTTATTCGAAAACGTATATCTGCCTTAAATTTCAATATTCGTTATTTTCAACAAATGTATTTTATCTATTTTTTTCGGTCAATAACAGAAAACAATCGTAGAACAATTTGACCAACTTAATATATATTGACCAAGTTCATTATAACTGTTGTTTTGTTATTTCAATATCCAATTTCTTCCATAGGTTGTCTGAGTGTTGTTTACAATTTCCCCAATGCTTATCAAGTGACGGATTATATTCGATATCGTCCAAATGTGCCCAGTCTCTCTGCTGCCACCGTGTGCATGTGGTTTCAAACCTCTAGCATCAGCATCGACTGTTTGCTGAGTTACGCAATCAGTGGTTCCTATAACGAACTGATGATCATGCTGATTGCTGCTACAAAAGTGGACTTCTGGTTACATAATGTCAAAGCAAAATCATTTACAACCACGGATATGGCCAACAAATGGGTACGAGCAATGATTTGTACGATCTTTTGCAATGATTTATACGAGCAATGGGTTGATACGAGCCTTTGTTTGGGACCTTTTGGCAGAATTAAAACTAAGAGCAAAGGTTAAATTACCTGCAAAATTTAACAACCATTTACTTTGAACTCTAAGTATTACACAATGGAGATAATTGCGCAGATGGTAGTAACGATTGTATCGTTACGACCAGTGCAGTGATTTCAATGTAACATGCTTTATCGATTGTAATTGTTCCTCAGACTCATATGTGCGTTTGGTTTTCAACACAAACATCACAAGTAGGAATGTTCATCAATGGTACCAGCTTAGGGAGTTTCCCGTACAGTGGTGGGGTAATGCGAAGTGGAGGATCGTTGATATTCGGGCAAGACCAGGACGGAGTTGATGCGACTGGTTTGCAAGCTCATCAATCATTCAGGTCGGATGTTTTTAATCAATCAATAAATCCTTAATTTGTATATGAACTATATGGCAGTCACCTGCCTGCAATAGATTATATCATCATTATTAATGTAAGGTTTAACAGACATGTCATTTTTTTTCACTTCATTACACCGTGTCTTTTTACTGACGTGTTTTAACTACTGTAGTTTTGACGTTTTATTCTACCTCTCTGACTTTAATTATTTATACCATTTTTCTTTAATGCAACGAAGGAACGAACAAAACTAAACTAATCTAGACAGAGTGTATTAATTATAAAATGTCAGATTACTTAATTTACGTTTTCTGTCATGTTTTTACCTTTCACAGAGGGCAGATCGTAAGTCCAATGATCTGGCCTCGTGTTCTCAGCCAATCAGAGATCGATGACGTCATTAAGCTCTGCCTTTGCCCACGTGATCAAGTCATGGCGATGACGACTGACAATATGAAGATACATGGTGCAGCGGAACACTCATCTATGGACTGCATTACCGTGTGAAGTTCTCACCTGATGAGCGTTTAGATGTGAATATCAATTTGTGTACGCGAATTAACTATTTCATTAGTAAGTTAAAACTCATTTCCGTGTATTTTTGTTTGAGAAATTTTGAAACTTCCCAATTTATTCAAATGGGACCTAAATATCTAAAATCCGAATTCAGCAGTTTCTTGTTCTAATTTTATCCTGTAATGTCGTTCACATGATTTCTTTAAAAATTACCCCACATTACATGCAAATGTGATAACGATGTATTCTAATTATATTCTATGATATGCGATTCACTTTGTTATGTTTACCATTTGAACAATTATTACACTAAGTAACATGTTTAATAAAATGTAAATATGAGTTTGCAAATTCATGTCTAAAGATATAGTTTTTAAGAATTGATATTTTAGTTCTTTACCGGTAGATGACGCTACTGGGCGCACCTATATGCTAGTTCGTGTGGTGCCGAATGATATAGGTCGTGCGGCCGATTGGTTGACGCGACCGTTACATAAACCGACTATACAAACGGTCCGAGTGACGAGCCCATCATGAAATAAATAAATAATATTAAAAGGGGTTATCAGTTGTAAGAGGTTTAGTTGAAGGGGTTCTGTTAAAAGGGGTTCAGTTTTAAGTTCAGTTGAAATGTTTGTTACAAAAGTAATTAAGCATTTCCAAGTTTGTTACAAAGGTAATTAAACTATTTTAAATCCTTCATATGGTGTGGCATACACGTTAGGGTAATTGTCTTTAACCTGCCTTGTTTTTCGTTGGATCTCACAATTAATGGTTTATTACTATGAAAATTGTATTCTGTCAACGAATAGAAAACCTGAATGCCCTTTGACATCATACAACACACACTACAATAGCTCCGGTAACCTGGTGATAAGCGCGAAGTTTATTTGACCATTGCTCGAGTGATTGATTGTGTTTTTCCATTAACTGTGATAAACATGAATATCATATGTGTATTAAACGAATTTCGAAGAACTGTTACTTCGACCCAAAGCATTTACCTCATTATGTAACAACATTGTTAGTATTTTGTTCGTGTACTTAGAAGAGGAAGTTATTGCAAGGTTTAATACCAATATCGAGCTGCCTATATTCTCATATCCTTAATTATTGCAAACTGTGCAATTGCTCTAAATACGGAATACATTTTTATTCAGTTTGTTGCATGTTCTATTCTAATTTAAAGATATAATGAGTCGTAGGGACCTATTAAAATATCAGAATAAACAAAATTAAACGAAGTAAAATTGTGCATTCTTTATTACAAGGGCTTAGTTTCCATAGGATGACAATACACAAGCTCTTAATCTGTTAAGAGAGAATGCAATATCCTGTCACAAATGTCTTCAGGAAATTATTAACTTGCCGCTGGAACTCTGGTAAAAGTGAAACAAATTAGGCGTCGGGAGAGTAGTTTTGAATATTGTTAGTTACACATTTGTTGTGGTCGATTATCCGAAACATATGACAGGCATAGTAGATCCTTGGACGAGCACACCACGGGGTACTTTTCAATCACCACTATCTCTCAACGTTTGTGTCATTTCACAAGTTGCTTCGAATGGAACAAACCCAATTCACAGGCAAAAGTGTTCCGCTTCGTATGGTCGTAGGTTGTAGTGATTTTTACGATTTTCGACCTTGAATCCTGCAACCTTTGAATCCGATGAAAGTTTGTAGGTCTTTGTACAATTAAAAAGATTATGTCCATCATTTGCCTAATGAGTACCATGCCTAGTCGCATTCATTTAAGTTGAACTGATGAAAGTTCCTATCGTACAACCACTTTGCCTTTACACATATAACTCTTTAATTCCGCACATGCGAAGAATTTTGTTATGGCTCGACGCACTAAATGTACCTCATGTAGTTTCAACCCATTAACACATTTAGTCAAGGCGATTTTCGGTAAGTGCCTTGACTAAGGACAACTGCTTAGCTAGTACAAGTAAGGTAAGCCGCCTCATACTCAAAGTCCAGTTGATGGAGCTATTACAGTGTGTGAATGAATTTAGTTCATTTATATCCTCGTGGGTGGGTAGCCAGGCTTTATCCTACTGATAGTCCCGCTTCGTGTTTTCATCGTGGAAACAAAAAATAAACTAAACTAAACTAAACTATCCACAGGTATCGTAAGACACCTCATGCCCAATGTCGAGTTGCTGTAGGTATTACAGTGTGTGGGTGGTTGGATCATTTCTATCCTTGTGGGTGGGAAGCTAGGCTTTATCCACGGGTATCGTAAGACACCGTATGCCCACAGTCGAGTTGCTGGAGCTATAACAGTGTGTGTACGGTTGATTCATTTGTATCCTCGTGGGTGGGAAGCCAGGATTTATCCACAGGTATCGTAAGACACCTCATGCCCAATGTCGAGTTGCTTGAGTTATTACAATATGTGGATGGTTGGTTCATTTATATCCTCGTGGGTGGGAAGCTAGGCTTTATCCACGGGTATCGTAAGACACCTTATGCCCACAGTCGAGTTGCTGGAGCTATTACAGTGTGTAGATGGTTGGTTCATGTATGTCCTCGTGGGTGGAAAGCCAGGCTTTATCCACGGGTATCGTAAGACACCTCATGTCCACACTCGATTTGCTGGAAATATTACAGTGAGTTGATGCTTGTTTCGTTTATATTATCGTGGGTAGGCAGCCAGTCTTAATCCACATGTATGGTTATCCTAATAACCCATTTTATGGAAACAACCTGAATGAACAAACACCCAGCGTAGCATCCCGTGGTAGAATTAGAGTCCGTATAAAAACATTTATATGGTTTAACTGAGTTGATATTTTATAATGTCGGCGGGGTCAAATTTGTGTGGTGGAAATCAGACGCTTACAAGAAGGTTTTTTTCTTTAAACAAGGCATTCCAAATTATTTCCCTAAAACCAACGAATAACTAAAGGTGTAACATCTGTAAATCCGTTTTGACTCAAAATTAATGTTTTTTGAAACGTCTATGTTCATTATTGTGACATCATTTTAGTAATTAATATTATGTTTTATATTTCCGCAACCTCGTGGTTTGCTTTCTTTTTTGTTCTGATTCCTCTACCGACACATTATACTGAAACAATTTTACCGAATTTGAATAGACCTATACGGAAAAAACAGTTGGGTACAAGTAAAGAAGACGCCGACAATTTTAAAAACGAGAGAGGCAAAAAGAGAAAAAGGCGACCCAAAATGTAGCTAAAAAGTCACCTAAAAATACACATAAACAACGCAAAATATAAAAAATATTATTAAAATGTGGTTTAAATCTGGTTCTAAACAGCATAAAAGCATTTTTATAATATAAATCAAACAGAAAAAAACATTTTTTGTAGAAACCTTACCTTGATTGCCTTTTTTAAAGGATTTGCGCGTTAAAAACAAGGCGGGTTTAGTTAATTCTAAATAATTCGACTTATAGAAAACATACAATGATAATTTTGAATTCATTGGAATGAAGAATAAATTATAAATCATATAAAGCCAAATTTAATACAGTATATCGACTGTATACCCCTCGTATATTAGGGTAAAGTCGACATACTTTTACGCAAAAACTACTTAGTTTAATTTAAATTTAAAACAATCCACATATAGATATGTGATTCCTTTATACATTCTGTAAATATTAGCCGTCTACTCAATGTAGTTTTTGTTTTACAGCGATTTACGCAACACCACCTTGAATCGATTTCATCCCGGCCATTGTGAAGCATTGCCCAGTCACGAAATTAGCCACGGGGCATACATGTGTTATGTACTGTTCAAACTTGGTCCAGATTAGGCTTTTAATAGGGTACCCATATTTAACCTGCAGATATATATATGGCCAATATATCCGAAATGTTACAACGGCCACAGTATGGGCCATCCTACAAATTTATGTATGGTTCTCAGATTAACCAGAACTGGGCCAGTGTCAATAATTGTGCATGGCCCCATATGCCCGAAATGTTACAATGGCCATAGTATGGGCCATCTTACAAATTTATGTATGGTTCTTATATTAACCAGAACTGGGTGTGCGACGATGTACCTAGTAAAGAAGACGCCGACACGAAATAGGGTCCATTTAATAGCAGATAACTCTTCTTGTGTTTAATTAAGAATTGCTATCTTGGTTTTGTTGGAAAGAAGAATAAATTATGAATCATATGAAACGAAAATTAATACAATATGTCAACTAAATACCCCTTTTATAATTGGGTAAAGTCTACACACTTTTACGCAAAAAGTACTTTATTTATTTTAATTTTTAACCAACAGACATATAGATATATTATTCCCTTGTACATACTGTAATTATTAGTTGTCCACTCAATGTAGTTTTTGTTTGATAGCGATTTAAGCAACACCACCTTGGACCTATATCATCCCGGCTATTGTGAAGCATTGTGCGACGATGTATACCTAGTAAAGAAGACGCCGACACGAAATAGGGTTCAGTTAACAATACATTACTCTTCTGGTGTTAAAGTTACAATTGCATTATTAGTTTTGTTGAAAAGAAAAATAAATTTTGAATAAAATGAAACTAAATTTAATACAATATATAGATTGTATACCTCTCGTATAATAGGGTAAAGTCTACAAACTTTTACGCAAAAACTACTAAGTTTAATTTAAAATTAAAACAATACTCATATAGATATGTGATTCCTCTGTACACTCTGTAAATATTAGCCGTCTACTCAATGTAGTTATTGTTTTACAGCGATTTACGCAACACCACCTTTAATCGATTTCATCCCGGCCATTATTGTGAAGCATTGTGCGACGATGTACCTAGTAAAGAAGACGCCGACACGAAATAGGTTCCATTTAATAGCAGATAACTCTTCTTGTGTTCAATTAAGAATTGCTATCTTGGTCTTGTTGGAAAGAAGAATAAATTATGAATTATATAAAACCAAAATTAATACAATATGTCGAATAAATACCCCTTTTATAATTGGGTGAAGTCGACATACTTTTACGCAAAAAGTACTGGGTTTATTTTAAATTTTAGATTATCCACATATAGATATATTATTCCTTTGTGCAGTGTGAGAATATTAGCGGTCTAATCAGTGTACTTTTTGTTTGATAGCAATTTACGCAACACCACCCTTGAACCTATTTCGTCCCGGCCATTGTGAAACATTGTGCGACGATGTACCTAGTAAAGAAGACGCCGAACACCGAAATAGGGTCCAGTTAACAACTAATTTCTCTTCTTGTGTTTAATCTACAATCACATTATTGGTTTTGTTGGAAAGAAGAATAAATTATGAATCATATGAAACAAAAATTAATACAATATGTCAACTAAATACCCCTTTTATAATTGGGTAAAGTCGACATCCATTTACGCAAAAAGTACTGGGTTTATTTTAAATTTTAGACAATCCACATATAGTTATATTATTCCTTTATACAGTGTATATATATAAGTGGTTAACTCAAAGTAATTTTTGTCTTACAGCAATTTACGCAACACCGCCTTGAACCTATTTCATCCCGGCTATTGTGAAGCATTGTGCGACGATGTACCTAGTAAAGAAGACGCCGACACGAAATAGGCTCCAGTTAACAACTCATTTCTCTTCTTGTGTTCAGTTTACAATTGTATTCTTGATTTTGTTGGAAAGAAGAATAAATTTTGAATCATATGTATTAAAATTTAATACAATACATAGATTGTATACCCCTCGTATAATGGGGTAAAGTCTACAAATTTTTACGCAAAAACTACCCAGTTTAATTCAAATTTAAAGATTATCCACAAATAGATATATTATTCCTTTGTACATTCTGTAAATATTAGTCGTCCACTCAATGTAGTTTTTGTTTGATAGCGATTTACGCAACACCACCTTGGACCTATTTCATCCCGCCATTGTGAAGCATTGTGCGACGATGTACCTAGTAAAGAAGACGCCGACACGAAATAGGGTTCAGTTAACAACACATTACTCTTCTTGTGTTTAGTTTACAATTGCATTCTTAGTTTTGTTGGAAAGAAGAATAAATTTTCAATCAAATGATACTAAATTTAATACAATATATAGATTGTATACCTTCGTATAATAGGGTAAAGTCGACAGACTTTTACGCAAAAAGTACTTTATTTATTTTAATTTTTAAACAATAGACTATATAGATATATTATTCCTTTGTACATTCTGTAAATATTAGCCGTCTACTCAATGTATTTTTTGTTTAATAGCGATTTACGCAACACCACCTTGACACCTATATCATCCCGGCCATTGTGAAGCATTGTGCGACGATGTACCTAGTAAAGAAGACGCCGACACGAAATAGGGTTCAGTTAATAGCAGATAACTCTTCTTGTGTTTAATTTATAATTGCATTCTTAGTTTTGTTGGAAAGAAGAATACATTTTGAATCATATGAAATCAAATCTAATACAATATATAGATTGTTTATCCCTCATATAATAAGGTAAAGTCGACCAACTTTTACGCAAAAAGTACTTTATTTATTTTGATTTTTAAACAACAGACATATAGATATATTATTCCTTTGTACATTCTGTAAATATTAGTTGTCCACTCAATGTAGTTTTTGTTTGATAGCGATTTACGCAACACCACCTTGGACCTATTTCATCCTGGCCATTGTGAAACATTGTGCGACGATGTATACCTAGTAAAGAAGACGCCGACACGAAATAGGGTTCAGTTAACAACACATTACTCTTCTTGTGTTTAATTTACAATTGCATTCTTAAATTTGTTGGAAAGAAGAATAAATTTTGAATCAAATCAAACTAAACTTAATACAATATATAGATTGTATACCTTCGTATAATAGGGTAAAGTCGACAGACTTTTACGCAAAAAGTACTTTATTTATTTTAATTTTTAAACAACAGACATATAGATATATTATTCCTTTGTACATTCTGTAAATATTAGCCGTCTACTCAATGTATTTTTTGTTTAATAGCGATTTACGCAACACCACCTTGAACCTATATCATCCCGGCCATTGTGAAGCATTGCGATGTACCTAGTAAAGAAGACGCCGACACGAAATAGGGTTCAGTTAATAGCAGATAACTCTTCTTGTGTTTAATTTATAATTGCATTCTTAGTTTTGTTGGAAAGAAGAATAAATTTTGAATCATATGAAATCAAATCTAATACAATATATAGATTGTTTA
>CH002438.1:7240-22712 GCA_000149265.1 Ciona savignyi | reverse complement strand
TAAGCGACCTTCAGAAAAAGCTCCAGGAGAGAATAGACGACATCAAATCCCAGCGCCAAGCGAAGAATCGAAGTGAAGAAGAGCAAGAGGCGATCCGAGTGAAACGAAAGCAGGAGCGGAAGAGATACAAGGAGAAGAAGAAGCAAAAACAAGTTAAACTCTCACAAAAACCGGAACCGCGAACTTCACTTGAGAAACCGAATAAACATAAAGAAGAAAAAATGAAGAAAAACGTCACCGATAAGAATGGTAAAGTGGTTTTTAGTAAATTTGACTTTGGGCAATCTGATGTAAAAAGTAAAAAGTTGAAGAAGAAGAAAGATATTCCAACTGGTAAAAATTATGAAGCTCTTTTAAAAAAGGTCAACGAGAAGCAAGAGATTATGGAAAAATTAAAATCTGAAGACCCGTCTAAAGCTTCGGAATTAGTTGTGAAGGAAGGCTGGAGCAAAGCGATGGCAAAAGCTGAAGGAATTAAACTTAAAGATGATCCTAGTTTGCTGAAGAAGTCGATTAAAAGAAAGCAATCAATTAAAAACCAAAGTGCGAAAAAATGGAAAGAAAGAGATGATAAGGTAAAAGAGAAAATGGACAAACGCCAAGATCGGAGAAGTCGAAATATTGAAATCAAAAAGAACAGAAAAAAGAATTTTCAAAAAGGAAGAAAACCTGGCTTTTGACACTTTCTAATGATGTTGTTATGACAATACTGTTTTTTTATTCTTTAATATTGGACTTCAAAGTAAATTTGTGTTAAAATAAATACCAACAACTGTTTATTTTTGTATAAAATGGTTTATTAACTGGTAATTTAATTGTAAGTTAGCTGTATAAACCTTTTATAATTTGATTAATTTTTCACTTGCATATTATGTTATTTGAATATGCGGCAGATCCATAAATTCCCTAGAAATGTGGTGTCATCTGTAGATTGTGCTTTAAAATAGCCCAAACAGTACTATTTCTCTTTTTTAAAATGGAATTAGAAATTATAGATTCAAACTGCGTTTTTCTGATTGCAGTTTAAGTAAACAACACATGCTTGGATAGGTCACGAATTAATTTCGAACATGACGTCGTTAGCTGAGCAATTGAGGCGACTGGCGTTGCCGGAAAGTAAAGTAGCTGAGGTTTGGGATAAAAAGATTCCTTCATTGTTGTTCGATCACGGTGTTGCTGCCACTTTTGATCGAGACACCTTCTACGGCCTCGGTAAGTTGTTGAGTTTTCATTTTCTAATTGTGTCAGCGTACTTACAGTTTAGGATTTACAACTGATTTAAAAGAGATACCAGTTCTGTGTGTTTTTAAGTATATTTATGCAACAACATGATTTAAAAAATTAAGTAGTGTGTATTAGGGATGCACAAACAAGAATATCGAATTTTTCGAATTATATTACGTTTATTTCGAATAATTGGATTCGAAATAATTAGGGCTGTGCAAGAACCCAGATTCTTATAACCGTTAACCGATGTTTTGCCTAGTGTTCTCCCTCGCTAGTACTTAGTAAAGGGAAGAACATGGGAAAAACGCGCGCGAGAGTGCGTCAGTGGTCCTGTATTGAATCTAGGTCAACGTAACCCTAGGTAAAACCGCCGATCAAAGCAATAAACACCACGACGAATCTTAGAAAAGCGGCGCTGCGGTTAGCAACGCCAAGACCTACAAAATCATACCAAGTCGATACGATCTTGAGGGCTCAATCGTTACTGGTACCATCACTTAGGCATACTACAAGTCAACTGCGCGGTCTTTAAAAAAGAACAACCACCATATAACTTATATTGTTATCATGCCCTGTTGTAGGCGTGAAAAACGAACACAGTCAGTTTACCACTTCCCGATTTTATTGGTTAACCGTTAACCAATGCACAGCCCTAGAAATATTATATACACATTAAAAAAACGATAATTGCATGAATTTATTTCCTTTTTAATTTCCATTGTACATATTGCAGCAGCGTTGATTACAACGGATATTATAAGTATGTAATCACACTGGCCAAAGAGGTAGTCAGCGGCAGCAGGAATTTTTGACGATCTTGCCACTTTCGCGCGAGTTTGCTTTTTAATATAGAATAGGATTCGATATTCTGGATTCGAAATACCTATTCTAGAATACCAAGGTATTCTAGTTTGTGCATCCCTAGTGTGTATACATTTTTGAAAACCCTTTTATTAAGTAGTTCGTATACATTTTTGAAGTCTGTTAGCACTTCGGATATTTGAATAAAAAGGAGTTGGATTAAAAACCAACAGCTGACTAGTTGGTTGTGTGCTTGGGCATGAATGGCACTTGGCTGATGTTTAAACCGATTTTATTGGTGAACTAAAGAAGATAGAATATTTATGTTTATCCCTACAAATGAGAAAACCATGGGGGTTAACACACAGGCAATTGTCTGATCATCTTGCGCAAATGTCGGGTTTTTGTAGTGTATCATCCCTTTAATTTCTTAGAACCCATTAGTCTTCTGGGTTTAGGCAATGTCTGTTAGTGCCTTGCCCAAGGTCTCAACCGACTAGCTAGCAACCAGTTTCGAACCTGCAAGCTTTCGGTTGAAAGGCGTCGCACTAAACCACCAGACCAACTGGTAGAAAAGCCATCGCAATATTTTAATTATATTTAACACTGAAATAGTTATGGTTCATACTATAATTTAATTCTTAATTGTCTTATAACCCTTTATTTAGGTTTAAATGGCCTAGAAGAGCTTTGTCTTTTGGATGCTCGTTTTCGGGAATATTTTTACGAAGACCTGTTCAGTCCAAAAGCTAAAGACACAGAACGAACAACTCAGTCCAAGGAAATTAACCAACAACTAAACCATTCGATCCAGCACTTTCTTATCAGAGTCTCTCCATACTTTTTGCTCAAACCTGCAACTAAATGTATTGAATGGTTGATTTATAGGTGAGAGATGGTATAAACAAATACAATGGTATAAGGGTGGACACTTGGGTATTTTTACAATTGCATTGTTTATGTTGGAGAGAAAGATTAAAGCTGATTTGTCGGACAGATTAGTCTTGTGGTTAATTACGTCGCCTTTTAGCCGAAGGGTTGTATGTCTGAAACTGTTGGCTAGTCAGTCAGTAGTGTCTTTGGGCAAGGAAAACGAACATTACCTGACCCATAATATATAACAAACTGGAAACTGTAATAGCTCCGGTAATCGACAGTGGCTCCGGTAACCCGACGATGGGCGCAAGGTGATCTGACGATTGCCGGTGTGTTGACACCCTTGGTTTTCCCATGCACCGGGATAAACATAAATATCCTATCCTAATTATATTGCATAATAAACAATACAAATATTTTGATTAGTTCTGGTAACCCATGTTGTTCCTACAGCTGATTTTGAAACGCCTCTGACCTTGGCATTTTTTTTAAATGTTTACTTCTACTATAATAGGAGTTGTGCTATTTCCTACTATAGTAGGAGTTCTGCAGTCTCAGATAGGCTTGTTGGTACTTTTGAATTGTACTTATGTGACACATCAAATAGCTTCTTGTGATGTCATAAATGCCTTTGTAGCCTGCAAGCTTTCATGACAAATTGCGTTTGTTAAGTTGATTGGAAGAAAAGTTGCGTGAAAACTTAATTTTACACAAATTTTTTTTCTTTAGAACGTCGTTTTAATTTTTTGGAAGGTGCTTCGCGGTCCCAATAAATTGTCTTGCGGACCCCAAAAGACCGCGAACCCCAGTTTGAGAACCGCTGGTATAGTGTATATTTGTAATCCATTTAAATCCCGCTAACCTATTCTTGCATAATCCATGTCAGATTTCACATCCACACATTCAATGTCGATGATCTTATGCTCTGTGCTCTGCCGTACCACTCTACCAACTTATTTGTCCGAACGATTCAACTCCTTGATATCTCCCATCCAACCAACAAGTGGTGCTGGTTGGCACAAGCCAAGGTAAGATGTGATTTTTTAATTATTTCAATGCAATATACAATTATTTCAATGCAATATACAATTATTTCAATGCAATATACATTTATTTTAATGCAATATACATTTATTTCAATGCAATATACATTTATTTCAATGCAATATGGAGATAAATCACATGGTTCATTGCTGCTTTAAATGAATTGTACACAATGGGTCATCTTCCCAAATATTCAGTTTTCTTATATGGTTAAATTAAATTAAAATTTGTTGAATTTGCACATTGATCGTCATCGGTCAAGAATCAAGTTGGATATCTCAATAACACTGCAGATTGTAATGCTATCTTCTGGATTTACGATAACCGGTCATCTTCAAAGTCTACATTGGCGGTTCTATTTTGTCAGTGCTTAGCCAAGCATCCAATTTTGTTTTAACGTGTTCGTTTACGTTTGTGATCATTGCTGAAAGAATTAAACAATCGTAACGACATTATTCCAGCCACATTGTCCTGGCGCATTCTAATCCAAAACCTGTAATTGCAGAAAGATGGTGTTTCTCTGTCCAACAGAAACATAGCCGCACATTGTACCAGAGACCCTGGTTTTCTGCACTTTGTCTGTAGCATGGTTTCAAAAGCTTTAAAGGTCAGTTTGTTAAAAGATTCTTTTAATCTTAAAGTCCGTAAATGTATATATAAACTTTTGACCCCTACAACCTTAATACATGTTAGAAATCTCATAGTTTTTACATGATATGCTTCCTATGTAATTTTGCATATATTAAGGAAACCAGTGGTTTCTTATTGGAATCGTGGTTATATGAACTTAATTGTATAATTTTCCCGATAATGTTACTTGACAACCACATACTTAACAAATAATGTTACTTGACAAACAATCATTTTTACAGGTCAATCGGGAAAATAAAGGCTCCTCTGTGGATATTTTCCTCAATTTCTTTGTGACAACTATCATGGGGGTCTTACAAGGACCAACGATATCTGAAACTCTTCTGTCGAAACTTATGCCGGCGCTTACAGAGGTTTGTTGTTCACTGCTATGTATACAGGGAAAAACTAAAACAAGGACAAGCGGGAAGGAGGGGAAACTGCTCACTAAAATAAATATTATGACATTAGAGTTAGTTTTAAACGTGGGGTTGGTGTTAAGGTTAGTTCTGGGGTTAAGATTACTGTTTAGGACAGGGTTAAAAGTAATTTCCATAGTTTTTAGTGAGTAGTTTCCCTCCTTTCCTCTTTCCTGCTTTCCCTCCCTTTAGGGTTGATCCATGTATACATGTGGAGAAATTGGTTAAATGCTGGAATGCAGAATACACTCTCACTGTCGTTATAATGCTCTACTCCATGTAATACCCTTTTGTATTGTACAGATATGTTAGCAAATTCACCAAGATTATTGATAGTAAAGGAGAAAAAACTAGTGTACAGTGTATAAACAAGTAGAAATATAAATCAGACACCATTAAGTACTGATATCATC
Organism: Ciona savignyi; assembly: GCA_000149265.1. Lineage (NCBI taxonomy): Eukaryota > Metazoa > Chordata > Ascidiacea > Phlebobranchia > Cionidae > Ciona > Ciona savignyi. The sequence goes on along the minus strand of CH002438.1, from coordinate 17,302 downwards.
ATACTCTAGACCAGGGATGTCCAACCTTTTATTGTATTGGGCCGCATTGTCACTTGAAATAATGGGCCGCAGTATCTATTAAATTTCAAGAAAAATGGGTACATAAAGAAACAATTAAAAACCATTATAGTTATATATAATCCTGTATTTCTGTTGCTCCCATACTTATAGCCTACTATTACTGCGCCCCTGAAAGCTGACCGATACATTTTAATCATGCCAAAAAGTTCAAAATACTACTGGGAGTGAAAATGATTAGCGGGCCCCACAAAAATCTCAGGCGGACAGCACATGTTGGCGTCCCTGCTTTAGACGATGCTTTAATTATTTTTCTTTCAGGGTCTTAAATCTGACATTTTGGATCACCAAGCTTCCAGTATATTAATATTGTGCCAACTTTCTGTCAAAGTTAACTTAGAGAAGAAGATTTTGGCAAACATCATTAGAATTGGTTTGAAAGATGTCTTGCCAAAACTGGAAAAAGATTTTATGAGTGCTATACTTCTGTTGTCCCAAAATCAAGAGAAATTTCAATTTCTGTCAAAAAAGTAAGTCTGATTTCAAATTTGACACTTTCAGATAATATATGTTTTAGGACTAGTTTTGAGCTGAAATTTTCCAATTCTGGCTGGATGTCAAACTGTGGGAAAAACTGTCTGGTCAGATAATTACTATCTTTGACACGGCTTATATGTTTAAAATTATTATTTTTATAATATTCTTCTCACGTTAGTATAGTGGTAAGTTGATGTTCAAATTTAACCTTCCATACAAGTCAGTATGTTTTTTTGAAACTTAACTCTTTCCGTCCCAACTCGCCATATATGGCGAGTTGGTGGGAAAACATGGTATCCCGCCTGTACATAAATGGATGCAAATCTAAAAAACGATTTCTCCGCAATGCGTAGTGGTAGAGACCTCAGCTATGGCTCATTCGATCAAGGAAACCCTATATTTTATTCTCTGTAATTTTCGTGGAGAAATATTAAAAATGCGAGGAGTGATAGCCTTTCTTTTTCAAGGCTTCGCCTCTTATTTCTATCGATTTTACACGAATTTACAAGTGACTAACTCAGCCAATAGGAGTCGCGTTAACTTGCGGAGAAGCTCTTTTTGTCACGCAAGTCTTTCTTTACATTCTCTGTGAATTTCGTGCCGTTGAGAAAAAAAGGAGAGCGTTGGTGACGTTTTCGCAGCAGGCGTTTATGCTTCGTGTTCACCAAAGCATGAATCCAGCTGGGCCTGCTGAAGTGCTGAGCGCACGATAAAGAAAAAGGCGGCGAGACTAGCTAGTTCGGTGTGCCCTGCTTTGAAGAATATTGGATATAGTATTTGTGTTTGTTTGCTTTTGTATGCCCTTTTTAAACTTCCTTCACTGTTCTTATTTATACTTTTTACTATTTTAGTTCTACAAAACTAAAAACTTCAATGCGTTTTGGTTCAATTTTTCATAATATAGTTAGAATAAAGGAAAATTTCAATTAGGAATAGTAAAAAAACTACTGAAGGATACAAATACAGTTCAAATTTTCCTGAGTACAAAAACTATTCAGACAATCTACATTCCAATTTTCATATCATTTGGGCATACCAATAATTAGTGAGTATTTCGTTTGTCAGTGCACCTCAAAATTTTCAAAGTCAAGCAGAATTTTCTTTACATAAAAAGTGGTGTTCACTAAAGTTTACATAATATATTCTTTATTGGAGGTAGATTCTAGGTGTGCGGTTTGTTTAAAAGAGGGATAAATTATCTTTCCAACCATACTAAATATTAAATAGCATAAATTTGAGAAAAACTGTGCTAATTTGAAAATGACCAAAAATTGTAAAAAACACTGCGGGACAGCATGTTTAAATTAATGCATTTGGCCGGGAGTGAAAGAGTTAATCATTAAAATTATAATTTAAATTAATGAAATGAACCATCTACCAGTGTGATATTATGCAACATCCACAAAGTAGTGTCAATCTCTGAACAATATTAGCTCATTCTTTAGTTCAATATCAATTAGATTTCATGAAAACTAGTTTTAAACAGTATGATTGAATATTATTCTAGCAAAATCCTCTAGTTTCACCATTTATAAAAATTAAAACATGTGCGAGTCAACTCTAAATTAAACTTTTTTTAACATAAAACTAATAGTGCGACCTATATGGTGGCGTGACCTATCGGCAAGTATATACAGTAGTTTATAACAAAACATTTCATTTAGGCTTATTCTACAAGTGACAAACAGAAGATCATTTACCCAAACTGTGGTTGAGAATTATAAAAGTGGGAGAATCGAAAACATTGTGAGAATAGTTCTCAAACAACTGGTCTTGGATGCTGTGGACAGTGGTGAGTAATAGGTATATGGGGGTGGAAAATAATATCAGCATTGCAAGTTGAAAGAATGGTGCTTCCAGTCACCAGATTAGTCTGATTGTTTTAATGCCTCGCCTTTCAGCCGAATGAATGCAGGTTCGAAACTGGTCGTTAGCTAGTTGGTTGTGTCCTTGGGCAAGCCAATTGACCGAAATTGCCTGAACCCAAGGGCTTAATGGGTTCTACTAATTGAAAGGAACGTGTCAATCACACATAACAGACTGCAATTGCTCCGGTAACCCGACGGTGGGCACGAGGTGATCAGACGATTGCCCGTGTGTTAACCCTCTTGGTTTCCAACTTTCCATTCACCAGGATAAACATGAATATCCTTGTGAAGCTTCAGTTCCTTTAATTGTTACATATCATAACTACACATTTATTTTGACTTTGTGTTTTTTTCTGTTTTCAAATAGTAGGCCTATCCAACAATGAACAACTCTGAGAACAAGGTTTTTAAACAATTGAACATTTTATCGATCGTCATTGTCCCATCTTTTTATGCCCGTATTGCGTTCGTCATCATTTCATATTTGACATGAGATTAGTTTTAATTTTCTGAGCATCCAATTGTAGTTTAACTAAACCTTACTATTTTATAAGTTGTTGTTGTCTATTAATAAACGGAAAATAGTAATAAATCTTGGTAAAACGTGTTTAGAAACAACTGGTCCTGGTGACAATGGAAGTTTTGAACTTCTAAATGAATTTGTCCAAGAGCTGGATCTTTCTAAGGAAGCACAGACTTACTTGATCAAGTAAGAAATACTTTTAATGTTAGCGAATCAATGTTAAGTATATGTTGATAGTGCACTTTCTATATATGTAACAGGGCCAAATATGCATCAAATTACCGGGCGAATTTTTATTTTCCTGTACGCCAGTTAAATAGAAAACGGTTGCGGAAATGTTAATTAGTTTTCTTATTTTCAAGAGTCAATTACTCGCATGGTGTGCGCGAGTGTTATGAATCGAAACTCGCCCGAATTTTTGGCCCTGGGGTTATGAATATATAAGGACATTATATATAAGAAAAATGTTGTAGGAATGTTATTAAAGCAGCCACGCCAGTTGCTATTACTGAGGTCGTGAGATGTTGCAACACTTTAAACTGTTTCTACGGTTCAATTCAATCAGTGTTTCTCAGTGTAGCATAAAATGAAAAAATAAAGATGGTTTGCTAGAGTGCTGCAAACTACTTTGGAAGTTTGCTGTAAGTTAGATACCAAATTTCCAGAATAAACGCTTGGTAAAGAAAACAGTACTTAATTGTTTTTGATTATAGCAATATAATATAAAGTGTTCCTAGTAGGGATTATAAAGCTTTATTTATTTATTTTATTTTGATTCAAAATTGAAAATAAAGTGATGGATTTTTTTTCGGATGATACTTAAAGTGACTAGAATCAGGAATTATCATTATGGAACAAAACTTTCTATCAGAGTGATGTAAAATTCTAGATTCAAAATAATTGATTCAAGAATAGTTCCAAATTCCAAGCTAATTGGGATAAACACGACCCTAGGTGTAAGCTTAAAATGGTTGAAAACCATCAATCAATACCTTTTTTTCCCTTTTTCCATTTTCCCAAATATTGTTATAGTTTTATTGTCAATTTTCAGGCTTCTGGTTGAAAATTTTAGCGATTTGGATGAGGGCTCTAAACGATTCGTCGGGTTGAGGGAAATTCTCGGAAGATTGCAGCGAAAATATCCGATTTCTTTTGATCATGTGATTTCGGATCATTTCAAGCGTGACGATCTGGATGATAGTTCTTCAAAGCATCTTCTGTCTGTTTTTGGTGCATCTGCCAAACACCAGGTTTGTTTGTCTTGCATCACATTTCTAGCATCTAATATATCAACTAAAAGATGATAAGATGTCAAATAATTGGTACAATTTTGCTGCTATGGGAGTGTATGGTGGTTAATTTTGCCTCCATAGCTAGTAGTATATAGTGGTTGGAATTGATAATGTTGATTTCCATATTGTTCCCTTCTCATATTAGTTGGTATCCGATAGCAACGTGTCAGTTGCGATTGGTCTTCTTCATCCAGAGGACGCCGTGAGATCCCGATCCATTCATCATCTCTCGGATGCGTTGATCGATCCTCCCACTCAGGACATGGTCATCTTCGCCACGGAGAATGTTCTGCGGATACTCAAGATGGACAGCTGTGCAGATGTGGTCAATGCGGCGCTCAAGGTTGGTTCAATGTTCAACTTGTCCGGCTTATTATTCTTGTGGTTTAGTGCGTCACCTTTTAGCCGAAAGGTTTTGGGTACTAAACTGGACGCTAGCTAGTCTGTTGTGTACTTGGGCAAGACACTTAACATACATTGCCTAAACCCAGCGGATTAATGGGTTCTACCAAATTGAAGGATTTTCATATCATAGGCAACACACTGCAATAGCTCTAGTAACCCAAATGTGGGCGCGTAATAATCCGGCCCATCAAAAACTACATTTTCCCACACCTGGTCTGCTGACCAGAGAAGTTGCCCATCCCTGTATCGTACACTCTCCATTTTAAATTAATGTTTATTTCAGTTAATGGAAACCCATGCTGACTTGTTCAAGGGACACCAAACTGGATTATCAAACACGTTGGTTGATCTGTTTTTCTCCAAAATGTAAGCAATTTCTAAAACCACCCAACAAGATATGATTTCGGAAAACCTTTACACAATTGAGTTAAAGCACAATAATTCTTAACTTCATTGACAAGTAACATACCACTGGTCACATAGAGATCAATTTAAAATGGAACGAACAATCAAGGATCCTAATAAACATAGAACGGCTGTGACTTCGTGTAAGGTGTAAAGATTCACTTCTATTAGGCACAAACATAGGTGTGAGGTTAACCCTTTAGAAACGATATACTTGTTGCGCAGTTTGTGTGTTTTGACTGTATGCGCTTTGTAGTGCTCTAGCGCCTCTCGTGTTATGGTTAGAGCAAAATGTTCAACACTAAAGTTGTTCGAAATTAAATTTCCAAAATTTTGAAATTGTTATTTGTTGATGACGTCACTATCCAGTAGAAACGGGTATGACAGTCTAAGGTTTAATAGTTTTTTTTCTTTGGTTACTTATCATGTTGCAAATTCTCATTTTGAACTGTGGTTTTTAATAATAATTTGATCCTATTTTTGATACGGTATTAATGTTTAACTGAAAGTAAATAGATTTTTCTTAGTTTAATTTCACATATCCATGTAATTCATACTTACTTTATATAAAGAGATTATGAAATTGGAAATATTAAAAAATTAAATATTTCCAAACTTTGAAATTGGAAATATTAAAATCCTTTTTTCCTTAGATTCTTGCCAGACTGGAGTGAAACTGCGAAATGTGCTGCCAAGGTTCTGACCACTCTAAGTCCACATCATTATGTTGATACAGCTGAATCAGAACATGAAAACAACATTTTCATGAATTCCACTGTCACAGTGCTGCACGTTTTAATTATGAGTTTAGCGGAAACTGAATGGGCAACATTGGCAAAGGAAATATTGGCTACAGGATTCTGTAAAAATAATTTAGTTCTGAAAGGAATTACCCAGACAACTTTAACAAAGGGCAAAGGTATGCAATATCAGGCACAATGACAAAACAAATTTATTTTATATTAATGGGTGTAACTTTGTGTATGTTTCATACCATGTATAATCTACATATCATTTTTTGGTCAGTAATCATGTTTTTTGTTAAGAATAAAACTGGTTATTTATGAAATGAATGTAAAACAAAATGGTCTGGACCAAGTAATTCAACCTTTGTTTTTATTAATTTTGTGATGTTGACTTTTGGTTTTAACTATAATTGGTAGTTCCTATGGTTGTGGAAACCGTAGTAGCAACCTTCATTGTTGATCTGTATAATCATCAGCACCAAACTATGTCTTTCAGATACGAGAACAAAGTTCAACAACTTGAAATCTGCTTTTCAATCCAACTTCAACAGAATCCTACCAGCAGTGTTTCACCATCTCATTAATGCTTCACAAAATCTATCGACAATTGAAAACTCCAACTCCGCTTATGTAGTCTATTACTTCCTTTGTGTAGCTGGAATCGATTTCTCTCAAAATGAACCCAGAATTCTCGCAATCGTTGCTGATAGTCTTGCTCAGAATTCCGAATTTTTAATGGATTTGGCTTCGAAATGTAGTGCTTCCGATTTCTCTTGCAACGCAGTCATGCAGTTATTTCAAGGAAATGAAAATGACACAATTTTCTCATTGCATTTCAATGTTTTAGGAAATTTAATTGAAAGTTTGGTGACAGTGAAAAAAGATTCTCCAATCACTACATTTACAGAATTGGCAAGTTCTAATAAAAACCCAGAAACACTCAACTTTGAGCGCCCGATAAGACGCAATTCTGTTCTAAACTCCACATTCTTGACTTTGCTCAACATGTCCCAAAAAGCAAGAGTTTACTTTGAGGACAGAAGTCTAAAATCTGAGCTCACAAACTCCATACATCGTTGTTTAGCTATGTTTCTCACTAAACTCTTCACAAACCAAGATCTCCTACGTTTTCTGCCCAACTTTCTGTGCTCTGAGTTCCATGGCACACCTGAGCAACCACCAGCACACTGCTTGCAAGTTCTCAATATTTTGAAAGTCTTGCTGAACTCTTGGAGCAACGGCTCCAACAATAAGGTAAGTTTGTCGAAATTATGTTCAAACCCACCATAACCATGGAATTTATTATGAAATGCTCAAATTGTTAAATAGAAAATTTACTAACTTGTTGGTATGGCGGAATTATATCTGGAAATCACATTTAACACGCTTGTAACAGACGCTATTACCATTTGCGATATAATATATATTTCTTATACAAAACGACTTTTAATGGAGATCATAGTTATTAGTTTTCCATCCCTACCATTGATATTTGTATAAAGTTATGGTCGTGGTTTGTGTTTTGACCCTTAAATCAGACGTTCACAAAAGTATCTTATAATTCTTTTACAAAATGACTGTCAAAGCAGATCTTAGTTATTGCGTTCCTACTATTAATATTTGTGTAATTTATGGTCTAACCAGTCAAATAAAACATTCACAAAAAAATCCTCATTTTCAGTTGACGCTTGATCCATCCGATCCCATTGTTCCCTGCCTCCTCCTATTGTTAAGCTCCTCCCAACAGAGCATCCGGAGCGCATCCATGCTCTGCATCCAGGAGATTGCTGTCATTAAACCGTAAGTTTTGGGGGAAGAGTTGAAAGTTGGCTGTTGACAAATTCGTATGAAATATATTACCAAACTGAAAACAAATGCATACCACCTATCACAGTGACATCGCACTTGTGGTAACACTGTGTTCAAGTTAGTTTCAGTAGTGTGGCCAAACTTTGTGTGAGTAGGCTACCAAAGTTAAAGAAAGAAGGATAGGATAGAGTATTAATGTTTATCCCTGTGATTGGAAAACCAAGGGGGTTAACACACGGGCAATCGTCAGATTACCTCGCTCCGTCAGGTTACCGGAGCTATTGCAGTGTGTTGTATATGTTTGAGACGTTCCTTCAATTTGGTAGAACCCATTAATCCGCTTAGTTAGGTAATGTCCGTTAAGTGCCTTGCCCAAGGACAAATCCAGTTTTAAATCTGCAACCTTTCGGTTACAAGGCATCGCACTAAACACCAGACTAACTGGCCAAACTATAAGTAATAATAACCCACAACCACAATAGACATTTGATGTTCATATTTTCATAATTTCCACAGCAGCCCAGTTGTAAACCTCATGGTCCACCTTACAAAGCATGCGGAAGAACTGGTGTCGGATCCGGTCTATATATTGCAATGTTGTGCTAATTATTTCAATATTGCTGCAAAACCATCAGGTAATCTTGTTCATTGAGAAAAGGTTGCGGCCTAGATTAACTACCCAGCTTTTCGCATCCAGCGATTTATTGCTTTTATAATAATAATAATAATAATAATAATATTTATGTATAATAATAATAATAATAATAATAATATTTATGTATAATAATAATAATTTTCTTGAAACCTTATAGCAGACATGGACAAAGTATGGTCCAGGGGTCAAATCCGGCCTGCCGGGTCTTTTTATTATTGCTTGCCTAATGTTATCAACATTTTGTAAGACTAAATGGCGATGTCACCGCTGTATTATGATGTCTCAGTTATATTTGTTCGTCGCTTGACGCAACAGTGCTTTCTGGTTTTAAGTAATGTACCGCTGAAAAAGTGTGGCCACCCCTACTATATAGTATACTAGCCTAATGATGTAATGAAGTTGCTCCAGCTACATAGAATTTAGCAGAATTAACATAAATCTTTGAAACAACGAAAACATCTATTGTAAATCTTTCATAAAATGAAGGAGGTGTTGTTTAATATATTTTGTCATTTAAATGCATATTAACCTATTAAGCCTGGTCCACGCACGCACACACCCACACACATGAACACATACACACACATTGGCAACAAACAATTGTCCTACTGTGTAGAAACATGTGTCCAACCTAATGTACGACTGGATACAAGTTTTGGAAAATCTAGGTTTAAAAAAGTTATGTTTCAAAGTCCCAAAAACCGTAATTGATTTTATTGCTCCTGTTCTGAATTCGTTTTCTTTACAGTGAGAAAAACTAGAGATTTATTGCTGAAAAAACTTCTAAACAATGTGACAAGTGGCGACTCAGTATCAGAGCTTGGTGTTGCGTTTATGACACGTTGTTTGAACCAGGTATTTTCTACTGCAGTCTAATACCGTTCGAATCACATTGCATCTTGAAACGTATTCCCATCAATGGGAGAGGGAAAGTGGTGTCACACGGGTTATCGCCCTATAATTACCTTGCCCGCTGTCTGGTTTATAGAGCTTTTGCAGTGTGTGGTGTAGGTTTTAGTTTGTAGAACCTAATAATTCACTGCGTTTAGACGATGTCTGTTATTTGCCTTGCCCAAGGCTACAAACGACTAGCTGGCTATCAGTTTCGAACCTGCAACCTTTCGGCAAAGGTTGGATGTTCTAACTGCTTACTAAGCTATCTAAACAAATAAACTATAGGAGCTCAACGCGGGCAACACTAAAAGGAGGGAAACTGCTCACCACAACTATTGAAATTAATTTTTACCTTCCCCTAAACACAAATCTCAACTCTAGAAGTAACCCTAACTCTAACCCCATGTTTAAAGCTGACTCTGCCATAATATTCATTTTAATGTGCAGTTTCCCTCTTTCCCGCATTTCCTCATTTTAGTTTTCCCCATTTAAAACCAGATGTTTTGATAATTCACATCTGTGACATCATCTGGTGTTTCCCCCACCTGTAGAAACGGTATATTAACAATGACCTAATGATACCACCACACTTGTATTTTTGTGGATAATGATATGTTTCTACAAATGCTGATTAAATCCATTGTTTTTAACCTTTTAACAGGATAGGATATTCATGTTAATCCCTGGGCAATCATCATTTATGATAGACACGTTCCTTCAATTTGGAGGAACCCATTAATCCGCTGGCTTCAGGCAATATCCGTAAAGTGCCTTGCTCAAGGACACAACCGACTAGCTAGCGACAAGTTTCGAATCTGCAACCTTTTGATTGAAGTTGCCGCTCTAAACCACCAGACTAACCTGTCGTTCCTTCTTCAGGTCAATGCGACCCACTTTGACTCTCTGCTGC
>CH002439.1:155058-178650 GCA_000149265.1 Ciona savignyi | reverse complement strand
AGAATAAGAAATATAAGGTTAACCATCAAGGGCAAGACAACCGATGAAGTCGTAGTTGAACCTCCAGACTTGTTAATACAACGAAACCAGTTAAACAAAAATCTGAGTATTGATAAAACTTTTTGGGTTTCGCCGAAAAAAGAAGAGATTTTTGTTAAAGCAGTATTAGCTGCTGGAGATGATATCTATGAAGATACGCCATTTCCTCTACGAAAACTTAAACAACAAGGTATGACGTCAAAAAATTATGTTTAACTATTCATTACTTAAAATGCAATGCATAGTGAAATTCTTGCATGTATTCTAGGGCGGCTTTTATTTAAAGAAAATTGAGCGTCATTTGCGTTTATTTACTTTAGGCTAATGATTTAAATAAAATATTTCTTTCAGCACTGAGGACAAGGATGATTGTAACTAAAGCTTAGGCAGTGCGAGATAAAGTTAAAATATATTTATTTTTGTCTCTGTTAGTGGAAAAAATGCATTGTTTAAAAAATTAAACCAACAAGCTTACGACTAGTTTTGATGCTACAACTTTTTGGCTGAAAGGCAACGTAATAAACCACCAAGCTAAGCTGGACTTAAACATTTATTTAAAAAAAAATTAATTATATATTTTAAAAATTATAACAAAACATTTTATGAATTTTTATGACTAGTAGACTAGAAAGTGCGGAAAATCACATAACCAGATAACCTTGGTGGTTTAAGCAACGAACATTACATATCTGAGGCTTATTTGTTTAAAAAAGTGGGAGGTTTTCACCTGTCTTTGCGCCGCTAATAGTAACCCAATAGGGCAAGAATAATGTCATTTTCCTTCCAGCATCGGACAAACCAGTTACCATGATTGCACATTCAACTCTCAACAGTGCAGTAGTGCAGAGCGACAATGTTACAATATCAAAATCAAAATAAAATTTACGAATTGTTTGCGACCTAAATTGTTTGCATAAATTACATAATCTATGCACAAATAGCTTGCCTCTTTTTATTATTAATCATATTATTTTTTGTTTGTTTCGAAAATTATATAATATGCATTTTGAAAAACAATAATTTACGTTTAAAAATCCAAATATTGTACGTTTTTTATATGTTTAACTTGATTCAAAGTATTTATTATTATTTTTAATTTTATTTTCATTCTGCTGTTTATTTTAAATTTGTTGTTTTGAAGACCCCTATGCAAAATAATTAAATAATATAGATGTTGACGCCAACAATCCCTTTTTGTGTACACTATAACCCAGCTGTTTAAAATATTTAATGCGCCACCTATCGGCATATATTCCGTTCTTTGTTTTATTTCCTAAACTCGTGTTTCAGTTTTGCGCCAGTTTTCTGCGATGTCATAAGTTAGTTGTAACCTTTATATAAGATTATTATGTTTTTCTTTGTTTATTTATTATAGTGACTATCAATAACTAAATTTAATCTCCTGACTCCTAATATTGTTGTTTGAATTATTGCTGGAACGTTTGACCTGAATACACTTTGAATCGAGCATTAAATGAGAATAGTCACTTATTCGTCACGGCCCAAACATCGCGCCGACTGTTGAGATTTAGCTTCAACAATAGATACTTTTTATAATAAATTGTACCATGTGTGTACTAGTTTTTCCATTAATGTGAAATAAAAATATTGTGTCCTGCCCAACGCTTGACAATATTCTTTAGACGTTTAGAAGGATGCGGACAAAAACTTTCGCGCGTGGTTCGTTCTGACCGAAGCCGACCCAAAAGCGAGTCAACACTGGTTTGAACGTTAGTTTTGTTTATTGTGAAGGCGTTTTCAATAAAACAACGAAATAATTCAATGCATTTTACTCGTGAACGTCGATCACGTATTGCGAATTCACCAATGTAGGGTTTCGTATTTTTCAGTTCTATATTTTGTGCCTGTCGTTCTGTACGTGATCTGTGACTCCGACACAACTCGCAATACAACTCCGGAATGTTCTTTTATTCTTGATTAAATTCGGATCTAGTAAACATAATTTAACTTGGTGAACTAATTCTGGCGATTCTGCTCGGGCAAAAGCTGAAATTTTAATTTTTGTTAAATAATATGATCAGAAATTTTGTTAAATCAACTTTCTGTGTTTTTTTAGCGGCAGTGCTTTTAGTGAGGTCACTTTAGGGAGATAAACACAATAATTAATAAAACGCATCCTATAGTGGTTAGTGTGTGGTGTTAAACTACACGTCCCGTCTGACCATCAACACATCACGTTGCAATACATTGCACACAGAGGTAGTAATGTCCTTTAAATCTTTGTTTGTGATTTTTAACTAGAAGATAGGATTGAGTTTTGTGTGTCCTGTAAGTAGTGGTGTATTTAGGGATGGGGGCATTATGCAATTCTTTAATGCAGGGGTTCTTAACCAGGGGGAAATTTACCCCCGGGGGTAAATTTCGTGGAAAACAAGCACAAAAGTCTCACTGATTCACTGTTGAAATTGTGTGTCAGTTAGTATTAAAAGAAATTTTTTACATTCTTGTGTGTTTACTGTAGTTTTTGATAACTAAAAAAACTATTTTGATATGTGCCCTGGTAAAAAAACGAAAAGATTTGCTTTAACTCTTTCACTCCCGGCCAAATGCATTAATTTAAACATGCTGTCCCGCAGTGTTTTTTACAAATTTTGGTCATTTTCAAATTAGCACAGTTTTTCTCAAATTTATGCTATGATTTAATATTTAGTATGGTTGGAAAGATAATTTATCCCTCTTTTAAACAAACCGCACACCTAGAATCTACCTCCAATAAAGAATATATTATGTAAACTTTAGTGAACACCACTTTTTATGTAAAGAAAATTCTGCTCGACTTTGAAAATTTTGAGGTGCACTGACAAACGAAATACTCACTAATTATTGGTATGCCCAAATGATATGAAAATTGGAATGTAGATTGTCTAATAGTTTTTGTACTCAGGAAAATTTGAACTGTATTTGTATCTTCAGTAGTTTTTTTACTATTCCTAATTGAAATTTTCCTTTATTCTAACTATATTATGAAAAATTGAACCAAAACGCATTGAAGTTTTTAGTTTTGTAGAACTAAAATAGTAAAAAGTATAAATAAGAACAGTGAAGGGAAGTGTAAAAAGGGCATACAAAAGCAAACAAACACAAATACTATATCCAATATTCTTCAAAGCAGGGCACACCGAACTAGCTAGTCTCGCCGCCTTTTTCTTTATCGTGCGCTCAGCAGGCCCAGCTGGATTCATGCTTTGGTGAACACGAAGCATAAACGCCTGCTGCGAAAACGTCACCAACGCTCTCCTTTTTTTCTCAACGGCACGAAATTCACAGAGAATGTAAAGAAAGACTTGCTTGACAAAAAGAGCTTCTCCGCAAGTTAACGCGACTCCTATTGGCTGAGTTAGTCACTTGTAAATTCGTGTAAAATCGATAGAAACTAGAGAGTGTCAACCACGTGTTTAACCACCACTATTTGTAAAACACCTTTTGTATGCCATATATTCATGCTACAGGGTCCCTAACCACATTTTGTATTTCATACACTGAGTATGTAGTTTGTTTCTGCAAGCATAAACGCATGGGTCCCATAGTTATTAAACCAAACTTCTTTTCCATGTGAAAGTAAAAAAATAAACGTCTTAAATTTACGAACATTTCACCACAAATGTTTTAAATTAAAGCTTCCTTTTAAGCGCTGTATTGAAATGAAGCTGAATTCCCAAAACAGCCCGATTTAGTTTTTCGTGGTTTCAGGGAATTACTGGGTTTAGTAGATAAGTTTCTACTGGGTTTATTACGTAAGTTTCTGTTTTTACATATGTGGGTTACGTTATATAACAATTCTTATGTTTTAATCTGATTTGTCGATCTCCCTTGTCTGATTTGTCGATCTCCCTTGTTGGAGAGGAGTCAGTACGATATAGGGCATACCCTGTTACAAATCATAATTCATGGAACCTATCTACGTTTTTAAAGGAATTACCCTAATAAATGTTTTCTTTCTTTTAATTGGAACGAAGTGTTTTATGGTCTAACATTTTACCAAATCTGATTCAAATTGGAGCTGCCATTCAAGCAATATGCGCAAAAAAGCTAATTTTTTAGAAAAAAATACCGCTTTGGTTTATAAAATCTCAGGGGACTTCCCCTGGATTTATTATCCAAAATTTTAGTTACTAAATATCTAGCCCATGTTGTCTAACAAATAACAAAGTTTGATTGCGCATACATTTTTTGTTCTTGTAGATGTCGGTTCGACATTGCATGCCTGTAACAATCATGATTTGACAACAAAAGCTTATTTTTTTAGGATATTTCCCTAAGTATTTTTTTTATTTCTTTTAATTGTTAAATCAGTCACTAATGCTCTTACACTTTATCAAATCTGATTCAAATTGGTGCTACCGTTCAAGCGCTATGCGCAAAAGAGCTAAATTTTTAGAAAAAAATACCCGTTTTGGTTTTTAACGTGCCAGGGGAATTCCCCTGGATTTATAACCCAAAATTTTGGTTTCTGCATATCTAGACCACGTTGTCAAAAAAAAATAAAAAATTCTCTTTGCGATTCTATTATTCCTTTTGGTAGATGTCGGGGCGACATGGCATGCCTACCACAATCATGATTTGACAACAAAATCTTATTTTTTAGGGTATTTCCCCAGGTAATTTTGTTATTTCTTTTACGTGGTAAATTAGTTACTAATGCACTTACATTTTATTAAATCTGATTCAAATTGGTGCTACCGTTCAAGCGGTATGCGCAAAAGAGCTAAATTTTTAGAAAAAAATCACCGTATTTGGTTTTTAACGTGCCAGGGGGAATTCCCCTAGATTTATAACCCAAAATTTTGGTTTCTGCATATCTGGACCATGTTGTCAAAAAAATAACAAAAATCTTATTGCGATTTTATTATTCCTTCTGGTAGATGTCGGGGCGACATGGTATGCCTGTTACAATCATGACTTGACAACAAAATCTTATTTTTTAGGGTATTTCCCTAGGTAATTTTTTTATTTCTTTTAAGTGTTAAATCAGTTACTAATACACTCACATTTTATCAAATCTGATTCAAATTGGAGCTACCGTTCAATGGCTATGCCCAAAAAAAGCTAAATTTTTTAGAAAAAAATTAGGTTTTTGGTTTTTTAACTTCCGTGGGGAATTCCCCTGGTTTAATAACCCAAAATTTTCGTTTCTGCATATCTAGACCATGTTGTCTAAAAAATGTCAAATTTTCATTGCGATTCAATTACCCCTTTTGTAGATGTCGGGTCCACAAATCATACCTGTCACAATCATGGTTTAGGAATAAATCTTCATTTTAGGGTATTTCCCTAGATAACTTTTTTCTTTCTTTTAAGTGGGTAAAGCAGTTGCTAATGAACTTACATTCCACCAAATCTAATTCAAATTGGAGCAAGCGTTTAAGCGCTATGCCCAAAAAAGCTAATTTTTTGAAACAAGTACCGTTTTGGTTTTTACCGTCCCTGGGGAATTCCCCTAGAATTATCACCTAAAATTTTGGTGTCTGCATATTTAGACCATGTTTTCTAACAAATTACCAAGTTTTACTGTGATTCCATTACCCCTTTTGGTAGATGTTAGGTACACAAGCCATGCCTGTCAAGCGTTTGATGAAAAAAATAAAAAGAAAAAAAAAAAACGGACAAAAACAATATGTGTCCCATTTTTCCAAATGGGACCCATAATAAGAGGCGAAGCCTTGAAAAAGAAAGGCTATCACTCCTCGCATTTTTAATATTTCTCCACGAAAATTACAGAGAATAAAATATAGGGTTTCCTTGATCGAATGAGCCATAGCTGAGGTCTCTACAAGGGCAAATAAAACCCGACCCTGAACGTCTCACAAGGGCAAATAAAACCCGAGCCTGAACGTCTCCGACCTTTACTGTACGTCCCGATCCCCAGAACCTCGCGAGAGCTGAAAAGGTGAGTAGGCATGTTTGCCTATTATGCCTGATGGATTTTTAGTTTCTCCAAGAAAATTTCATCAATTTCATCACGTACCTCGACAACATCACAGTCGCAGACAGGCAAGAAAATTTCATCACTTACCAAAATAAAGAGATTTCCTATGGGAAAAGACGCGGTCAATGCATTTGAATCTCTGCGTCGTGTATTCCCAGGTGCATTTTTACAATGTATTAAAGACAACAAACCATTCTGCATCGAGTGAGACGCTTCGGACTTTGCTATCGGAGCTGTTTTAAGCCAGGGAGGGCGGCCATTTATATAGAGCACACTGTCTTAATCGGAATGTCGCTACGCATCAGTGGAATAAAAAGCCTTGTCGGTTATGAAACCCAGCATCGATAACGTCGCTCATGATACCTTGTCCAGAAATTGCGACTCCACAAGTATTCAGAACCTTGAACGAATTCACGAGACATTGGGCCATCCTGGTATAAAAAGACTGTCGCACTTTGATGGAAGCAAGAATCTGACGTATTCTTTAGCGACGTAAAGAATACATATACAAAGTGCAGGACATGTGCGGAACTAAAGCCACGCTATTACAAAAAGGACGGCGAAAACCTTATAAAGGCAACACAGCCATGAAAACGCATTAGCATTGACTTGAAAGGGGCTGTGAAAGGTAGGGATAAGTATGTTCTTGTGGTGATTGACGAGTATAGTCGGTTTCCTTTTGCCTTCTTGTGAAAGGATATGACGACACGAACGGTCGTTTTCTGCTTGACTATGCTCTTTAGCTTATTTGGACTTCCAGGGTTTATAAACAGCGATCGCGGAGCATCTTTTTTGTCGAAAGAGCTTAAGAAATACCTAACATCACGTGGTGCCGCGACCAGCCGCACGACACCATACCACCCAACCGAAAATTTCAAATGCAAACGTTTTAACCAGACGATATGGGGGACGGTGAAATTAATGCTTAGTAGCAGCCAACTCCCAGAAGAGGCATGGGAAGAAGTACTTCCTGATGCTTTGCACTCTATCAGATCCCTACTATGCACATTCACGAATGTGACTCCCCATGAAAGGTTTCTTAATTTTCCAAGAAGGTCTATGTTAGGCAAAGCCTTGTCCAGCTGGCTAGTTAATCCTGTACTTGTCCTGCTTTGACGATTTGTCCGTAAAGAGGGGGATTCTTTATGCGATAAGGTTAATCTCATTGAAGTAAACCCACGCTTCACACACATTCTATTCCCTGATGGCCGGGAATCCACAGGTTCAACTAAAAACCACGCTCCTTGTCCAGCGCTATCAGTACCTCGCGATAGAACCTTAGAAGTCGCCGAAATCGTATCACCTCCAATCGCACAAGACATATGGGGGATGCTCTGTAACATTCAGCTTCAAAATTATTTTTCATTTTGTACAGTCCTTATAAATACTCGTATTTTTGGTGCGTCATTTTTAGATAATAAGAAAAAAATAAGTGTTCACTAAACTCTGTTTTACGGCCAATCGTGGTACCTGTCTGACTTAGTCTGCCACAGAAAAAACGCTATTACAATAAGGCGCTTTAATAAAATATAAAACTACAATAAAAACTACGACAAACTTTAAATGGTATTCGTTAGCCATATACTTAATATTAGTTAACGTACTCGATGCGAAATATCCAATAAAATATAACCCAACTTTTTGGAGGTACAACGAGAGTTGCCCTTCCACATTCATTCAGTTTGGACAACGGAAATAGCTCGAAAAACAAAAATCACTAAGATGTGCGTGTGGGAATATTGGGAAAGCCTGCGGGAACTTAAACCACGTGATCACAGATAAAATTGCAAAGTAAAACAAGTGGAAAAACTGATGAGAATATAACACACAAAACCAAAACAACATAGAACCCAAAACATTACAATAATGAATTCATTATATTATTTCTCTCCTAGTTTGATCCACTTAGCACGAACTCGGATCATTGCCTACTTGCTGTTAGGGGAAGCAATTACGTCAAGTTGCATTTGAGTGGCAGCCAGTGTTACCGATTTGCTGACGTTTGTCAGTACTTAGGAATAGTTTTCAGTTGTTGTTGTTTATCCTTGTTATATCCTTTTTTGTTGCACTATATTGAATGCAACGCCTCTCTTGAAACATTTAAATTTTCCCACAGTGGTCTCGTAGAACCCCACAATTCGTATCAGGGACTTTCAATATTAAACAGCGTGTTAGTAAATTTTCTATAACCCCGACCTCAGTCTCGTTTATCGGTTTAAATTAAGGTTATGTCAATGCGATAATCGGAATGTACACCGAGTATAAAGTATTGTTCTGGGCAGACTTTAAAGTTGTTATTGTTTACGGTTGCAGGGCAGACTTTACAGTTGGACTCATCGAATAGAAAGCGACCGTCATCGTTGCAACACGTTTAGCAACATTGTAAACTGTTGCTCAGTTAAAATATGAAACATGGTGTTTTTCTTTTACAAGCTAGCTACCAAACCCAGAGGCTGCATGTGCCTGAAAGCTGCTCACAGAAATTTTGCTCTACAGTATCGGACAATCCAATTCTCGTGTTTTACATTCGGATTGTTTATGAACTGCCTGCTGACTATTTACGAACTTGTTTTTGTACGTCACATATAGTTCAAAAACGTTGATATAGCTTGATACATTGTGTTAATTAAAATAATGTTTCGCAGATACCATTCTCATACAATAGATAACTACAAATTTGTTAAGTTTGTTCTGTATACACTATGAATTGGAAAATTCTTGAATTTTCGTACAAATGTACACATTTTTTTATTTTGGCGACGCTGGTCCCGCGAATATTTACCAACCATCGCGCCGAGCCAGAAGTGGCCCGACAAGCAAGAAAACGTTGAAGCTAGTGATATGGTATTGATCGTAAAAGTCATGATACCACGAAGAAGATGGGAGATGGGTAAGGTAATTAGTACATACAAACATGGCGTTGTACGCCAAGTCGAGGTAAAAACGAAGGCAAGTACGATGAAGCGACCGATTGCCAAATTGTGCTTTTTTTGCAAAGCAATCGAGGATTAAAAAGTCGTGCGATAACCCACATGATTGACATAAACACATTTATTTACGTTTTGTGAAGACAATGATTGACAAAGAATTGTCGCTAAATGTGAAGACCATGATTGACTTTAAAGAGTTGTCGATAAAGGCAGCGTACGTATGTGTCGGTGTCATTATTCGGGTTGCAGTCGTCGATTACTGCAACAAAACCGCTATGTAAATTCGTCGTACGTAATTTAATGTTTATTTTTTTGTAAGTTAAAATGTACTTGTATGATAATCGTACATTTGGTGGGGGAACGTTACATTGAAATCACTCCATCATAAGTATATGCTCTGGGGAGTAGTATTATAATTAGGCTATTATACGTAACAATGCCTATTGTTATCCTTGTTGCGCAATATTTATACCTCTTGTAAGATTTGGAGTCTTTAAAAGATTTAGGAGCTTTTGAAGTGGCTCGTTGCAGTATTTTCCGCAGTTAAATTAAATTGGGCCATGTATTTTTGAATATTAACTTCTCCGTTATGTATAGAAGTAAAGTTCATAAGTTAGCCTACTGTGTAAAATATTTAAAAACCGTAAATTTTAGTAATATCCTAACGTAAAAGTTAAATACAAGTTTTAGAGTTGGAATAACGTCTTGATATTGCTGGAGTTGCGCGTTTTGTGACGAGTCCTCTGTTGTGCTATGTTTGGTGTAGTAGGCACCGCGAAAAGACGCATCATACAAGTTTTTAAATATGTTGTTGCTACCTCCGCCGGTCGAGCTACGGGTTTCTAGTTTGAAAGTGACGCGTATTGTTGTATCAAAAACATAGTTTATATCTAATGGTTATAATTGGTGGCAAGGGTTTATATAAGTACTACGGAGAAGTACGGTTAATACGGGGGAGAATAGTTGTTAGCACGATACGGAAATGATGAGCATGCGATTCCTTGGTGGTAAATAAACTAATAAAACCAAATTAGTCGACTTTACGAGTCCAGCTTAAAACACAGGTAGCACACACACTTACCAAACTTTGGGATTTTATCGGTACTGAAAATGCGGTATCAGAGGAAAAACGGTACACTGCTGCTTGTAACAGTAACTAATTCAAAAAGAAAGAGTATTATGCTATGCGATTGCAACACAAACTCCCATTGTTACGTACAACGTTTATGACGGGTATTCGAATGTTTTAGCATAGACATTAAAAAAACATGTAAATAGAATAAAGGGATTAGATATCTTACAGTTGTTATAAAATATATCCGTCGGTTTTAATACAATTTCACTGTCCTCATGTAAAAATAGATTTCTCTATTTCGGCTTCTTTAATAAGAACTTTTTTAATGCAGTGGCAAGCGTGATCAAATAATATCATATTGAAAGTGCATACTGCTAAGCTGCTAGGTCTCTTAAACTCCGAGAGCTTATGTGCAATCTGTGCATACGATTTCTCTGTTAATTTGCACATGCGCACGCCGTGCAAATCCTAATTTGTGATTTAGTAACCCTAGGTTGTCAACCCTGTGTTGACCAATTGAGCCGCTCAGCATAACTTGACCAGTGATTGTTTCTTACACAAAACACTATGTGTGTTGTCGTGAAATTTCTTACTCAAAATTTTTTTAACTTTAACTGCGCCACAGTTTACAATGTTGCTAAACCGTGTTGAAACGATGACGGTCGCTTTCTACTCGATAAGTCCAACTGTAATGTCTGTCCAGAACAATACTTCGTACCCAGTCTACATCCGAACATCGCATTGACACAACCTTAATTGAAACCGATGAACGATACCGAGGTTGCTGCCATAGTTTTGTTTCTGCAAGCATAAACACAATGGTCCCATAGCTATCAACATTTTAACACAAATGTTTTAAGTTAAAGCCTCTCGTCAAGCGCTGTAGTTAAATGAAGCTAGATTCCAAAACAGTCCGATTTCGTTTTTATTAGCTTAGGGGAATTCCCCTGGGTTTAGTACATAAATTTATGTTTTTTTACATATCTGGGTCATGTTATCTAACAATTTTTAAAGTTGTAATCCGATTTGACAAAACTTTGTTTGAGATTTCGGGGGGAAATGGCTTGCCTGTCATAATCAGGATTTAGCGGCGGTTACCGCACTAACATTTACCAAATCTGATCAAATTGAAGCAGCTGTTCTAACGCTATGCTCAAAAAAGCTATTTTTTTAGAAAATTATCATTTTGGTTTTTAGAGTCTCAGGAGAATTCACTAGAATGTATAAGTTTATTCACAATTCAATTTGGTGACCGGAATCAACTAGGTGGTTCGGTGAATATCAAATGACGTAATACGAATGAGTTAGGGGACGATGAAGAAATTGACAGGACCATAATAATAATATCGTTACAGTGATTTAAGTTAAAACTTTGGTCAACGGAATAAATAGGGAATTACGTAACGGTGATCTGATTAAGCATTTTGTATCACTTAATGTTATTACCCCCAATAAATCATATTTTAAGCCAGGCAAATGTGATTGCGTGACTCGTGTAAATTCCTGGGGTTTAGATAACATTATTCCTTTCTAAAATTCAGTCTAGAAGCGTTGTGGTATCGATTAAGTTCCCTTTCCGCCGATACCAGATCTGTGCAGTTTAACCCGAAACTAACATAGTAAAATATATATATATATTACTCTCAACAGATGTTTAAAAATAATGATGGTTTACACATGGTTGACACTCTCTAATTTATCTTAGTTTTGAGTTTCTATACACATCATTTATACGCGTAATAAGATTGTTTTTATGATTGGTTTGGCCTTTTCTATTTTGTGAAATTTCCCGGGCTAAACTGTTTAATTTAAATTCTAGCTATGTTTTATTTTTCAGATTTGTAACGTAATTCTCAAAATTTTGTAGAATTTTGAAGTAACTATTTCTTTCTAATACAGAGATATCGATGATAACGCCGAAAATGCTAAATGAATGGCCTCTTTTTTACATTTTTCCCGATTGCGAAGGGTTTTAAACAAAAGTAAAAGTCTAGGGCAGGGATGTCCAACCTTTTATTGTAATGGGCCGCATTGTCACTTGAAATAATTCAATGGGCCACAGAACCTATTAAATTTCAATAAAAATGGCAGGGTTCGAATTAATGGTTTTGAACCGATTTGCGAAATGCGTGGTTAAGAAGAAAATTGTTTTCGCGCGTAAGCGCGCAAAAAAAATTTGGTTACAATAAATTGCCTTAAACGACCAGAAAGATATTTATTTCATAAAGCAGACAGTACCTTTATTTAGTAGTACAGTAATGATAAATTGCAATAAACGTGAATTCAAAAGGGGTGTGCGGCATCTCGCCAATTATAAATAAAGGAATCGAGTTATATTAACGCATAATGGCGATTCTTTTCTTGTGATAGCAATGCTTATTATACGCGAACAATGCAAAGTAAAAGGCAAGGTAAATAAATAATGTTATGTTGAAGGCAAACGATGTTATATTAACGTGTTGAGGATTTATTATTAAAAAGTGCGCGATATATCAGTATCGGTAATATAAATTTTCGCGATTTTGTTAAATTTTGTAATTTACGGACTTTAGAAAACGGTTGGCGAATAGCTATTCGCGATCCCTTAATTCCAACCCTAAATGGGTACATAAAAAAAACAATTAAAATCCATTAATTTCATATTTAAGTGTTTTCTCATTCTGTTTTTTTTTCTGCAGTTTTGATGTTTACTGCGCCCCTAAACCTGACGGATACATTTTAATTAGACTAAGATTCAAAGTTCAAAATACTATACTTGGAGTGAAAATGACTAGTGGGCCGCACAAAAATCTCAGGCGGGCCGCAGGTTGGACATCCCTGGTCTAGGCAAACTATGGACATGCCAGTTAGGATTTCTGAAAGTTTCAACCTGATTAATTACAGAGTTCTACTTACAATAAACTAAAAATGTCAACCACGGGTTAATTGTACAACGATAATTGTTAATCAAACATAGTAAAGCCGATTATAAACTGTCCAAGCCGCAGTTGAATTTCTAACCCGGTGACTGAAGAACAGTAAAATGCATAAAATAACTAATGGTGAAGCGTTGCTGTATAATTTAGCTTCTGATGGCCAGGTTTTCATATTCCCCATCTGGTGGACTCTGTATTTCTGTAAATAACAACGAGAATTATTTGTTTGGAAATGTATTAACCCTTGGAAGTTCATTATATAAAATAAAAAATAATCCTAACCACGTATGTTTATATTTGTTGAGCTTTATAGATGCGATGCGCAGCATATTACAATAAATATCTAGCTATAACCGGACTAACACGTTACTGCAACCAAGTTATGTTTCTACTGTGTTTACCTTCATAAACGTTTTTTGGATCCGGAGCGAATTGGACATCAGGAACTTCTGCAGTTTCTCTTCCGCGTTTGCTGTGAAAATAACTAAAGAGTTTACTGCGTCCCATAGATTAGTTTGGTAGATAAGTGCGTCGCGTTTAGCTAAAGCGGGTAAGGTTCGATACTGGTCGCTAGCTAGTCAGTTGTGTCCTTGGGCAAAGCACTTAACGGACATTGCCTGAACCCAGCGGATTAATGGGTTCTACCAAATTACAGATACATGTCTTTTACATACAACTCACTGCAATAGCTTCGGTAACCCGGCGGTGGACGCGAGGTGATCTGACGATTGCCCGTGTGTTAACCCCGTTGGTTTTCCCATTTACGGGAATAAACGTAAACATCCTATTCTATTCTATCCTATCCTACTGCACCTAACGTAAAGTTATAAAGACAACTTGTTTGTATACCAGGAAAAAGATTTACGGTACTCGAATACGATAAATAGTTTTAGTTTTTCTTGACGCTTTCGTAAGAGAAATGATAAGCGTTGATGAATAATTTAAGCAATACAAAAGTAAATAAAAAACTACAGTAGTTGACTAGTTATAGTGAATACTAATGGTGGATATTTTAAAATAATTTATGAATCCTTATGCCAAAAGATAGTGGAACTAACCTTCGTTTTATGATACAAATCACTGCAATCCCCACCATTATAAGAACGACACATATTGGAAGGATAATGTACAGCACGAGTTTCGTTTCTGCTGTGAATTCCGATTAAGGGTCAATGGTCATTATCAACTTTTCTAGGTACAATACACATGGCTACAGTGCAAAATCTAAGCCATAAGTGGACATTACTGGTTTATTGTATGCATCATAATTAATTATCATTTACAATTTACTTGGCAGCCATTTATCAAACTTTTAAATCGTAACCCGAATTACCAGATAATGGCGAAATTTCGCAAATGGAACCACTGAAGTTAGGCTGGCAAGTGCAGTGAAAGTGGCAGCCGCTTTCGGTACAAACTCCACCGTTGGCACATGGAGAAGATGCACACAAACTTGTTCCGTCAACTTTAACAATATTTTGGTTAGCTCATGTCTAACATAGATACGATGTTATTTATAAAGCTTACCACGCCTCTCACAAGCATATCCTATGCTCGTAGAACAATTCTGTGCAAACCAACTTCCATTTCGGGCTAAAGACAAACAACCATCACCATTTGGTGCAGATTGGTCCACCAAATTGTTGTAACCATCCATATTGCTACCATCTGACCACAGCCAAGTACAATTGGTCAATTTTCCTCCAAGCCATATTGGTACATTGTTCAGCCAAAGTTGATTGATTTGGTTGAGATAAATTTGCGCCTCTTCAGATTTTACGATGGCGAGTGATGCTTTTAAGGAGTTACATTGCGTCTCAGCGGCTTCATGTGAAGTGAGTTGCGTTGGGATTTTGTTGACGTGAAGTTCGCAACCGTTTTCGAACGAATAAAATCGAGCTGATTAAAAAAAATTCATTCTTATTCACAACCATTGGGTGTATTAGTGATATTACCTTTTTAGTCCAATTTCAATTTATAAATCAGTTAAAATAAGCAGTAATCGTAATTTACGTGTTTGTAATCTATTCCTTAATTGTCAATATGTATATGACTAAATAACTTTTCTATTTGAATAACTGTTTCGTTAATCGTAAGGTCATTTCGGTACTTTACTTTAGTTTCGTTTCTGTGTGTTGCTCTTGTTGAAATCATTACTAAAAGAAACTACGAAAATCATTCTGTGTTGGCAAATAATTATGGGTCCCAGGGCAATTCCCCTGGGAGGTTAAAAACCAAAACGGTATTTTTTAAAAAATTCAGCTTTCTGGGCATAGCAATACACGGCAGCTCCAATTTTGATCAGATTTGCTAGAATGTTAATGCGTTAACCACTGCTTTACCACTAATAAGAAAGAAAAACATTTCCTATGAAAATATATATAAATAAAATAAAGAATTGTTCCTAATCATGATTGTGAGTTGTTAAAGGCATACCATATCGCACCGACATCTCCAAAATTCTTAGAAAACATGACCTAGATATGTAAAAACAAAAATTTATGTACTAAACCCAGGGGAATTTTCCGAAGCCGTTAAAAACTATATCGGATTTTAGAAATTTAGCTTCCTTTTCACTATAGCGTTTTTTTGTGGTAAAATATTATTAATCCTTTTTAACCGCAAAAGAAAAACAAGTTTGATTTGGTAACTATGGAACTCATGCGTTTATGCTAAGTATGACAGGCGGGTTGAAACTTCTGGAAAGTTAGATAACATGGACATAACGTGCACATATCTGACAAAAACATATATTCTTTAATAAACATGGTTGGTTTGTTACCTCAGGGACCCATGTGTTTTTGCTTGCAGAAATAAACTACATATGTGTAATATCCACTACATGGGTTTGGGACCGTGCTTGCCTAAACACATACCACGTGTTAAACCACCACTATTTGTAAAACACATAATTGTCAGATATATTTACGCCAGGTCCTGTTATCCAATATTCCAGAAAAGTTTAACCGGACTGCCATAGTTTTGTTTCTGCAGGCATAAACGTATGGGTCCCATAGTTATCAAACCAAACTTTTTTCCATGGTAGTTAAAAAAGGAATAATCATGTTAGATTTACGAATATTTCATCACAATAATTTAAATTAAAGACTCTTGTCAAGCGTTGTATTGAAATGAAGCTAAATTCCAAAACAGCCCGATTTAGTTTTTCTAGGCTTCGGGGAATCCCCCTGCGTTTAGTACATGAATTTGTTTGTTTGTACATATCTGGATCATGTTATCTTACAATTTTTAAATTTTTAATCCGATTTGACGACTTATCGTTGGAGATGTCGGCGCGCCATGCCATGACTGTCGCAATCATGATTTGAGGGAAAAATCTTTATCTGATTCAAATAAGAAAAGCCGTTCAAGCGCTATGCCCGAAAAATCTATTTTTAGAAAAAATTACGTTTAGATTTTTAACATAACAGGGGAATTCCCCTGGATTTAATACCCAAAATTTTGGTTTCTGCATTTCTAGACCATGTTGTCTAACAAATGCCAAAGTTATATTACGATTTTATTACCCCTTTTTGGTAGATGTTAAAACCACAGGCCATAACTGTCACAATCGGGATTTAGGAACATATTTTTATTTTTAGGGTATTTCCTAAGTAAATATTTTGTTTTTTTGTAATTGGTAAAGCAGTGGCTAATTCACTTACATTTTACCAAATCGGATCAAAATTAAGAAGTCATTTATGCGCTAAGCCCAAAAAACCTAAAATTTTAGAAGAAAAATACCGTGTTGGTTTTTCACCTCCCAGGTGAATTCCCATGTGTATATCACCGAAATTTTAATTTCTTCAAATCTAGACCATGGTGGCTAACAAATAACAGTTTCAATGCGATTCCATTACCCTTTTGGTTGATGTCGGAGCCACAAGCTATGCCTGTCACAATCTTGATTTAGGAACATATCTTCCATTTTAACCTTTGTTTTATAATTTTGGGTAACATAACGAGGGGAATTCTCCTAGGTGTTACCCAAAATTTTGGTTTCTGCATATCTCGACTTTGTTCTAACAAATTACAAAGTTTTATTGCGATTCCATTACCCCTTCTGATAGATGTCGGAGCCACAAGCCATGCATGTCACAATCGTGATTTGAAATAAATCTTATTTTTTAGGGTATTTCCCTAGGTAATTTTTTTATTTCTTTTAAAGGTTATATTTTTGGCTAATATTCTTACATTTTACAAAATCTAATTAAAATTGAAGTAGCCGTTCAATCCCTACGCCCTAAAATTCTAATTTATTAAAAAATATACCGAATTGGTTTTTCACCTCCCAGAGGAATCCCTCTAAGTAAATTACCAAAAATTTTAGTTTCTGCATATCTAGAACATGTGCACTAACAAATTTCAAAATTTTATTGCGATTTCATTACTCCTTTTGGTAGATGTCGGAGCCACAAGCCATGCCTGTCAAACCTTTGACTAAAAAAAAAGAAACAAAAAACGGACAAAAACAATATGTGTCCCATTTTTCCAAGTAAGACCAATAAAAACATGAATTAAACTAATATTCTGATTAAAATTATTTCCAGCAAATTCTGATTCACATAGTAAATAGTTATCACCTACGAAATAACACTATTTCATACACACGCACTTTAGTCCTACCTTGATTACAATTTCTTCCAGATAACCCAGGCTCACAGAGACATTTGTAATCGCCCACTCTCCTACTACAACCACCACCATTCGCACAGGGATTTGGAGTGCATAAATCTAAAACAATAAATGTATTGGTTTACATTAGGCTAACGATTAATAACGTTTTAGCATTTGCTCTTACATATAACAACACTTATACCCATACACAATTTTCAACTCTTCCAGCAAGTCCTCGGAAACGCAAACTCTAACTAAATCTGTAATCAGTCTAATTATAACAAAATATACATACATAAAGAAATAGTTTAATCAAAGTAAAAATCCTGAGATGTTTTAATAATGTAGCAGATATTTATAATGTATGTAGCGGTCAAGGTGTGATCTATTTCTGAGGAATTCCGAAAGATTAAAGAATAAAAACAATGCCATTTTCGGCGTAATATTGTTGGACTATTCGAAAGTAAACTCTATAGTTACCTATATTTTTCTTAAGTTATTTTTCCAGGTTCTCAAAAACTAATCCATGTCTTAAGTGGGCTTAAATTAAGTTTTATGTGACTTTCCGTAAAAGGATTAAATGTAGATTTCCGCATGTTTTTTATCGTGAAATTCTATCGAGTTATCGTGGTTTTAATCATTTGTGGTTATTTTGAATTGCCTACATTTCTAAGATTTTCCACGTCAAATAACATTAAAGTAGAAACGACTGGTGTTTGATTTAAGATTTTAAGGTGTCTCGGAAATTCCGCATGTAAATGTCACAACTTAAATTGCTTAAATGTTCATTTTAAGTCATGGCAATAAATTATCTATATTGCTGGTGTCACCCACCAAATAATAAAAAATTGCAGAAAAAAGTAAACGCAAAATGCGGTAGGATTCGAAGCTACCCCTTAAAACAAAATAAGGCCAAGTAACCAGTAATCAGCAGCACCGAAGTTGAAATAATATAAGTACTTCTCAGCAGTACACAGTTTGCATGCACACCTGTTTCACAGTTTCGTCCACTGTAACCAGGCAAACAGGAGCAGCTATAGTTCAGTGGTAATCGGTTACACGTCCCTCCATTTAGACAGGTTGTGAGCTGACATAGACCTGTTGAAGATATACTTATATTACCAGTGCATAACACACTCGCCCACCTCTTTCACAGTTTCGTCGTAGACAGACATAGATCTGTTTGTTATAGCTACATTTTTGGAAAAAAATACCGTTTTGGTTTTAACGTTCTAGGGGAATTCCCCTGGATTTATTACCCAAATATTAATTTCTGCTTATCTAGACCATGTTGTCCAACATATGAAAAAGTTTCATACGATTTCATTATTCCTTCTAGTTAACTAGTAGATGTCGGGGCGACACGCCATGCCTGTCACAATAAGGATTTGAAAAAAAAATCTTATTTTTAGGATATTTTCATAGGTATTTTTTTATTTCTTCTAATTGTTAAATCAGTGAGTAATGCAGTTATATTCTAGCAAATTTGATCAAAATTTGAGCCGTTGTTCAAGCCCTATGCACAAAAAGCTAAATTGATATAAAAAATACTGTTTTGGTTTTTAACGTGACAGGAGAATTCCCCTGGATTTATCAAAAATTTTGGTTTCTGGATGTCTAGACCATGTTGTTTAAGAGATTACCAAGTTTCATTGCGATTCCATAAACCCTTCTGGTAGATGTCAGATCCACAAGCCCAGCCTGTCAAGCGTTTGATGAAGAAAAAAGTGGACAAAAACATATGTGTCCCATTTTCCTAATGGGACCCATTTTTAAATAGCATCTTTGCAGCCCTCGATAGGTTGTAATTATAATTGATTTAAAATACTTTTACAGCCAATACCATACATGAAAACACAAATAGAATAAATATTCCCAAGTACGTTCCTAACATAGTACCAGACTTACTGGCACATGGTTTGCAATGAACATATTCATGGAACTATGAACAAATTACCGATTCATCCATTTAAAACCTAAAACGCAGTAATGTTACACAATCATGCGAGGGAACAAGGAATACATTACAAACATTGCTTCTGTGTTAATCAATTAATGCTGTATAGGATTGGGCTTGAACTAATTTGATAAACAGCCTACTGATATGATGTGGTATAAGAACCATATAATTGGTCTACAAACAATATAATATTTTAACAACATACCTGTGCAAAATAATATGGACAAATGATATGCCAACTTACTTGTTCTATACAAAGTGTTGTTTGATTTAGTTCCAGCCCCAGCACTGTTGCGAGCTTTTACATTCACGCTGTACAACTCCCCTGGAGTAAGTGAGGTAAGGGTGGTAGAAGTTGTTGGAACTGGTACAACTTTCGTGGCAGTAGCAGAGTTCGCCGTCCATTCAACCACATAATCAATTATATCGTTCCCACCAGTTGGTGCTGTCCATGACACAACAATCGTGTTTGTTGCATCACTTCCCGGTGATAAACTTGGTGCAGCTGGAGCATCGGGTACTGGGGCATGATATCATTGTAGCACGCAAGGTTCAACACATTTTGAACTAAATGTTTCCTACCATCTAAACCTGTGACTAGGGATGTCCTTTTAGAATTATTCTAGACTTGATAATTTCGAAAGTACGAACAGCATTGAATAGATTTTAGAGCAAGCATAATCATCTTTCAAAGTAATTTAATTAAAAAATTTAGAATTGCATTTACCTTTGGTAAAAAATATTTACTTATAATTATTATCACTATTTCCTAAAAATCAAACCATTTTTTAAAATTTTTAATTAAACCTATTTCATTAAAACACATTTTGTTCCACAATGCATTAATAATTTTGAACTTCTAGAATTTGTCTCTCTTTCTATCCCCGTGAATGGGAAAACCAAGGGGGTTAACACACGGGCAATCGTCAGATCACTTCGCTTCCATCGTCGGGTTACCGGAGCTATTGCAGTGTGTTGTATATGATAGACACGTTCCTTCAATTTGGTAGTACCCATTAATCCGCTGGGTTCAGGCAATGTCCGTAATGTGCCTTGCCCAAGGACACAACCGACTAGCTAGCGACCAGTTTCGCACCTTCAACCTTTCGATTGAAAGGCACTTAACCGTTGTAGACCAAGGGGCCGGACGAACTAAAGGAACATTTAAACATTGCTAGGCAATACGCGCTAGGAATATGTGTTTGGTTAAACTTAATGCTGGGATAAAGAAAAATACAAAACTTACATGTCGAGTATTGTGAATTGTCAGATCCAGAATCTGCACTGGAACCAGCGGAATTCACAGCGACCACATTGAATGTGTATTGAGTGGAAGCGGTAAGCCCAGAAACGCTGGTTGAATTCCCAGAAATACCAGTCATAGGGGAACCACCTGTTGCTGGGATCCACGTCACAGTATAAGTGACAGGGACTCCCCCACTTACGGGAATCCAGTTGAGCCCAATGGTGTTGATGGTAGCTGTTGTTGTATTTTCTGCTAGAACCACTTTATCTGGCACTGAAATGGTGGTAGGAGGTAAAAACAAATGGTTAATCGCAATCCCAATTTTTTATCCTAGTTTTATCATAATCTAAATAAAACCAGTAACATAGTTAGGCCCAAATCCATTTGTATTTTATTTATTTGAATCTGTCTCATAATCCATTTGTATTTTAAAAACGCGTGACGTTTTTATTTACCCACTCTCCTTAAACCGATTTGTCTTATGTCGGTTATTAACCTTTATTCATTAAACTTCGCATTTGTATTTTTTAACAGTTTTTTTTCACGATAATGACATACGAAATATAAGTTTAACATCAAAATGCTAAAACTTTCATTTGGGGAATTTCTACAAGAAAATTTTTATTTTGGGGGTTCGGTAACATACGGACACGACGAGCACTGTAACATCCGATGACAAGGCTATTATTTCGTCCGACTTCTTAGCCTGGTGGATTAGTGCGTTGCCTTCTACTCGAAGGGGTGCAGGTACAAAACAAAATTGAAAAAACATGTGAATCGTACACAATACACTGCAATAGATCCGGTAACCCGACGGTTGGCGCGGGGTGATCTGATGATTGCCCGTGTGTTAACCACCTTGCGTTTTCCAAAGAAGGTGGATAAACGTGAATATCCTAATCTATTAACATGAATATTCTATATATAAATTATTAAATTTTTTAACCAGAATATTGTAACTGCACGACACGTGTAAACAATTTTAGAAACTAGTTTTAGTTTTCGTCTTTTGATAGCCGACCTCGCGACTTATATTGACGAAATAAGGTTTATATTATCTTGTCTTAATAATTTAAAGAAAAAAAGTTGTATTTTCCAACTCTTACAAATATACTGGCATAACCCCAATATCCGACCACATATTATTTCACTTGGTAGCATTGGGTCCAGAATTGTGCGTATACCCTTTAAAAAGTGGACCATTATTTACTAATGAAATATAGGAGTTTTTCAAGCAAGTTGTCGGGTTGGTTGGTGGGTTTAATGTTGGTGCGGCAAACACTGGGGAATAGGAGGCAACAATTTCATCTTGTACGCTTATACAAATATCTGTATATAATATATTTAAGTTAAACAATGCTTTAGACTGTTCATGAATTTTTCTAGAATTATTATTCTTAAGTACAGAGTCACCCTAATCATTCTACGGCATTCCAACTTGGTCCTCGCATGCCAGCGCGTTAAACGATGCACACTTTTAATTTAAATTTCTTAATTTCTTACTTTTCCGTTTTATTTGTCCTTGAGTTCTAACTTTGTTTATGTTTACAGTAATAGTTGGTTTCGGTGCAAAACTTACATGTTCTAGCGGTAGCGCTCAGTGTAGTTGATTCGGTTTGAGAAGGGGAATTCCCAGATACAGCGCTGAGGTAGAACGTATGTTCTAAATTCGGTTGTGCGCCAGTGAATGTGTAAGTTGTTTCGGTAAAAGGAATAATGGTGGTATTTGTTGTACCAGTTGCATTGGTGGTAAGTTTGAAGTGAGAAAAAACATTTGGAGTTACGGGTGCTGTGAAACTGAACGTAATTTCGCTATTTGCAGTAATTGTGTTTACAGTAAAACTCGCTGGTGGGTTTGGATCTGTGATGCAAATATTAAGTTTGTTAAAACATCGTTCATAAACTCTTTATTATCTATATTTTAAATGATAAAACATTATTTAATATTTATTTAATATGTAATGGTTGAATATACAAAACTGACCTCTAGCTAGTCAGTTGCATCCCTGGCCAAGACTTAGTCATTTGATGATCTGACGATTACCCAGTTGATAACACCCCTAGCATTTCCCATCAATGGTGAGAAAAAATCATATTACATCCAATCCTTTTACATGCTACAGTAACATTTTGTAACAGAATTTATATTAATCCTTATAAAAAAGAAACACTTAAAACATTCAATTTATTGTACAAAAGAGAAAGGCGCACATTTTTATATGGAACAAGGCAGGAAACTGTGAATTGATAACTCCCCATATTGACTTACTTGTTCTATGTAAAGCACTTGGTGATTTAGCTCCAGCCCCAGCACTGTTGCGAGCTTTGACACTCACGCTGTACAACTCCCCTGGAGTAAGTGAGGTAAGGGTGGTGGAAGTCCCTGTTTCAACTTTCGTGGCAGAAGCAGAATTCGCCGTCCATTCAACCACATAATCAACTATATCGTTCCCACCAATTGGTGCTGTCCATGACACAACAATCGTGTTTGTTGCATCACTACCCGGAGATAAACTTGGTGCAGCAGGAGCATCGGGTACTGGGGACAATGATATCATTGTAGCACGCAAGATACAACACATTTTGAACTAAATATTTTCTACCATCTAAACCGGTAACTAGGGTTTTTACAAGAAGCAAGATTGGACCAAAACTTCAAAATTACAAAGAGCCCATGTAAGGCGTGAAATATGAAGAAACTTGTTTTTTTTTGCCGTGTGTATCAGTGCCTGTAACCACACCATTTGAATACCTTGGGTTTTGGGGTACGATGATAAAACACGGATGAAATTTGTATATTGTTAAAAATGGTAATACACTGAGAATAACAAATGCTTTGTGTAGTATGATTCATATTATAATG
>CH002439.1:120511-150295 GCA_000149265.1 Ciona savignyi | reverse complement strand
TGGTTTTTAACGTCCCAGTGGGAATTACCCTGTTTTTATCTCCCAAAATTTTAGTTTCTGCTCATCTAGACCATGTTGTCTAACAAATGGCAAAGTCTCATTGCGATTCCATAATTCCTTTTTGTAGATGTAGTGGCGACATGCCATGCCTGTCAAGCGTTTGACGAAAAAAAAAACGGAAAAAAATAATATGTGTCCCAATTTTTCAAATGGGACCCATAATTACAGACTAAAGAGTTGATTATTATTTACCATAGTGAAGCTGTACGCTGTGTGGCTGCGATAGTGAAGCTGTACGCTGTGTTTGAATCAAGTGGGCTTACAGTGGCAAAAAGGCCAGTTAGACCTGTAACATCCTGTGTCCCCCCACCACCTCCAGTATATGAGATGGTGTAGCCTGTCACAGACACTGCCCCACCTCCGTTACCAGGTGCGGTCCATGATAGATCGATGGAAGAGGATGTCGGTTTGGTTGGTGGGTTTAATGTTGGTGCGACAAAAACTGGAAAATAGGAGGCAACAATAGCATCTTGTACGCTTATACATATATTTTTATGTAATATATTTAAGTTGAACAATGCTTTAAACCGTTTATGAATCTTTCTAGAATTATTATGGGTCCCATTTGAAAAATTGGGACATATATTGTTTTTGTCTGTTTTTTTTTCTGTTTTTTTTTTCGTCAAACGCTTGACAGGCATGGCATGTCGCCCCGACATCTAACAGAACGAATAACGGAATCGCAATGAGACTTCGGCATATGTTAAACAACATGGTGTAGATGAACAGATACCAAAATTTTGGGAGATAAAACCAGGGGAATTCCCCTGGGACATTAAAAACCAAAACGGTATTTTTTTCTAAAAAAATCGTTTTTTTGGGCATAGCGCTTAAACGACAGCACCAATTTGAATCAGATTTGGTCAAATGTAAGTGCATTAGTAACTGATTTAACACTAAGAAGAAATAAAAAAATTACCTAGGGAAATACCCTAAACAATAGGATTTTGTTCTCAAATCATGATTGTGACAAGCACGCCATGTCGCCCCGACATCTACCAAAAGTAGTAATGGAATCGCAATAAAAATTTGACATTTGTAAGAGAACATGGTCTAGATATGCAGAAATCAAACTTTTGGGTAATGAATCTAGGGGAATTCCCCTGAGACGTTAAAATCCAAAAGGTTTTTTTCCAATAAATTAGCTTTTTGCGGCATATAGTGCTTAAACGGCTGCTCTAACTACAGTCAGATTAGGTGGAATGTTAGACCATTAGACAGTATGTGCCAATTAAAAGAAGAAAAAACATTTACTTAGGGTAATTACGTTAAAAACGAAGTTATGTTCCTGAATTAAAATTGTGACAGGCATGCCATATCGCACTGACATCTCCAACAACGAATTTACAAAACAGAATAAAACTTTAAGAATTGTTACATAACATGACCCACATATGTAAAAACAGAAACTTATCTACTAAACCTAGAAATTCCCTGATACCATGATAAACTAAATCGGGCTGTTTTGGCAATTTAGCTTCATTTCACTTCGGCGCTTGAAACGACGGTTTAATTTAAAACATTTGTGGTGAAAATGTTCGTAAATTTAAGACGTTTATTCTTTTTTTAACTACACATGGAAAAGAAATTTGGTTCGATAACTATGGGCCCCATGCGCTTATGCTTGCAGAAACAAACTATATATTCAGTGTATAAAACACAAGTTGTGGTTACAAGGGACCCTGTAGCATAAATATATGGCATACAACATGTGTTTTACAAATAGTGGTGGTTAAACAGGTGGTTGACACTCTCTAGTTATGTTCATTTCCACACTTTCAAAAACAATAATTTTATAGCAAGCCTAATGATGACACAAAGCGACACCAAAAATTATTTAAATAATTGAACATTCCGGAAGAAGGCACGGAAAATAAATTAGTTTTTGCATTTCCAGGACATTGTTGTGGTTCGGGAGCGTCACTTATTAAGTGACAACAAATGTATGGAGTTGTCAGTTTCATAATTACGATGAAACAGTTTTCGGAAATTAAGATATTGGTTACTAATACCCATGATGTGAAATTCTACTTTGACATCCTCGTTTTATGCTATGTTACCGGTTGTTCCAGTTCCACTTAGAGCAGTGCTAACTAAAGTACTGTCGGTTGCATCGACAGCATACACAGCCACGTTGTATTCAGTGTTGCCTACAAGATTTGTGGGAGAAGCACCGGTTGTGCTGGTGGCGATGAACTGGAAAGATAGAATAATTAAGTATGTAATCTACGTGGAAGTGCCAGGATCTTACTGATGTAGTTTTAAGTGTTGTTTAGTTAAAGTATGCTTACCGGGCTACTTGCAACAACAGCATTCGCCTCATCAGCTGCCGTTGTTCCAACATAGACTTTATGGTTTGCGCCTGGAGTAGCACTGTTAGTCCAAGATATTGTGAGTTCGTTGGATTTGGAGCTGGTTACACTTAGTCCAGTAGGAGCAGCTTGTTGTGCATCCTGTGGAGAAATACTTTTTGTGCCTAGAAAAGACAAATGTCATTGTGATACTACTAAATATAACAATACATATTCATTACTGATTGGATAACACCCATAAAAGTTTGCCCTCGACCGGACATTTCTTATTCATGGGGATTTCCCCGAAAACGATTAAAGATGGTTATTGGAAGTTTGTTTGTATTAGAATTTTTTAGTCCTCTATAACGGATTTTTAATTACTATTTATTTTAGATACGTGGAAATTGTGTATTATAATGAATTATATTTATATTATTGGTTTTTTTCTGGATATTCTGATTATTTTCAGAAATGTATTTTCCGTTTTACATTTTTTAATTTCAGTTAAATTACTCTATCAAGTTCTAAGATATAAAAAATTGAGATGATTGGCCCAAAATTAGATGAAAGATAGAAATACGGTTGCCGTGTTTAAGTTATTGGACAAGGAAAGAGTTCCATATATCTAATACACATTACCTAATCGCCTAAAAACTTGAACTTGTTTATTCTAATCGTTATCGGAAGTTAAAGCATACTGATTGCCTATGCATATTCTATATGGGGGTTTCTTGGGTAAACAAGGTTATTTTCGTTGCGATTTTGATCTTTTTTATTCATGTTAAACAACTTTAACTTTCTTGACAACTCAAAGTAAATTATTTCTTTCTAAACTGGAGATATCGATGATAATTCCGAAAATGCTGAAAAAAACAAAAGGTCGAATCAATTTAACAGCATGCCTGTTAATATTACTAAATTGTGTTAACCCGTCCTTGCAAATATCCTGGACAATGGACATGCCTGTCTCCATAGTAATTTGCAAGCATGAAATATATATATACTAAGGCTAATTGCGGCGTGCTTGGTCTTAAATTTATGACAGCGTGGTAACAAACAATACTAATGTTATAATTGGTAAAATAATTTATACTTTTGGTCATGAGCTCGCGCTTCATCTAGTGGTACCTAACCGGGTTGTCATGGCAACTTGGATTGCCAATTTTGATTACTTATGTGTGTCACAAGATGTTGCATCAAAATTGTTTTTTTGTTGTTCCGCATTTTGTTTTGTCATTTAATGACGGATTGAATTTGTGTTTAATGTGGGAAAAAACACCAAAGCAGCTTAGCACTGTTAGTCCAAGATATTGTAAGTTCGTTGGATTTGGAGCTGGTTACACTTAGTCCAGTAGGAGCAACTGGCTGTGCATTCTGTGGAGAAATTAAGCACAGATAACAATCTTATAAGCAGCATTCAACATATACAATAAACAAATAACAAGCAGTTAAAAGATATACATCCAACATAGCTTCTAATCACAGGAGATTTTGTATTAAATTTAAGTAAAACTTGTTGTGCATAATGCAGAAAAAACAATTATTTTGTTGCCGCTCCACATCCTATTCATATGAGCTAATATGTCTAAAAATTTCAACTCCGACGAATTATTCATTTGTGTTTATATGAAACATCAGGTATAGACTTATCGCTGGTTTAAGTAAGGCTGCATTCTATTTGTGTTATTTTCATGGAATTCAGATATCGACAGCAGTTTTAACAAAAAAACGCTAAATTCCGGGAAAAAAATGGATATATATATACACGACTAAGGAAATCACACTTGGCTTATCATCCAGATCATAAAAACTAATCTCTGCCCTTTAAATTACATATTAAGTCAATAGTATCGAAGATAGACGTAAATCTACACACGACACACCTACTTTTCCAGCCAGAAGTTTCTACACTAAGGCTGAATGAGGCGTACTTAATTTGAGAGGATTAACCCAGTGATAACTAACTAGGTTTTGCTGGTAACCTGGGTAGCCATTTGCATTACTGTGTGCCACAAGATCTTTTTATCCCGTTATACTTCTTTTTTTAGCACGTGTAGTGCTATTAGCAATTAAGTTGGAGTCGTAAACAATAATTTGTCGACATTTATTTTGTCATTTAGACTCGGAGTTGGTTTATTAATATGATAAAATGCATCTTAGCAAATTTTCTGCTGGTTTGCCAAGGTGCCTTAAACTATTTAGTTTAGTTTATTCAGTTTCTGCCCCAGTATTAAATAATGGCACATGAAACAAATCCCGACACAGAAACATAAAAAGACGGCAAAACGAAAAGTCGTAAATACAAGTCATTAACAAAAAAAACGATGTAAATAAATAAATATAGTAGACGCGACCGCCGAACCAAACCAAACCTATTCGAGCGGTCGCTTTGTCGTTTTTCTTTTCGTTTACTTACACATGTTGCACTGATAAGGCTGATGAAGACCACGAAATTCTGGATGGATACAACCATTTCTAACTTCAGAAGCAGATGCAGTTTACT
Organism: Ciona savignyi; assembly: GCA_000149265.1. Taxonomy (NCBI): domain Eukaryota; kingdom Metazoa; phylum Chordata; class Ascidiacea; order Phlebobranchia; family Cionidae; genus Ciona; species Ciona savignyi. Next base: position 145,438 of record CH002439.1, on the reverse strand, counting down.
GAGAAGTCCTTTTATCCTGTCATGTATTCTATACTTTGCTATATATTATACCAGTGGCGTTTTCACAGAACCGTTTAATGGTGTCTAACCCTCCTTTTAAATATAGAAAACCGTATTTGCTATAAAAATAAATTTATGTTTTCCATTTTAATTTAGATCTGCGCGACTTGGGAATCCTTGATCATCTAAGCAATATCTGCCTTGTGCAAGTGTGTGTTGTGTGGGCCATACTATAAGAATACATAATCCGGATGTTTGGCCCACGTCCAACGCGTAGGTTATCAAAAGAGGCAGTCGTGTTTCTATTTGATGACTCATGCGAACGCGCTCATCAGCTCCACAATACGATAATAATAATAAGGGAGCATAAACCATTATCTTACAATATAAATTGCAATGTCGGCTAGCAGTTCGAAACAGATATTAAACTTTGTTTCTACACTTCAACAGTCTACACTAGTTGTTACTGTATCGCTGCAGTAGTTTTTTTGGTTCAGTGATTTTTATGGTTGGTTGATTTTGTTACATTGTATTTCTATGATTGTCCTTGTCGAATTTACGTTTTGATTTGTATAGTCCTTTTTTATGTACGCCGGCTGCGAGGAAGCAGCAATTTATTCAGTAAATGGTAAATGGTCAAATAAGTTACGGACGTGCAATTGTTAAGGTATTATTTTGTTATGTTTTTTTCTTTTTTATAATGTCTCGCACTAATTTATGTATTTTTTTATTTACCGTTGAATACCGAATAAAGGAATTGGAAATAGCGCGTCAACTTCATTGCGTGTGACCGTAACAGTAACTTAACAACGACGTCGGCGTTGATTGGCCTCTATTGTGACTGGATCCAGATAATCCACAGAGGGAACTAATAATGGATGACACAACTACGGACAAAATTATTGGCGGTAATTGATGAGACGAATGTGACAGTGCGTCGGAATGTAAATCTGAATAAAAAGTTAACTGTCCAAGAAGCAAAGTTTAATCATTCAATCGAAAAGGTGCAGGAATCCGTGATCTTGTCTGATGAACACGAACCAATACAATCAATCAATCAATTTCAATCAATTTATTTAATTTATGCTGACATCACATTTTTACAAACGACAACAGTATATATAATAATGAATAGCAATAAAGGATGCAGCGAAAGACCAAAAAGTCACCGAGTCAGCTGCACCCTTTGTGTTTATTTAGATAAATAATAAATATAAAAAAAATAACGAAATACAATGCTGCACAGGCCAAAACCTTTAATGTATCATTTTATAGTAATTTCCAGTAAACAAGTTACAGTGAAACAAAATATAAAGTTATAAACAGGTTGATTGACAGATAGTGTAACAATTGAGACTATTGCATTGTCCGTAATTAATACATTTGAATTAAATATTGCTTAAAGCAAAGTTTAAATAAGTTAAATGACATGCACTTGTAGTCATTCGGTATTTCACCCCACACATATGGTCCAAGATATTGTAGCATATTTTTTCCATAATTGGTACGCACTCTCGGGTGATAAAATGTACCAATATCCTTTTGTCTAGTGGCATGTTTATGCATGGCATCAAGTGGAAGAGGTAGGTAAATCATTCACATATATAGAAAAGAGCAGTGGGCCCAATACTGAACCTTGCGGTACACCACAATCTACAGATTTATACAGTGATATGATGTTGCCAACAGTGGTGCACTGTAGACGACCACTTAAGTACGACTTAAACAAATCATTCTGGACTCCCCTAATACCATATAAAAATAATTTTTGCAATAGTATGGAATGATCAATTGTATCAAAAGCTATTTGTAGATCCAGGAATATAGAGCATGTTATTTTTTCTGAATCTAAATTAGAAAGCATTTGTTCGTGTTTAGAGGTCACTGCAAGTTCAGTGGAATGATTTGTACGAAAGCCGTACTGACATGGTGTCAATAGATCATACTTGTTAAAGTAGTAATATAATCTTAAATGGATTATTTTTTCAAATATTTTGGAGAAGGTTGGCAATAAAGATATTGGTCTATAATCATTTACAGTTTTTGGAGAGCGACACTTCGGAATTGGTATGATTTGAGATATTTTGAGGCATTTAGGATAGACTCCCTGATCCATACTTTTGTTGAACAATTCAGCCAAGATGGGTGATATAATACTATTAGCCATTTTTACAAATTTTGATGATATATTATCAGGACCACAAGAGTTATTTAGCTTTAAATTACTAATGCATTGTGATACTTCTTCAGAAGTAGTGGGTTCCAAATAAAAAGAATGCACACTTGAGTGCACAAAGGATGAGAATTTCACCGACGGATCTGAGATTGTCGATGCCATTGTTTTGCCAAATACTTGCAAAATGATGATTTATACAGTTTTTTTTCTGTTTTCGGCTAAGGTTACATACACAATGGGGCATGCTTATTTAGTACACATTGGAAATTATTTTCAAACCTCTCAAATAAGAAATCAACTGTATTATTTTTTTCAGAAGTGGCAACTTACATAATGTTTTGCAACTCATTTAAAAATTGCTCAACTACAAAATTTTTCATACACCTAATTTTAACATACTTACTAGAATTTGTGTAAGAAATTTGTATGCCATATATAATACAAAATGTAGGTAAGTGGTCAGATGCATCAAATAAACAAATTCCCCCTGTTAGTTCCGTTAAAATATTGGTATATATATGATCTAAAAGTGAGGGAATTGAGTTGTATGAAAATCTAGTGGCTTGAGTAATTATATTAGTGCAACCAATGCTTTTTAAACTCTGTTCAAAGTTTGCAACGCTTTCCTGTCTATTTGAGCTAAGCAAATTAATGTTAAAATCTCCACATAAGAGATAATCCTTGTTAATTACTTTAGTGGATGATAGGGTTTCACACAATTTATTCTGGAAATTTTGAAAATTATAACATGGATGTCTATATATAACCCCAATTATTAGAGATGATATTTTCTTTATTTTAACTTCTATCCACAGTGATTCACAATGATCTATTTCAAGTTCTAGATCAGATCTTATCAAATATGAAATATCATTTCTGATATAAAGTCCTACACCCCCAGCATGTGTTAAAGAGTCATTATGAATAAAATTATATTGGTCTATTTCATAGTTATTTAAAGATAATTTACTTATCTTAGTTTCTGTGATCCCAATAAAATATGGCAAAGTAGGCAATGATGTAATAAACTCTTCAATCCTATACTTATTTTTTGCTAGACTACGGATATTAAAGTGAAAAATAGATACATGTGAAGCACAAGACATCATTAAACCATTCAACCTATCTTGTCCATAATATAAGCTATTGCCATTAAAACTTAAATTATCATCATCATCTTCGCATGCATGTAATGAATTACTTTCACTGAATGACTTATTAACATTATTGTTTGGACTTACATTTTGAGATTGGGTATTATGAAAACATAAAGAACAAAAATATGGATCTTGGGAACAACCAAGTGACTCAAATTGGGATTTTGTTAAGGAAGTGCATGATAAGTGCATCCAATTATTGCATTGGTCACAGCATATACTGTCTTGATTGTCAGTGCAACACTCCTGACACATCAGACACTGTTGGGAAATTATTTTATCAGCCATTATTTTGTAAATACTATATTAGAGAGTTTTAATAATTTAATTAAACAATATTACTTGTTACTGGATGATTACTGGTTATGTTGATTGGAATTTCATTTCTTTGAAGGTCTTCTTCATCTGTAATGGTGATTGTTTTGCTTGCATCATCCCGCTTCAATAAAATTACTCCATTCCTTGTCCATAAAAATTTGTAGTTGTTGCTTTTTTTGAATTGGAGACAGTTATTGAATAATCTTCGGTTTTCCTTTGTGAGACTTTCATTTATATATATCCGAGATTGTTGGGATCCAGGAGTGTATGGTTTGTGAAGTTTTGATCTATTGTTGTATACGTTATCACGGGATTTTCTACTAGTAAACTTTGCAATGATGGTTGTTGGCTGATTGTTTTTGGTAGCAGTTCGAAATGGTCCAAGTCTATGTGAAATGCTGATGTCTGATCTTGTGATGTTAACCCCGATACTTTTCGCTACAGCGATAACAATTTCATCAGTATTTTCCTGATCATTGTATTAGATTCCTTTTATTTCTAAACAATCCCTTCTTCCATATTGCTCTAGTGCGTTAATTGATTTTTTACATAATTTTACTTCATTTTTCATTTCTTCTATATCATTTTTTAGGGTTGCATTTTCCAACTTCATATTCTTCATTTCCTCATTTGTTTTATTACTTTGATTCAATAGAGCATCATATTTTTTAGAGAGAAATGCTTGGCTTTGTTTGATGTCCTGCAGCTCAGTGAGGACAGCATTCAACTTAGAATTTAGCTCTTGCTTGTTTGCACAAACTTGCTCAAGAACATTATCCATTTTGGCAATGAGTGTTGTTGTGGCAGCAGGCTTTTTTGGTGTTGCTGGCGACATGATTTTTTTGCAAGGCTTATTTAAGTTGTACTTATTCAAATATTATCAACTTATTCAAATAGTACTTTTTCTTAATCTAAGACCTTATTCAAATAGAATCTATTTAACTAACAATGCTACACTCTACGAATTGTATTCGCGTTTCTTTACTTTTAAATACCATTTTATGAAAAAGAGGAACTAACTTTCTTTTTAAATACCGGATCAATATTATTTAAAAAGAGGAACCAACAAAATGATACTAAATATAGACACAACTTTGGCGATTTTAAAGTCATATTTGAGAGAATTTCAAATTAAAATAATTTAAAAGTTGTCATATTAATATTTAATTTTATTCAAAGTGGAAGCAATTCTAATTTAAAATTATATTGGCAATTTAAAAAAAATTGTTGTTGGGTTGAAAAAAATATAAAATAAATTATAAAACATATAAAAGTTTAAAAAAAATTTCAATGGTGGCTAAAATGTTATTGTTTTTTGGGGGGAAACCCCCAACATAAACACTAGTTTAGTGTTGTTATCCTTGTTAACAGGGAAACGCAAGGCGCCGTAACACACGGGTACTCGTCAGTTTACCTAGCGTCCCCCATATGGTAACTGAAATTAATCTGGGAAAAATAGAACAATTTTTGAGGTTCTTTATAGTTTCTTTGCTAAGTCTTGTATCAGCGCGTATTGATTACACTAAATCTGGCCTGAGGTTCCCTAACTAACAGGCCTAAGCCAAAACTCCAATAACTCACAATCCGACTCTTTACAAACGGTGTTTTATTTTTTTGTAGCGACCTCATATGTTTACATATGATTTATGATCGCCGCAGCCGACATTTGCGCTGATATGGCGTAATCACTGAACTATTATTGCTGTCAAATATTCGTGTCTATATAAGTTTATTTTACTTTGGCTTCATACGGTGAGGCTCCTAACAGCGAGTGGCCTTATGGTTAACGCGATCGATACATATATCGACCACTATACAAAAACGATCTTGGAGACAAGCCCATTATGGGTTCGAAACCTGTAATGATAAAAGCTAAGCCGTCTCAAATTACGCCATTATCAGCACGGGCGGCTTGTTTCTTCGCCAACCGATGGATCGGATTAAAACATCCAGACTATGGCGCTGTCGAGCCAATACCAGGCATCGTTTCATAACGTGTGGCCGACAGTACGGTCGTGTGGCCGAATGGTTAACAAGACCGATACATATACCGACTCTTATGCAAAAAAACGGTCCTGGTGACTGACACACCCTGGGTTCGAAACTTAGCTCGGTTGAAAACGGCCGACCGATACATATATTAAAACTGAACTCCTTTTAACTGAACCCCTTTAAACTGAACCCCTTTACAACTGAACCCATTTCAATTGAACCTCTTTACAACTGAACCCCCTTTTCAATTAAAAGCGTTCGGTTAAAAGGGGTTCAGTTGTAAAGGGGTTCAGTTGTAGGGGCTCAGTTGTAAGGGGTTCAGTTGTAAGGGGTTCAGTTGACTGGTCACCATCAATTCCATACACAAAGAACAGTAGCGAACCTTTAAAAAAACTTAATAGAGGCGTTACGCATTAAGAAACATCTTGTATGCGATTTCTGAGAGTATATCTGGAATCTATGTCGTTGAAACATCTAACGATTTAACTCATGGTACTAAGTTAATCGCCTCAATTGCTCAATACAATTGATGTTATAAAACTACTGAGGCGTTGATCGACGAACCACAGAAGACAGTAATCAAGTCGGGGACGTTTATGCAGAACACATCCTTTTAATTAGCGAAAATTAATTAGCGCATCTTCGAGAGTTGAGACAGCGCGTAGGGAATCGTAGATCGCATCAGGTGTTGTTACCGGCTTACCCGGGGCTACAAGGAAAAAGAACACTAGGCCAGCGGCCTGCAACGGTTCCATTCAGTTATATTGCAATCTGAGATAATACAATACATGAGGTCAAACTGATTGTTATACATTCCTGTAGATGTGGCTCCAAGCAGGCAGTGCTTAGGACCGCATCCCAGGACGCGTTTCTGATAATGATTTAATCAAAATAAATTTACACACAAAACGAAACCAAACGGCCCGCTATGTATTGCGTAATGTGGAAAGGATTATAAGGGAAGTATTGGTTCTGAGATTATGGCCGGTTTACACACAAAGGAAATGATTGACAGGAGGAAAAGGAATCAGCCGTGCACGCATTAAGCGCCCACTTCAAAATTTTAACATAACTTAATATAATGTGCAAAATATTACACAAGGCGCGAATCCGCTACCAATTAAATTAAGTTGGGAAATATTTCGTTTTCCCATCGTACTTATTAGTCTAATGTTATCTTAGGAATATTTAGAACATTAAGAAACATGTTACAATCCATTTTTGTTGTCTTATCTATCGTGGGTATATAGAAATCAGGGGGGTGGTCTGCAATATCTTCGGTTTTATCGATGGTTCTAGTGGTGATTACTATGCCGTGCTAAAGCAATATTTATTAGTATTTTTAATGCTGTTTAATCCATAAAAATACTCGTGTTTTCAAGTTCGTCATCAAGTTGCAATTAATTGGTTCATAGAGTTGGAGTCAGTGTCACCGCGTCTTTGCTATTTGCCTTAGTAAGTTTGCCAAACCCAGGGCCGGTTTTAGGCCGATTTGACCGATTAGATCAAATTGGGCCCCGCACCTTTAAGGGGCCCCTTGCTAGTGGGGGTTTTTCTGTATTACGAGGTTTAAAATACTACTAAAACGTAAAATAGAAAGTGAAATAATATTCTTTCTCATAATATCAATTTGTTATGCATCGTAAGTAAGTCAAATTTATATTTCTGTGTCTACCTGTTACGTCATAATGAATATGGTTGCTAAACAATATATAAGTTTGGAAGTAAAACAATATATCGTAAATAAGCATCCACATTACCTTTAATTTGTTTTATAGCAAGTATTAAATGTCTATTTTTGTAGTTTGTATGTACTGGTATACTGGTATATGATATATAAACACCCATAAATTTTGCTATGAAGAGCATGGGCCCCGCCATCACATTTCTAATTGGGCCCCGCGGTTCCTAGCACCGGGCCTGGCCAAACCCCCAATAAACAGCAATCAAAGTATCCCACAGTGGTTTTAAAGAAGCCCACAAAATCATATTGTGCACTTTAAACTATGATTTTTTTCCTGTATCACATATAAACAAAATTTAACAGAGTGTTATTGAATTTTTAATTAACGTGACCTTGTAGCATTTCGTATAGTATATATTTGTTTTAATTTATGTCTAAATATTTTGTGTTTTAACTTCGTTTTTTTTACGTTTCAAGTTTACCGACTCTCACGCTTATTACTTTGTACGTAATTATCACCTTGTACGGGCCTTTTGTCTTTTTGCCGTTTAAATCATTAACATAGTTTTTCCACCTAATTCCCCACAGTTAGTCAAACGTGCAGATGTGAAACGTCTGGCATGTAAACTTTTCGCACCTTGTAAATTCCCTATATATTCTGGAAATTTAAATAACCTACTATAATAATAACCTACAATAACGTACTTGAGATAACTTGCGTCATGCTGTATAACGTACATTAGACTATACAACTGGCGTCATGCTGAATGACGTACTAAGTAACTTGAGTCGCAAACAAACCGTATATATATTGAATGAGACGCAGAATACAACTAAAGTGAATCAAGACTTATAGACTTCGAGTTTAAGATCAAGACTTTACAAATCGTTGCTACTGTAGGCATTCTGTATAGACAGAACAAGCTATGCCAAGTTTAAAGTAACCAGAATAAAGATCTCTATGGAAAAGCGACGAGCAGAAGCAATCAGCAACAAAAGAAAGCGCGAGCCCACATTGTTGAGCCCGACGTGATAATGGACACGCACCTTACCGAAACGAACAATTTCCGACGTCAACTTCAACTAGAAGTTTCAAGTACATTGGCAACGACGAGTGGTCCAACGCAAGTTATTTAAGAAGCAAAAATTCAAAACCAAGCAACTTCAAACATCAAGTAAGAAACGCCCCCTTTCGCTGGACGAAGTTGGTGACTAACACGACAACGCTCACTATACAAATCAAGTTTATAAGCATCGCTTCCGCCGACGAAAGAAGAGAATACGCAAGACGACTTTCCCTTTACGAAATATGAAAGGGTTGTATTATTATTTTTGTAGCTTCTAGATTATTTTTTGTAAGTTTTATTATAATGTTTTATACTATATGTAATTATTAGTCTGCAGCGATCGCAAATACTAGTGTTCCCGGTTTGGTTGGATGGTACTAGACTATTGCAAGAATGCATAATATCGGTGTTTTACTCTAGAGACTTCTTACAAACACGAAGAGAAAACGCGCCTTCAACAACTGCTACATGCACTCCATCTTAAACAAGGTCAGTAACGCTTTAACGATTATGCTATCATGAGCTTGAGTCAAAGATGCCATGCTGCGCCAACCCATCAGGTATATTAGGCGCATTTACACGTCGAACGACGTTTGTTTTGTTCGTTCTCGCCAGATTTTCAATGTTACCGCCGACAAGGCGTTAGTTTTCTTTTAATCGCCTCACGCAAATTATGCGTCTCGTTCACGCGATTATATATTCGTTTTTAGCAGCGGCACGAGGTTTGTTTCTTATCCTGCGAAGTCTGATAGCCCCTGCCCCGCGCGTTTGCGCTCATGCTGTGTAAATAAGTGAGCATATACCCGCTTCACAACGCCACAGTTTATTAAACGATACCAGCGTACTTCCGTATAGCTATGGTAATCGCGCCGCATTTAAATGCGATGTCTAATTGTCTAATCGCCTCTCGGTCAATGTGTCGGATGTTCCGAATATATTTTCGTGTGTAAAACAGGCTTTTACAAACACCGCACATTAATAGCTTCTACTTAATTAAAGGAAGGTGAAAAAATCATCACAACACACTGCAATAGCTCTGGTGTTTTCCCATTCACAAGGATAAACATGAATATCCTTTCCTAATCAATCATTTATAAGCATTTTGTGTTATCTTATACAATCGAATGTATTGTTCTGCTGTAACACCATATATCTCATATTATTAGCCTATTTTGTACAATCTGTAACATACTAACAATCCTGTTTATGACGCCACAATGCCATTACTGTTACTAAAGTCATCAGATTATTATTAGTGACATCACAATGCCTCTTATGTTAGAACAATGTCACAAATGTCATGACAAGGTTAATAATGTCACCACAATATCACTTATGACATCACAATGTCAAATCTGAATCCCAACAACATACGCTTTACATTCACATGTCTACTTTAAATTATTTTGTAGCATTTCGTATAGTATATATTTGTTTTAATTTATGTCTAAAATATTTTGTGTTTTAACGTCGTTTTTTTGCGTTCCAAGTTTACCGACTCTCACGTTTTATTACTTTGTACGTAATTATCACCTTGTACGGGCCTTTTGTATTTTTGCCGTTTAAATCATTAACATAGTTTTTTTCACCCAATTCCCACAGTTAGTCAAACGTGCAGATGTGAAACGTCTGGCACGTAAACTTTTCGCACCTTGTAAATTCCCTATATATATTCTGGAAATTTATATAACCCACAATAATAACTTGCAATAACGTACTTGAGATAACCTGCGTCATGCTGTATAACGAACCTTAGACTATACAACTGGCGTCATGCTAAATGACGTACTAAGTAACTTGAGTCGCGAATAAACCGCATAGCCTATTGACTGAGACGCAAAATACGACTAAAGTGAATAAAGAGTTATAGACTTCGAGTTTGAGATTAAGACTGTACAAATCGTGGCTACAATAATTATTAGTGTGCGATCTGTGGAGAATAGACTTTCCGCTGCGCAGCTCGCGAAAGGCCGTTAGGCAGCCAGCCTAAACAAGCTCAGCTAACGCCTCGGTCAGCCAACTACAAGCTATCAGCTTTTAAAAAGCGCGAGCCCACATTGTTGAGCCCGACGTGATAATGGACACGCACCTTCCCGAAACGAACAATTTCCGACGTCAACTTCAACTAGAAGTTTCAAGTACATTGGCGACGACGAGTGGCCCAACTCAATTTATCTAAGAAGCAATTTCAAAACCAAGCAACTTCAAACATCAAGTAAGAAACGCCCCTTTCGCTGGACGAAGTTGGTGACTATTCAACAATAAAGACAACGCTCGCTATACAAATCAAGTTTCTAAGCATCGCTTCCGCCGACGACAGAAGAGAATACGCAAGACGACGTTCCCTTTACGAAATATGAAAGGGTTGTATTATTATTTTTGTAGCTTCTAGATTATTTTTTTTGTAAGTTTTATTATTATTTTTTTATACTATATGTAATTATTAGTCTGCAACGATTGCAAATACTAGTGTTCCCGGTTTGGTTGGATGGTACTAGGCTATTGCAAGAATGCATAATATCGGTGTTTTACTCTACAGACTTCTTACAAACACGAAGAGCAAACGCGCCTTCAACAACTGCTACATGCACTTCATCTTAAACAAGGTTACACTCTAAAAAAGGTTGAGTCAAATCTTTGACTCAAGAAGAAAGGTCAAGCCTGCTTTGACTTTTTTTTGACTCTTCAGCGTAATTTTGACTCTTTTTTGTGCGAATCGTTCTCTCGCTCGCATCAGCGAATCTTTGAAAGATTCGGTTCTCATATCCCGGCATTCCCATTCTCTTGTTTGCCTTTTTTGTGCGAAGGCGCGGGAAAACGTACCAGACGTCATTTGAAATTCAGCATGTGATTGGACGGCGTGGAATAGATGCGGTCACGAGTTTCATTTTTGGCCGCCATTAATTTAGAATAAAATGTTGGTTTTTCTAACAGGTAACTATTTGTTTGTAGAATTTAGGTTATCAAGTTGTGTATTAGTTTTTATGATTATCGCTGTGGCGATTAAATAATGTAGGCTATATAAGGCATATTCAGCCCAAGGCACCATATACGTTTTTAGTCCTAGCTTAAGCCAAAATCAAGGATTACAGACCAAGCTGCTTTACAGATTTAATATTGGGATAGTACTTGAAAATTGTTTTAAAAATAAAGCTTATATACCTGCAAATATGGAGTTTAAAAAATTAACGCCTGAAGAAGTGATAATATTTTTAAAAGCGAACATGGAAATCTCCAACACCGTTGAAAGTCAAATAAAAAGTAAGTAGCCTTTTTTTTGTATTTAGCTATTAATATACACAACCTGTTTTTTGTAGGCTGTATGATTAAACATGATAAAACCTAAACATAATATATGATGATTTTTTTCTCCATACTTTTATTTGCCTTAATTTTAAGTAATTTCTGTGTTCTGTTTTAGGCGAACAAGTGGATGGTATGACTTTATTGGACCTTAATAAAGATGAGTTAAAGCTGATTGGATTCAGCACCTTGGGGCAAAGAAAGGCAGTTTTGAGAATATTGAACAAAGAAAAAGTAGAGAAGGCTTCTGTTGCTGTGCATTTGCATATCCAAAACGAATAAGTGAGAAATGTAAGAATGTTACATATACATTTACTGTGCATAAATATAATATCACTAGTTGGCTAGTTGCCCATTTGGCTTATATCCGTTTAAATACTGTTTGGTGTTTAATTGATAACTTATGTTAAACCAGTTTTAATTACAGTTCAGCAATCTGAAAGAGGTTTTTTGCAAAGATCATGAAAGCCAAGAACTATTAAATGAAATTGAATTACTCGGCTTTCTAAATAACCGAAATAGAAAACTTTTTATAAAAAAGTGCACGGATATCTTAAATTAAACTGCTGTGGAACATGGATACAAAAGAAAGTAAGGTGTAGATAATAACAAATAACAATCATAAACTATATTTTTTTTACATTTTAACTGACTTAATTCATATATAATGCAATTATTTTAGTTACCCTCCGAACCACATGAAGACTGAAATGGCTATAGCAATTGTGGACTGCTTTCCTCAATTAAAATGTGAATTGGGGGGCTCATCAGGCTATGTAAGTAATTTTATTACTGTTCAATGCATAAAATTCTAAATGTTGTTTTATAAATGTATAATTTTGTTAATGCTATTTTCCATTTTTAACTTACTGTTTTTATAAATGGCATATGGGCTGTGTTTAAATATTTATCACATTGTTCACTGGTTGTTGTTCAGGAACACTACTATGATCATCTCTCTGGGAGTGGTTATATTGAGAACCGTCTTAAAACTATAAGAAAGAAAATGCCTTTGGAAGAAAAGGCATATAAAAAACGTAAATATTCAATGATATCGGAATCCAGCAGTGGAGAATCTTCTCTGGAAATTAGTATCGATTCTGACAGCACGGTGGATATAAGAGACTCTGAAGAAATGATGCCAATTAAAGAAAAGGTGTTTTTTTTCTCATATAAATAATACATCTATGTATACATTAGTGGATTATGGTATGATATCCAGCTAAACAGTGGTAAAATTGTTTCAATTTTGTAAATTATGTCGTTTTTTACTATTGAAGGTAATGTGGTTGAGGCAAGCGGTACCAAGCACGGACAACATAAAACTAATTTATGAAGAAATGGCTGCTTCTTTTGATTATCGACGGCAGGAAATAACAGCCGACCAGCCATCAATAACAAGTATTTTACAGCACTATCCTCGATTTGTTGACGTCGATCAAGGTGCTTTGGTAAGAAACAGCATCATAATGTTTGTTTACATATAATGCCATTTGTAACAAACAAACATTGTGAAATACCAAGCCTGTATGATGTTATAATACAACAGTAAAAATTGGACAAAACTTCGTTCGTTAAAATTAAACTTAATAAATACACTTACTTACTTACACATGCTATTTCCAGATCGATAAAGATTTTGAACTTTTGTTTCCAAAAGCAAAAAGTATTAAACATGATTTTTCTATACATGCGGAAAAAATCATTAAACTGGGACACAGATATTCTTTAAATTTTACTGAAAGTAAGTTGTTCTGTTCTTGGTTGGTGATGTGAATGTATTTAAATTTTTCTAACAATCCTAAATTGTGTTAATTGCTGTTTAACCATTGCAGCTAACTTGAAGGCAATAATGGTCCTTCAAAAACTGTTGCCGCCACTAAATACTAAAGCGAAGAAATCGGAAGCATTTGCTGTTATTGTGTTTAAAGGGGTAAGTAGTGTTTTAAACAGTCGTGTAATTTGTATCTCGGGAGGTGGCATAGTCCACAATAATAAAATTCATTCATTAAAGTTAAATAACTCTTGCCACAGTACAGTTGCCAAAGCTATAATAGTGTCTGTGTGTTACATATGGTAGAAACCATAAACTGTTAATGTGCAATACTGGTTGAATAAAAGTAAACTAGTTTGTGCTTTGTGCAAGGAAAGGCTGAGTAACATGACTTTTTTTTAAATTAAGGCTGGATGTGACCCCAACAAGTTTGCAAACGAAAAACCTGCAAGTCTTCAGCAACCATTTTTATTGGCGACAGGCAGCCAAACCAACCCCAACGGAATTTTTTCTCATTCTGGACCATACTGCATTGCCAGTTGGGAACAACGTGCTGTCTGCTATGCAAAGATTGTTTGCATCCTTCTGGGTGTTTGGTATCGAGTACTATCCTAGGCTGACACCCTTTTACAACTTTTGGGAATCTTTGTTGTTGCAGAAAACCCCTATATGTTCTGTAAGATCATTGATGACCGCTGTTTTTTCTGGAACCCAATAAAACTTTTGTTTAGTATTTTTCGCTATTTTGCTGTCTATTGATTGTGTTATTAAGCGTGCTGTTCAGCATTTACTTGTTCTTATTCCACCTTTAATAAACCAACCAATTTTGTATATATGTTGTTCAGTATCTATTTAACCAAAATTTTAACTCTTTATAAAGAGTGGGTTAATGACTGATTAAAAGAATCGCGGTTTGACTCGATATTCCAGTCACTCGTTTTTAATTTCTTAGTGTTTAAAAGAGTGAATTTGACTAAAAAATTTAGTCACATTTGAGTCAAGACTTGACTCTTTTAAAAGAGTCAATTAAGTTGACTCTTTAAACGATTGGGAGCCTCGTTGAGTCAAAAAAGAGTCAACTTTTTTTAGAGTGTAGTAACGCTTTTACGATTATGCTAACATGAGCTTGAGTCAATGATGCCATGTTGCGCCAACCCATCCGGTATATAAGGCGCATTTACACGTTGAACGACGTTTGTTTTGTTCGTTCGCGCCAGTTTTCATTGTTACCGCCGACAAGGCGTTAGTTTTCTTTTAATCGCCTCACGCAAATTATGCGTCTAGTTCACGCGATTATATACTCGTTTTGAGCAGCAGATTGAGTTTTGTTTCTTATCCTGCGAAGTCTGATCGCCCCTGCCCAGCGCGTTTGCGCTCTTGCTGTGTAAATAAGTGAGCGTACCCGCTTCGCAACGCCACAGTTTATTAAACGATACCAGCGTACTTCCGTATAGCTATGGTAATCGCGCCGCATGTAAATGCGATGTCTAATTGTCTAATCGCCTCTCAGTCAATGTGTCGGATGTTCCGAACCGAATATATTTCGTGTGTAAAACAGGCTTTTACAAACACCGCACAGTAATGACGAGACCGGCTTATGTTCTGCTTACTAAAAGTTTTCTTTTGTTTGTTGATGGAAATACATCCGCGCAAGATTATTTCCCTGATTCGTTACGAGTCGTAAAACCTACATATGACAGGTCGTTCGGTTTTTGTTTTTGCGTTTTTATTAATTGCGCTTTCGTCGCATAAAGCGAGATCATCGCTGCATTTATTTTATTGCTCACTCGGTAGTGAGTAACCAGGCGTACACGCCTTGGTTTATTAGCTGGCAAAGTATAAAAAATAAGGCTCATGTGATGCAAATTGTGGCGTTGCTACCTTGAATATGAGATGTCACCTTTACTACATATTCCACCTAACATTTATCACTCATTAACATACATGACACCAGATTTTAATGCACGATTGCACAATTCTAGCTTTGTACTTAATTCTCCCAACCAGGGTATTCTAGTTTTTGCAGGATAAACGTGTGAAATGCTCGAAACTTTCGTGAGATCGTTCACCACATGACTTCGATTGTTATTTTGACTGAACATCTGAAATGCTCAACGAGACCGTGATTTTATTTTCTCACACTTAACAAAATGTGGAAAAAATGAGATGTTGTAGCATTTCGTATAGTATATATTTGTTTTAATTTATGTCTAAAATATTTTGTGTTTTAACGTCGTTTTTTTGCGTTTCAAGTTTACCGACTCTCACGTTTTATTACTTAGTACGTAATTATCACCTTGTACGGGCCTTTTGTATTTTTGCCGTTTAAATCATTAACATAGTTTTTTTCACCCAATTCCCACAGTTAGTCAAACGTGCAGATGTGAAACGTCTGGCACGTAAACTTTTCGCACCTTGTAAATTCCCTATATATATTCTGGAAATTTATATAACCCACAATAATAACTTGCAATAACGTACTTGAGATAACCTGCGTCATGCTGTATAACGAACCTTAGACTATACAACTGGCGTCATGCTAAATGACGTACTAAGTAACTTGAGTCGCGAATAAACCGCATAGCCTATTGACTGAGACGCAAAATACGACTAAAGTGAATAAAGAGTTATAGACTTCGAGTTTGAGATTAAGACTGTACAAATCGTGGCTACAATAATTATTTGTAGGCGATCTGTGGAAAGTGAATTCATAGACTTTCCGCTGCGCAGCTCGCCAGAGACCGTAAGGCAGCCGGCCTAAACAAGCTAAGCCAACGCCTCGGTCAGTTATACAATAAAAGAAGATACCGTAAGGCAAGATACCGCAAGATACCGTAAGGCAGCCAGCCAACGCTCAAGCAATCAGCTAATAAAAAGCGCGAGCCCACAATTTCTATAGTGTCATATCACATACGGCTTTTACATTTAATCAAAATGCTGTACAATTATTAATCTCTCTTGGTCTATATAGTGTACTACTGGGACAAGTTGAAAAGCACTCTTATATAAGAAGATATTTTTGTTTAGAAAAATGCAAGGGGAGTTATGAAACGATCAATCGTCCGATTGGCTACTGTATTTCTTGTTTTTCGATATATTAAAACAAAAGAATATTTACTGAATTGATAAAACATCAAGACTATTAACGAACATAAGTCGATAATGAATTTCAATGCGAACAAAAATATCCGGATATACCATACCCTTTATGAACCTATTTCCTTATCCGAATAATACCAGAACTGTGTTAACCATTACTCTTTTTAAAGCTTTGTTAAGTGTATGCTATATTTTGTGCAACTAGAACCGATTGGGTTTCCCATATACCAAATCATTCTTGGTATATCTAATACAAAGTGTGAACGTTTGAAACTAATGGGCTCCCGAGTTATCGTTTTCGGAGTAAACGTGATTTATCCGAAAATTTGCAAATCTAATACACATTAGTTATCTAATACATCATCTTTAAAATGTTGCCCTATTTGTTAATTTTGTTTCGGTCATTATAGGGGCGTTAAAAGCAAAGTGGTCACTGATTTCTGTGCGGTTAAAATGAGACATGGTCGCTAGTTTTAGTCCAGTGGAATTTCATGGGGTACGGGGCGTACGCATATTTTTTCGTTTATATTCAGATTCTCTATCATTTTTTTAGACTTGAGTTTCCAGCCGATCCATAGGCTTAATAATTATGGATTCCCTTCGATTCAGAATAGAACACATTTTGCATTTACTCTGTATTTACTTCTTTCTTTCTGCGTAAAGCGGGTGACAGGCATGTCCGGTCACCAGGTTACTGGGCAGAACGCGTTATAGAATCAGGTTGCGACTTTCAAAAATCCTAACTGGTCCATAGTTTGCCTAGAGCCTAGACTTTAACTTTTTTTTTAAAACCCAAGGGATATTTCCGCAATCGGGGAAAATGTAAAAAAAATAGGCCATCCTTTTTAGAATTTTTAGCGTTATCGTCAATACCTCCGTATTAGAAAGGAATAGTTACTACAAAAGTCTACTAACCTTAGAGAATCACTACACAAATCATAAAAAATCAATTTTATTACGGGTACAAATGAGGTAAAAACACAAAACTAAGAAAAAATTAGAGAGTGTTAACTACGTGTAAACAAATCATTATTTTAAAACTCTTGTTGGTAGAAACATATATAGAGATATATATTTTAATTTTGCTACGTTTTTTTCTAGATAAACTATTGGCATGAACAGATCTTGTATCTGTTGTATTTTGATTTTGACCATTACCAACTGCCTTAAACAGACAAACAAACACGAGGTATTTACAATTAGCTGGCGCGGGAATGTGGGAATGTCGAGGGCGTGCGGGAGTAATCATTATAAACATTCGGTGGCAACGCAATAAACTAACGAATGGTTTACACAATACAACAGTATCGGCGGTAAGTTTACTTAATCGATGCCACAAAGCTTCTAATCTAAATTTCAGAAAGAATTTTTTATCTAAACGCCAGAAATTCACACGTGTCGCGCAATAAATATTTTCCTCGTTTAAAACATGATTTATTGATGGTTATAATATGAAGTGATACAAAATGCTTAATCAGATCACCACTACGTAATACCTTATTTATTCCGTTGACTAATGTCTTTACTTAAATCACATTTAAAATGCTACATAGGACATTTTATTTTCAACTTCAAAGCTCTAACACCCATCTAATTACTTTTATTGATCATTTTATTTTATTTGTTTTCCTAATGCACACCTACAGTAATTTGATTTTGAAATATACAGTTTAATTAAATAACTAGTGTAGACTGTTGAAGTGTAGAAACAAAGTTTAGTATCTGTTTCGAACTGCTAGCCGACATTGCAATTTATATTTTAAAATATTGGTTTATTCTCCCTTATCATTATCGTACTGTGGAGCTGATGAGCGTGTTTGCGTCATCAAAAAAACACGCGACTGCCTCTTTTGATCACATAGGCGTTGGACGTGGGCCAAACATCCGGATTATGTATTCTTATAGTATGGCCCACACAACACACACTTGCACAAGGCAGATATTGCTTAGATGATCAAGGATTGCCAAGTCGCGCAGATCTAAATTAAAATGGAAAACAGAAATTTATTTTTATAGCAAAGACGGTTTTCTATATTTAAAGGAGAGTTAGACACCATTAAACGGTTCTGTGAAAACGCAACTGGTTTCTTATATAGCAAAGTGTAGTATACCCGACAGGATGAAAGGACTTCTCAGTAAACTGCATCTGCCTCTGAAGTTAGAAATGGTTGTATCCATCCAGAATTTCGCGTTCTTCATCAGCCTTTTCAGTGCACTATGCGTAAGTAAACGAAAAGAAAATCGGCAAAGCCACCGCTGAAATAGGTTTGGTTTGGTGGTCGCGTCAACTATATTTATTTATTTACATCGTTTTTTGTTAATGACTTGTGTTTACGACACTTCGTTTTGCTGTTTTTTCATGTTCCTGTGTCGGGATTTGTTTCATTTGCCATAGTTTAAGGCAACTTGGAAAACCAGCAGCAAATTTGCTAAGATGCATTTTATGATATTAATAAACCAACTCCGAGTCTAAATGACAAAATAAATGTCGACAAATTATTGTTTACGACTCTAACTCAATTGCTAATAGCACCACACCTGCTGAAGTAAGAAGTATAACGGGATAAAAATATCTTGTGGCACACAGTAATGCAAATGGCTACTCAGGTTAGCAGCAAAACCTAGTTAGTTATCACTGAGTTAATTAAGTACGCCTCATTCAGCCTTAGTGTAGAAACTTCTGGCTGGAAAAGTAGGTGTGTCGTGTGTAGATTTACGTCTATCTTCTATACTATTGACTTAATATGTAATTTAAAGGGCACAGATTAGTTTTTATGATCTGGATGATAAGCCAAGTATGATTTCCTTAGTCGTGTATATATATATCCATTTTTTCCCCGGAATTTAGCGTTTTTTTTGTTAAAACTGCTGTCGATATCTGAATACAATGAAAATAACACAAATAGAATGCAGCCTTACTTAAACCAGCGATAAGTCTATACCTTATGTTTCATATAAACACAAATGAATAATTCGTCGAAGTTGAAATTTTTAGACATATTAGCTCATATGAATAGGATGTGGAGCGGCAACAAAAGAATTGTTTTTTCTGCATTATGCACAACAAGTTTTACTTAGAAGCTATGTTGGATGTATATCTTTTAACTGCTTGTTATTTGTTTATTGTATATGTTGAATGCTGCTTATAAGATTGTTATCTGTGCTTAATTTCTCCACAGGATGCACAACCAGTTGCTCCTACTGGACTAAGTGTAACCAGCTCCAAATCCAACCAACTTACAATATCTTGGGCTAACAGTGCTACTACGGGCGCAAACCATAAAGTCTATGTTGGAACAGCGGCAGCTAGTGAGGCAAATGCTGTTGCTGCAAGTAGCCCGGTAACCATACTTTAGCTAAAAAAAACTTAAAACTTGATCGATAAGATCCTGGAATTTCCACGTAGATTACATATACGTGATTATTCAATCTTTCCAGTTCACCACCACCAGCACAACCGGTGCTTCTCCCACACCTCTTGTAGGCAACACTCAATACAACGTGGCTGTGTATGCTGTGGATGCAACCGACAGTACTTTACTTAGCACTGCTTTAAGTGGAACTGGAACAACCGGTAACATAACATAAAACGAGGATGTCTAAGTAGAATTTCACATCATGAATATTAGTAACCAATATCTTAATTTCCGAAAACTGTTTCATCGTAAATATGAAACTGACAACTCCATACATTTGTTGTCACTTAATAAGTGACGCTCCCGAACCACAACAATGTCCTTGAAATACAAAAACTAATTTATTTTCCCTGCCTTCTTCCGCAGATGTCCAATAATTTAAATAATTTTTGGTGTCGCTTTGTGTCATCATCATCTTGCTATAAAATTATTGTTTTTGAAAGTGTGGAAATGAACATAATAATTCTAAAAAGATTCATAAACGGTTTAAATCATTGTTCAACTTAATATATTATATAAAAATATATGTATGAACGTACAAGTTACGATTGTTTTCTTTTATTCCCCAGTGTTTGCCGGACCAGCATTAAACCCACCAACCAACCCGACATCCTCCTCCATCGATCTATCATGGACCGCACCTGGTAACGGGGGTAATGGGGCGTCCATAACAGGCTACACCATCACATATACTGGTGGTGGTGGGGGGACACAGGATGTTACAGATCCATCTGCCACTTCTACCACTATAAGCCCCCTTGATTCAAGCACAGCGTACAGCTTCACTATCGCGGCCAAATCATCGACAGGGACTGGTGATTCATCCACTGCACAACCTGGCACTACATGTAAGTATACCTTTTATCTTAAGGTTGTGCTGTGCTTATAATAACAGCTCAAATGTAGTTGAAAAAATCATGTAGTTGAGGCTTGGAAACTCTTATACATCATTAGTAAATAATAATCAACTCTTTAGTCTGTAATTATGGGTCCTATTTGAATAATTGGGACACATATTATTTTTGTCCGTTTTTTTTCGTCAAACGCTTAACAGGCATGGCATGTCGCCCCGACATCTACTAGAAGGAATAATGGAATCGCAATGAGACTTTTCCACTTGTTGGACAACATGGTCTAGATGAGCAGAAACTAAAATTTTAGGAGATAAAAACAGGGGAATTCCCCTGGGACGTTAAAAACCAAAACGGTATTTTTTCTTTTTTAGGCATATAGCGCTTGAACGGCAGCTCCAATTTGAATCAGATTTGGTGAAATGTTAGTTTATTACTCACTAATTTAGCACTTGGAGGAAATAAAAAAATATCTAGGGAAATACCTTAAAAAAGATTTTGTTCTCAAATCATGATTGTGACAGGCATGCCATGTCGCTCCGACATCTACCAGAAGGAAAAATGGAATCGCAATCAAGCTTTGTTAATTGTTGGACAGCATGGTCTGGATATACAGAAACCAAAATGTTGGGTAATAAATTCAGCGGAATTCCCCTGAGACGTTAACAACCAAAACGTTTTTTTCTAATAAATTAGCTTTTGGGGGCATAACGCTTGAACGGCTGATCTAATTTTGATCAGTTTCGGTGAAATGTTAGACCATTAGACCCTCTGTGCCAATTAAAAGAAAGAAAACATTTACTTAGTGTAATTCCCTTAAAAACGAAGATATCTTTCTGAATTATGGTTGTGGCAGGCATGCCATATTGCATTGACATCTCCAACAAGGAGTCGACAAATCAGATTTAAACTTTAAGAATTGTAACATAACATGACCAACACATGTAAAAACCCAACGGAATTCCCTGAAACCATGAAAAATTAAATCGGGTTGTTTTGGGAATTTAGCTTCATTTCACTATACAGCGCTTGAAAAGATGCTTTAATTTAAAACATTTGTGGTGAAATGCTCGTAAATTAAGACGTTTATTCTTTATTTAACTACACATGAAAAATAAGTTTGGTTGGATAACTATGGGACCCATGCGTTTATGCTTGCAGTGTTATACCAATTTTAACAATATACAAATTTCATTCGTGTATTATCATACTACCCCAAAACCCAAGGTATTCAAATGGTGTGGTTACAGGCACTGATGCACAGGGCAATGAAACAAGTTTCTTATCTTGCTTCTTGTAAAAACCCTAGTTACCGGTTTAGATGGAAGGAAACACTTAGTTTAAAATGTGTTGTACCTTGCGTGCTACAATGATATCATGTCCTCAGTACCCAATGCTCCTGCTGCACCAAGTTTATCACCGGGAAGTGATGCAACAAACACGATTGTTGTGTCATGGGCAGCACCAACTGGTGGGAACAATATAATTGATTATGTGGTTGAATGGACGGCGAATTCTGCTACTGCCACAAAAGTTGTACCAGTTGCAACAACTTCCACCACCCATACCTCACTTACCCCAGGGGAGTTGTACAGCGTGAATGTCAAAGCTCGCAACAGCGCTGGGGATGGAGCTAAATCACCAAGTGCTTCACATAGGACAAGTAAGTCAATATGGGGAGTTATCAATTCACAGTTTCCTGCCTTGTTTCATATAAAAATGTGCGCCTTTCTCTTTTGTACATTAAATTGAATTTCTTAAGTGTTTCTTTTTTATAAGGATTAATATAAATTCTGTTACAAAATGTAACTGTAACATTTAAAAGGATTGGATATAATATTAGTTTTTACACCATGAATGGGAAAATGTAAGGGGTGTTATCAACTGGGTAATCGTCAGATCATCAAATGACTAAGTCTTGGCCAGGGACGCAACTGACTAGCTAGAGGTCAGTTTTGTATATTCAACCCTTACATATTAAATAAATATTAAATATTGTTTTACCATTTAAAATATAGATAATAAAGAGTTTATGAACGATGTTTTAACAAACTTAATATTTGCATCACAGATCCAAACCCACCAGCGAGTTTTACTGTCAACTCAGTTGCTACAAACAACAAAATTACGTTCAGTTTCACAGCACCTGCAAATATTTTTTCCAACTTTAAACTTAACACCAATGCAACTGGTACAACAAATACGACCATTATTCCTTCTACCGACACAACTTACACATTCACTGGCGCACAACCGAATTTAGAACATACGTTCTACCTCAGCGCTGTATCTGGGAATTCCCCTTCTCAAACCGAATCAACTACACTGAGCGCTACCGCTAGAACATGTGAGTTTTGCACCGAAACCAACTATTACTGTAAAAATAAACAAAGTTAGAACTCAAGGACAAATAAAACGAATAAGTAAGAAAGTGCCGTAGAATGATTAGGGTGACTCTGTATTTAAGAATAATAATTCTAGAAAATTTCATGAACGGTCTAAAGCATTGTTCAACTTATATATATTATAAACAAATATTTGTATAAGCGTACAAGATGCAAATGTTGCCTCTTATTCCCCAGTGTTTGCCGCACCAACATTAAACCCACCAACCAACCCGACAACTTACTTGGAAAACTCTCATATTTCATTAGTAAATAATGGTCCACTTTTTAAAGGGTATACGCACAATTCTGGACCCAGTTCTACCAAGTGAAATAATATGTGGTCGGATATTGGGTAGGGGTTACGCCAGTATATTTGTAAGAGTTGGAAAATACAACTTTTTTTCTTTAAATTATTAAGACAAGATAATATAAACCTTATTTCGTCAATATAATTCGCGAGGTCGGCTGTCAATTGAAGACGAAAACTAAAACTAGTTTCAAAAATTTAAAGTTTACACGTGTCGCGCAGTTACAATATTCTGGTTGGAAGATTTAATAATTTATATATAGAATATTCATGTTAATAGGTTAGGATATTTATGTTTATCCACCTTATTTGAAAAAAACGCAAGGTGGTTAACAAACGGGCAATCATCAGATCACCTCGCACCAACCGTCGGGTTACCGGATCTATTGCAGTGTATTGTGTACGATTCACATGTTTCTTTAATTTTGTTTTGTACCTACACCCCTTCGAGTAGAAGGCAACGCACTAATCCACCAGGCTAAGAAGTCGGACGAAATAATAGCCTTGTCATCGGATGTTACAGCGCTCGTCGTGTCCGTATGTTACCGAACCCAAAAAATAAAAATTTTCTTGTAGAAATTCCCCAAATGAAAGTTTTAGCATTTTGATGTTAAACTTATATTTCGTATGACATTATCGTGAAAAAACTGTTAAAAGATTCAAATGCAAAGTTTATTGAATAAAGGTTAAATACCGGCATTGGACAAATCGGTTTAAGGAGAGTGGGTAAATAAAAACGTCACTTGTTTTTAAAATACAAATGGATTATGAGACAAATTCTAATAAATAACTAGAGTAAAACTTTGGGTTTGCGGTAAACCAATTGTTTTTACCTCCTACCACTATTTTAGTTCCAGATAAAGTGGTTCTAGCAGCAAATACAACAACAGCTACCAATGATACCATTGGGCTAAACTGGATTCCCGTAAGTGGGGGAGTCCCTGTCACTTATACTGTGACGTGGATCCCAGCAACAGGTGGTTCCCCTATGACCGGTATTTCTGGGAATTCAGCCAGCGTTTCTGGGCTTACTGCTTCCACTCAATACACATTCAATGTGGTCGCTGTAAATTCCGCTGGTCCCAGTCCAGATTCTGGATCTGACAATTCACAATACTCCACATGTAAGTTTTTGTTTCTTCTTTATTCCAGCATTAAGTTTAACCAAACACATATTCCTATTACCAAAAACCCAAGGTATTCAATTGGTGTGGTTACATTATTCATCGAAATCTAGTTAAAAACTAAATTATTCGAATTTTTTTAAATATAGAAATTCAAATTTAAGTGTGCATTGTGAAACAAAATGTGTTTTAATGAAATAGTTTTACTTAAAAATTAAAAAAAAATTGGTAAAGTTTGATTTTTATTTAATATTGATAATAATTCTAAGTAA
>CH002439.1:102883-116865 GCA_000149265.1 Ciona savignyi | reverse complement strand
TCAGCTTATAAATAAACAAGAATAAAAGCCCCTTTCGTGAGTTGTCGGACTGCGAGAGTCAATTTAACTGAGTACGGTCCGCCAGAGAATCATCTGACCAGATCAAATGTCAAGCAACAGGCAAAACTAACAAACATATTTTGGCGACAGCCCACAAATATAAATGAATCAACAGGTATTAAACTTCATACAAACGGTGCACCTGACAAATATAATTTTAAAATTGTGGTCTCAGTCATTCCCAGAAGAAGATTTTCCCAACACTGCTTGATGGAATAACTGGCATTGGTAACACTACTTGTAGTTTTCCTTGATCTTCTATGTTTTAGGAGTAAATCAAAGCGTGTAGCTTTTTTCATGTAAAGCTAAGTTATTTTAGGTGTAAGGTTAATCGACCAATCAATGTAGTTTTATGGCCCGGTTTTTTTCTGTTAATGTCGTTTATCACTTATTTTGCTAGTCGATTCCACCAATCAGCCAAAATGCCATTTAAGTTCAATTGTAAGGGTTTAGAGTCCGAATTCCGAAATGTTCAATATAAAATAGCGCCTATTAATTTTAGCGAGCATAGAAAGTAATCACCTTGGTGTAGATGTGAGGATGTCAAAAATTAATTTTTAAAACGGGAATTACACATCGTTGTAAATATAATTTCTAAACAATTCCTTGTTTTAGTCTTCGCAAATTAAGTTTTTGTTCATTTTTGTTCGAGTAAAATAGTTCGAACCGCCAGTAGGAATAATAGAAATCATGGTAAATATCGTGATCTTGGAATGGCGCCAATTTCCTTATATGGAATCAGCGCGTCAAGACAAAAAGCAACGCTGTCACAATCTCAAGACAAACGAACAGTTTAGTTTAGACTTTTTAAGTCTCTGAAGTTACGTTTAAAGTTTCATTCACTTTGTCTACAATGAAAATGCATCTAAAAACACGATGATTTTTGTTTGATTGTTTAAATAACGATGACGTCATAAAAATTACAAAATTACGGATATACGTAATTCCGTAATACAACTTTGATCAATTACACCCATCTCTACTTATTCCCTAGTGTTTGCCGCACCAACATTAAACCCACCAACCAACCCGACATCCTCTTCCATCGATCTATCATGGACTGCACCTGGTAACGGGGGTGGGGCAGTGACTATAACAGGCTACACCATCTCATATGCTGGTGGTGGTGGGGGAACACAGGATGTTACAGATCCATCTGCCACTTCAGCCACTATAACCCCACTTGATTCAAACACAGCGTACAACTTCACTATCGCAGTCATTTCATCGGCAGGGACTGGCGATTCATCTACTGCACAACCTGGCACTACATGTAAGAATTCCTGTTTTCTTGTGAGAAGATTGTGCTGTGTGTATAACGTTAGCACAAATGTATTTGGTAAATCCTGTTGTTAGAGCTTGGGAACTCCTATATATCATTAGTATATCATAATCTATTATTGGATTCATTTTGGTCTTAATTAAATGTTGTCGGTGATTGTACAAATCACACAAAATTAAAGTTGGCCAATGTTTTTATAAATTTTGATTAGTTAACTTATAGGATGACATCATCAAATTTTGTTTACGTAGGAAATGACAAATAAAAAACATATGTAGTAAAAAATACAGATGGATTTGGGCCTAACTATGTTACTGGTTTTATTTAGATTATGATAAAAGTAGGACAAAAAATTGGGATTGCGATAAATCATTTGTGTTTACCCCCTTTCGCCTTTTCAGTGCCAGATAAAGTGGTTCTAGCAGCAAATTCAACAACAGCTACCATCAACACCATTGGGCTCAACTGGAATCCCGTAAGTGGGGGAGTCCCTGTCACTTATACTGTAACGTGGGTCCCAGCAACAGGTGGTTCCCCTATGACCGGTATTTCTGGGAATTCAGCCAGCGTTCCTGGGCTTACCGCTTCCACTCAATACACATTTAATGTAGTTGCTGTAAATTTCGCTGGTTCCAGTGCAGATTCTGGACCTGACAATTCACAATACTCGACATGTAAGTTTTTGTTTTTTATTTATCCCAGCATTAAGTTTAACCAAACACATATTCCAAGGGGTTTTGCCTCGCTATATTTAGATGCTTTTTTTATTTTACAAGGGTGGCGTTTATGTCACGTCACAATAAGTTGATATTACTGTTAGGCAGACTTTAATCTCATCTAAGAATATTTGGGAATCTTTCAAATTTATTAGGAATCTTTATATTTAACTTTTTATTTTTATTTAGAAGGTCTACCAGAAATGTTCGGCTGGAATAAATATTTTTTAATGTTGCTAAATCTGTAATTTTATGACAAGTTTTAAATAGAGGTGTTTCTTTATCCTTTCCATTAATTGCATTATTAGAATATGAAAAATACTATACAAAGTATTGTTTATTTGAGTGTGTTATCAATTTTAGCAATATACCAACTCTTGTATCTTTATTACCGTACCAAAAACCGAAGGCATTTAAATGGTGATGATACAGGCACTGATACACACAGTAAAAACAAGTTACTTTATATTTCACGTCTGGCATGGGCTCTGTGTAATTTTTAAGTTTTGGTCTACTCTCGCTGGCCGGTTAGTCTGGCGGTTAAGTGCGTCGCCTTTTAATCGATAGGTTAAAGGTGCGAAACTGGTCGCTATCTAGTCGTTGTGTCCTTGGGCAAGGCACTTTACGGACATTGCCTGGACCCAGCGGATAAATGGGTTTTACCAAATTAAAGAAACGTGTGTTATTTCACAACACCGTGCAATAGCTGCGGTAACCCGGTGGTGGGTGCGAGGTGATCTGACGATTGCCTGTGTGTTATCCCCCTTGGTTTTCCCATTCACGGGATAAACATGAATATCCTATTCTATCCCAGCTTTTTGTAAAAGCGAGTAGGGCTGTCCATTTCAGAAAAGATATAAAGTGTTAGAGTGGAACAAAAGGTGTTTTAAAATTATATAATTTAGTAATTAGCAAAAATGATGAAAAGTTAATACTGATGATGATTATAGTTAAAAATTACATTTATATTATCAGACATACAACTTAAATATTTTTATTAAATAAGTTTAATTTAAAAATTGTTTTGCTTTTCTATAATTTGGACAAGAACATCCCTAGTTACCGGTTTAGGTTGTAGAAAACGCTTAGTTCAAAATGTGCTGTATCTAACGTGCTACAATGACATCATGTCGTCAGTACCCAATGCTCCTGCTGCACCAAGTTTATCACCGGAAGGTGATGCAACAAACACGATTGTTGTGTCATGGACGGCACCGATTGGTGGGAACGATATAATTGAATATGTGGTTGAATGGACGGCTAATTCTGCTACTGCCACGAAAGTTGCAACAGGGACTTCTACCACCCTTAACTCACTTACTCCAGGGGAGTTGTATGAAGTAAATGTTAAAGCTCGCAACAGTGCTGGGGCTGGAGCTAAATCAAACAACAATTTGTATAGAACAAGTAAGTTTATCAGTATTATACAGATATTGTAAACGTTGTTACTATTAACTGTATATGATAAGTCAAGGGAATAATTGAACGTTGATTTTTGGTTATCATAAGCTTTCTTTATGCTTACAGTAAAGTTGCTTAAGCTATAACAGTGCGTGGATGATTGGCTCATTGATATTTTAGTGGGTGGAAAACACATACGGCCGAGTTGCTGAAGCTATTACAATTGGTAAATGGTTGATTTATTTATGTTGCTATAGATGGGAAGCATTTATCCACAGATATCGGATAGTTGGGTAATTTCTCTCTAAGTTGGTCTCTTTGTATGTTTGATTTGTATAAACAAATTCGATAAAAGTCTTGTCATAAACTTATATTCCCTGGGGTATATGTGTCTATTCATGTTAAAGATTTTCTTTTTAAAAATTATTTACTGTTGCGGCCGTACTTAACCCAAGTACGAGCCTGGCCTTTTATGATCAGATACGCGCAAAAATAGTTGTCCTTGTATTGCGGTAACTAAAAACAAAATAATAAAATGATTAACAAAAGGTACGTCAGTGAAACAAAATATAATCCAATCACACATACCTGAAATTTCCGGCCAAAATATATAATATTTTTCCGTACACTACAGAAAAACCTCTTCTAACAATAGTATGGTTTCAATTAGACCACCACTTGGTTCCTAGTTAAAAATGAAATGACCTTAGGTCTCAAGGATTCCTTGCAACACGCACTAAAAGAGGATGTGACGTACAACTTCAACAAGAGAGCAAAATTAAACAAAAAAGGAAAGACACGTGACCGTAACATGGCTCCTCAAAAATTGAAAATTTTTAAATAAACTTAAAAATACGCGAAATCATTTTTTCCACCATAAATACACCCGCATCTATAGGTTTAACAAGTTTAAAAGGCTCCCCGTTCGGGAATCGACACCATGTCATTAAACGATTGTATTTTCTGCAGCCCGAAGCAGTAATACCAGTTTATGTATTGGGCGGCGGAGAACTTTAGCTGCACTTGTTCTCCTTCCTTCGTCGCTAGAACATTCTCTCCAAGTTGTGCTGCGTAAAGCACCATTCGTTTCGCCGTGTTAAGTTTGACTCCGTTTTCCATTTCCAACGTGGCCAAAACTGTTCAGTCTTGTTCTGTACTCTCCGTCTACGGGGTCGCGCGTACAAGTCAATTAGTTGAACTTCACCGTATCCTGTGTTGCTAGCATCAGAAAAGTGATGCAACTCTCGTCGTATTATTCCGACAAAGTTTGGAGAAAAACACCGTTGTATCTTTAGATGATTCAGATCCCTCCAACTAATCGACCTTGCTTGTATATCATCTGGGACAGGATCATCCCAATCGCATTTCTCCTTACACAGATGCTGAAGCACGGTCTTTCTTTTCAGCAAAATGGGGCTTCGTCTGGTGATCGGCAAGTCTTTCAAGATGGCTCTAAAGCACAGGGAATCGCTTTCCAAACACCATTTTACACCAAGCACCCTCTCTATCGAAACCGTAGCCTTCAAGTCTTTGGATCGTGAACCTCGAGATCGGTCTTCCTGGTTGATCGTTTCGAGAACTTCTTTCCGATTGGACGCGAACTTGTGCAGTCGTTGACCTGCCTTAGAGCATAAACGTTTACTGTTTCTTGCCAGCTCGATCGCTCTCTCACAATTCGGTACCGACGTTGCACCATCGTTAACGTTGAAGTTGTTTCGCACGAACTCGGCAGCCTCCCTTTTGTAATGACCGTCATCACATTGTCGTGTGTTATCACAGCTAATATCCACAGCAAGTCCCTTTTGTCCTCTGCAGCAAGTTTCTGGTGATTGTCGTTCTTCCTTTCAATAAATTCAACCTGCTTATATTCGCAAAGCTGATTTGGATTTGTTAATTCTTTCGATTTGTGATCGAAACTCAATCTCGTACTTAGCACCGTAGCTTGAACATTTTGATGTGACCTATGTTGTGTATTGAATGACGTTTGTCGTGATCGCTCGTATTGCCCAACATCGTTAAGCTCTGGTATGTTCTCTATTTCCGCCTGTTGGTTAATGAAAGAGGCTAATACCTTAAACGGTGGATATTGGTTGCCGTGATCTGCTTTCCATTGGATAACAACTTCTCGCCACTTCGAATTAACAAATTGTGGAAGTTTGGCGTTTATTTTTGCACTCTCATATGGGAAGTCCAATATGTCGTAGGGATCTTTATGTTTTGTTTTGCCACCACTATTTGGTTCAAATAGTCAGAATAACGACGAATGGAAGATGGATTATTGGGAACGTATTTTTGGCCATAAGTACAGCTTGTCCAAAAATGCCTTTCCGACCACGCTTTCGTTGCCATAACGCGCTTTTAATTGGCTTCTTGCCCTTTGATAGGCTTGTTCCGTCTGTAGGAGCATAAAACCTTCTACCATTGATTTCGGTTCTCCAGACAAGTATTGGTTAAGCAAATTTAGTTTTAGGGCTGTGCATGCTGATGGTTCAACCAATGCGTCAAACGCAGTTTCCCATGATAAAAAGGACAATACGTTCCCATCGAACACTTTTAATCTTACAGTTGGTAAGTGATACATAGAAACAGGATTAATACGTTTCACCTGAGCACTCCATGTGTCGTGGTCGATGTAATGTTCTTCACCATTTTTGGATTGTCCAGAGCCATCAATATCATCATCATTTTTACCGAAAGAATTCTGTTTGATTTCGGCGTCTAGGCACGCAGATGATCTGGCTGTCTTTGAGCTCGACTTTACCGATATGCGCTCGGCTCGGAGTTGCTCTATTGCCACTTTCGCATTTTTTGTGATTTCTCTTATTCTGGCTTCGATTTGTCGCCTATTGTCATGCGCTTCCAATTTCTCGGTCACAGTTAACGCTTCGATTACTTCGTCAAACAAAGTCGTGTAGTCGTCTTCCAACTTGGTAAGACTTAAAAATAACGTCTGGATTTCTAAAATGTCACCTGATATCACAATTGATCTTTCAACTTTAGATGCGCCTTTGTTCACCGTGGCTTGCAATGTTCTTAGACGCAAATTTATGTTCACGCTTGTCGATTGTTCCGTACCGCCAGGCATTTCCTCCGTTCTGTAGTCCTTCTGCACGGGGGATGGACCTGCGGTTTGACTCGACTTCGGCCTTCTAATAGTAACGTTACTCAGTTCCTGCCGTAATAATTTGTCGCTCAGTTCAGAGCCTGGTGCACTCATCCTTCTGCTCCCAATCCGCTCGATTTCTCCCAATCAGCGCCGACGTTTCCACACGCTATTGTAATCACCTTCGTCCTGCCTTGGCTTGTGGCTAAGGTCTGTTTCGTTGGGAGTTTAGTTGTTATTGTTAGAAGGCGAAATGAAACTCTTCGAAATTTCAGTTACTGTTGCGGCCGTACTTAACCCAAGTACGAGCCTGGCCTTTTATGATCAGATACGCGCAAAAATAGTTGTCCTTGTATTGCGGTAACTAAAAACAAAATAATAAAATGATTAACAAAAGGTACGTCAGTGAAACAAAATATAATCCAATCACACATACCTGAAATTTCCGGCCAAAATATATAATATTTTTCCGTACACTACAGAAAAACCTCTTCTAACAATAGTATGGTTTCAATTAGACCACCACTTGGTTCCTAGTTAAAAATGAAATGACCTTAGGTCTCAAGGATTCCTTGCAACACGCACTAAAAGAGGATGTGACGTACAACTTAAACAAGAGAGCAAAATTAAACAAAAAAGGAAAGACACGTGACCGTAACATTTACTGCTGCATCTTTTGTGGTCCCAGATCCCTGTTTTAACGGTAAATCGTAAGGCTTGCCTGCCTTAGTCTACAATGGACGCCCTAATATAATTTGCCAACACGATATGGCGCTTTAATAAAATATAAAACTTTAATGCGAAAAAAACTGCGACAAAAGTAACTGATACTCAATAGCGACACTCAATAAAACTGAATGTACCGTACTTGATACTCCATAATACACGATTTACATGTTGGGAGGTACAACGTGAACTAACTCAGCTTATGCATCCCGGCCGGACAACAGTCAAAACAATCAGTGCCAAGAAAACAATAATTAGTCCGAGCGGGCGGACCCGTAGAGATGTCAAAGGGAAACTTAAAATGATAGTGAACAAACAACTCGAAATGACGGTCAACATAAATAAAAAATAGCAAACGTGAAATAAACAAATATAAAACGCAAGGCAAAACAACAATATTGTAGCAACAAATTTGTTGCTGCATGAAGTTTCTTTAATTGCACAAAAACTTAAACAACTGTTTAGAATGTGGTGATTTCAAATTACCAAGGATTTACCCAATCAACTTTATTTGTAGATCCCCCGATACCCATGGATGTTACATTAATGCAACCAACTTCTAAAAATACGACAATCTTGATTGTGAATTGGACAATGCCCGCGACATATTTTGTGGTATCATTTTATGTGATCACTCTCACTTACTCAAGTGGCGACCCAGACGGTACCCACACAGTGACGTACCCAGCAACAACGAATTCCCCAACTACGTATACCCTTGGAGGGCTAACCCCCGCACAAAGCTACATAGCAACTGTACAAGCGGTTAGCAATGACACTGCTGGTAAAGTGTCAGATACCTCACGAAGCTTAAGTACATGTAAGAAACATAGTAAGATTAGTCTAAAGGGAAAAATTGGATTTTATTGTCCATTGTGAATAACAGATAAAAAATAATATTTTGACTCTTATTCCAATTTCTGATTTATATAAGAATTTATTGATGGTAGGAAACTTTAATTGAACTTTAGTTAATACTCCGATTATTTGAATTCTACAGTCCATAATTCGGGTCATTGATTCGTACAATTTTTTTCACCCGGGCTGGCTTACTAACCTGTGACACGTTATAAACACACCATGGCTATCCGGATATAAAAATACGTGCTAACCTACTGAGCTTTAGAAGCAGACCGGATTATTTGTAATTGGCATAAAAGTAAAAATAGAATTTCTTTTTTGTATCCCAGCTGCTTGTTCGTTCGAGTGTGAAGGATGTATCGGTCCATGTTCTTTAAGCTCAACTGGAGGTTGTGAGTATTCCTGCATCGATGGTTACTTTCCCACTCAATTGGATTGTCAACCAGGTGCCACAAAACCATACAACTCCCATCTATATTATTAATCACATGTTGTTATTTAAAGTTGTCTGCAAAGAGGAAACATTGGTTCACCCAACTTTGCTGATAGACGCCACGTTCCCATTCTTACAAGCTGGATTCCAAAGCTCAAGACGATATCTATTAGCTAAAAAGTTTTGGATTCACAACGGATGCTTTCTCTTTGGTCGTGTCCTAGGACAAGTCACTTAGCGATTATATCAACACAAAACACTACCTTGGTATCTGATAGTGTGCGTAAGCTATTCTATTAATTTTCATAAAGACATGTATATCGCACAGGTGGCAAACCATATGGAACTCGAAGTTGTTTGTTGAACGGAACTTCCACTACTCCAATTTGGTTGACATCATGTAACAGAGGAATACAGGTGTCCAGAACCATCATCTATTCAAGCCATTATAATCTTAATGTGTTTAATCCAACCAGAATATTGCCAATGTCACCATAACTTCAACTGAGGACAGTAGCGGTCGCAAACGATCTTGAAGTTCTAACATCAAACCCAGAATCACTGAGTTCCGATGATGTCAATGACACTGTACAAGCTCTGGATAATGTCTTGGATGTACCAAGTATAACACCACAGGTCGGTTATATTACTGTCATATGTCTCACAGTCTAGTTTTTGGGAGACATTGCAGTGTGTATTCTTCGCCATTTAGATACCATCCGACAATAAGATTTTTTAGATAACATCCGGCCCGTTGGTCTAACGGTTAAGTGCGACGCCTTTTAATCGAAAGGTTGCATGCGAAATTGGTCGCTAGCTAGTCGGTTGTGTCCTTTGGCAAGGCACTTTTCGGATATTGTCTGAACTCAGCGGATTAATGGGTTCTACCAAATTGAAGGAACGAGTCAATCATACACAACACACTGCAATAGCTCCTTCAGCTGACGGTAAGTGCGAGGTGATCTGACGATTGCCCCTGTGTTAGCAACCTTGGTTTTCCCATTTACGGGGATAATGAATATAATATCCAAACAGCACAACTTTTAAATAAAAGTTGTTTTATTTGCAACTTACCATAACTTTACATGAATAGGTATCACTTTCAGTTGTGACAGTTGCGAGTAACATGTTAAAAAAAAAATTTGTCTGCCGCACACACTTCGTGTGTTTTTGAATAAGACAAGCTAACCTTAAAAATGAACAAAATGTAAAAATGTATTAATTACAATTTCCTCATTGTACAATGGCATTCATTAATCTGATTTTCTTAATTATGGGCCCTATTTAGAAAAATGGGACACATATTGTTGTTGTCAGTTTTTTTCTTCCCTTTTTCTTTGTTTTTTGGTCATACGCTTGACCGGCATGGCATGTCGCCCCAACATCTAACAGAAGGGATAAAGAAATCGCAATGAAACTTTAAATACAAACGTTAAAAATACAAACGTTTTTTTCCCAAAAAATTAGCTTTATAGGACATAAAGCTTGATCAGCGGCTTTAATTTTGATCAGATTTTCTAAAATAATTGCCTTGGCGACTGCTTTACTCCTCAAAAGAAAGAAGTTTAGCTTTCTTTCACTAAGTGCGTGACAAGATGCTTTAAGTTGTGTGGTAAAATGTTCGTAAATCTAACACAAATATTATTTTTTAACTGCACATGGAAAAGAAAATTGATTTGGAGCCGTGAGACTCATGCGTTTATGCTTGCAGAAACAAAACTATGACAGTCGAGTTAAAACTTTCTGGAATATTGAATAACATGGATCTGGCGTGCACAAATCTGACATTAACATATATTGTGTAATAAACATTTATAACAAGATCGGATTGTTACCTCAGGGACCCATGCATTTATGCTTGCAAAAACAAACTACATACCCGGTGTATAAAATGTGGTTAGGGACCCTGCCTGCTTAAACACATAGCATACAAATTGTGTTTTACAAATAATGGCGGTAAAACACGTGGTTAACTCTCTCTAATTTATACTTGAATTTGTAAATCCATCTTTGTAACTTGCTGCAATTTGATATAAACTAGAAAATCTACCTTGTTTTAGCATTCAACAATCTTGGAACGTCAGAACGCATCAGCTTTCTTGCGTTTTCAAACGACAGGTTGTTTATATCTTCAAATGGTACATACGATGATGTCAATTCTGTAGTAGTCTTCCACTCAATACACATTTAATGTAGTTGCTGTAAATTTCGCTGGTTCCAGTGCAGATTCTGGACCTGACAATTCACAATACTCGACATGTAAGTTTTTGTTTTTTATTTATCCCAGCATTAAGTTTAACCAAACACATATTCCAAGGGGTTTTGCCTCGCTATATTTAGATGCTTTTTTTATTTTACAAGGGTGGCGTTTATGTCACGTCACAATAAGTTGATATTACTGTTAGGCAGACTTTAATCTCATCTAAGAATATTTGGGAATCTTTCAAATTTATTAGGAATCTTTATATTTAACTTTTTATTTTTATTTAGAAGGTCTACCAGAAATGTTCGGCTGGAATAAATATTTTTTAATGTTGCTAAATCTGTAATTTTATGACAAGTTTTAAATAGAGGTGTTTCTTTATCCTTTCCATTAATTGCATTATTAGAATATGAAAAATACTATACAAAGTATTGTTTATTTGAGTGTGTTATCAATTTTAGCAATATACCAACTCTTTGTATCTTTATTACCGTACCCAAAAAACCGAAGGCATTTAAATGGTGATGATACAGGCACTGATACACACAGTAAAAACAAGTTACTTTATATTTCACGTCTGGCATGGGCTCTGTGTAATTTTTAAGTTTTGGTCTAATCTCGCTGGCCGGTTAGTCTGGCGGTTAAGTGCGTCGCCTTTTAATCGATAGGTTAAAGGTGCGAAACTGGTCGCTATCTAGTCGTTGTGTCCTTGGGCAAGGCACTTTACGGACATTGCCTGGACCCAGCGGATAAATGGGTTTTACCAAATTAAAGAAACGTGTGTTATTTCACAACACCGTGCAATAGCTGCGGTAACCCGGTGGTGGGTGCGAGGTGATCTGACGATTGCCTGTGTGTTATCCCCCTTGGTTTTCCCATTCACGGGATAAACATGAATATCCTATTCTATCCCAGCTTTTTGTAAAAGCGAGTAGGGCTGTCCATTTCAGAAAAGATATAAAGTGTTAGAGTGGAACAAAAGGTGTTTTAAAATTATATAATTTAGTAATTAGCAAAAATGATGAAAAGTTAATACTGATGATGATTATAGTTTAAAATTACATTTATATTATCAGACATACAACTTAAATATTTTTATTAAATAAGTTTAATTTAAAAATTGTTTTGCTTTTCTATAATTTGGACAAGAACATCCCTAGTTACCGGTTTAGGTTGTAGAAAACGCTTAGTTCAAAATGTGCTGTATCTAACGTGCTACAATGACATCATGTCGTCAGTACCCAATGCTCCTGCTGCACCAAGTTTATCACCGGAAGGTGATGCAACAAACACGATTGTTGTGTCATGGACGGCACCGATTGGTGGGAACGATATATTTGAATATGTGGTTGAATGGACGGCTCACCCCATTCGTCAAAACTTAGTCGCTTCGAAGCGTCTAAGGTACCGCAGACTTAGCGCTTTAAAGCGGCCTACGGTATAACACGGTAACGTGTGTTACAGACTTAGCGCTTTGAAGCGTAAGCTCGTAACGTAGCTCAAAAGTAGTCGCAATGCAGCCTTTAATTAATCCGAATGGTTTATTATGCAATTTTTAGTATTAGCGTTTATATTTAAATCATTGTGTTAATTATAATTAGCCTTTGCCTAACAATTCTCTTAAATTCATCTGGTGTATAGGTTATAACGTAGCCTACAGACCTAGGCTATATATTAGTCCTTTATGCACAACTTAACCTAATTTCTTGCTTTCGTTCAACTGTAGGCTATTAATTGTGATATAAGCCAATTACAGATATTTAGGAACAACAGAATAGAGAACCAGAAACCAACTTCATGCAGGTAAAAACTGTAGGCTATAAAATGCAGCTGCAGGTAGTATGCTGACATGCGCAACATCACCTCGGAAAGTGTCGTAACATCAGCCACTCTGCAGGGCAGATTTGGATCCCCCAAAATACCGGGTACTGGTAGTGCAACATATGTTAATCCTAGCTGAGGGCCCTACTGGAAAGTTCGTATGATGCGCCGGATATATCTGGCGTGACGCACGGACTACTTTTTCGGTTATTGGCGTAGAAAACTCCACAAATCATTCTGGCGTGGCGTGATTACACTTCCTTTCATTTATATCAGTATTTTTGACACTTTAAGCTTTATATTTCAAAGTTTTAATTAAAAATTATGCAACTTTGTTTGTGGTGACGCAAATTAGTACTACTGGCGTGGCGCAAAATTTAGGTTAAAAAATGTTGGCGCAAAAATCCGACGCACAGAAAACGAACTTTCCAATAGGGGCTGAGGGTACTAGTCTAGAACTATGTCCAGCGATGATTACAGCATCCTCTCCAGGCCGGATTTAGTCAGTTGTGTCCTAAAACATGAATATCCCATATTTGCCCCATGCCAGCCTCCTTCCTCTACCACTTCCAGTTCCATTTCAACACCACATCCAGCGCCCCATTTAGCACCACATCCAGGCACATTCCAGCGCCGTGTCCTGCACCACATCCAACGTCATATTCCAGCATTCCAGCGACACTCCAAGCTCCATTCCAATACCATGTCCCAATGTCATTTCAGTGCCACTAGCCCCCACTACCAGCCTCACTTTTGCACCACGTCCAGCCCAATTTTAGCACCACTTCCAGGCCACATTTAGCCCCATGTTAATGCCTTTTAACCCCTTCCAGCACCATTCCAGCCACATGTTTATCACCATGGCACCCCCCTTCAAGTGCCATGTCTAATCTAATTAAAAAAACACATCATGCACCTTTCAGCTCTCATTCCAGTGCCCCGTTCAGCCTTATTTCAGCGCCACAACCAGCCCTGTTTCAGTGTTTCGACCAATGCCAGCTCCATTTGGCGCCACTTTAGCCCCAATTTTAGCACCACTTTTAGGCCACATCCAGCCCCATTTCAGCGCCACTTCCAGCAAAATTTCAACTCCTTCCAGCACGATGTCCAGCCCCATTCCAGTTCTATGTCTATCCCCATGCCACTCCCTTTCAATTGTCATGTCCAATCCAATTAAAGCACCACATCCTGCGCCATGTTCAGCGCCAATTTTAGCGCTTTGTCAAACATCATTCCAACTCCACATCCAGCCTCGTTTCAGCACCCTGTCCAGCCTTATTCCAGCGCCACGTCCAGCCCCACATCCAACCCCGTTCCAGTGCCATGACCAACTCCATTTTAGTGCCAGTTCCAGCCGCATTTCGGCACTATTTAGC
>CH002439.1:80237-94212 GCA_000149265.1 Ciona savignyi | reverse complement strand
TGGTTGACACCCTCTAGTTTAAACGTTAGTTTTGTTTATTATCAAATGGTCTCAATTAAAACATAAAAATAACTCAATGCACAATTCGATTTTGTTATAGTTCTGTCCGCTTGGTACCAGCTTCCTGTCCAAACGAGAGATACCCCCTTCCTCTTTTACACTCTCTGTGTTCAACTTTGAAAAGTCGTTAAAGCTTCGCTAAACGAAACTTCAAGAATTGCAGCTTCCGTTCAAGAAAATACCACCTCCAAAAACTGAAAACGGATAGACGATATATGCTCAATTAATGGCGACAATCATTCATAGCTTCCGGCGCGATGCCAGAATTTAACCTTCAGTGGTTTAAAACAAAATGCACAAATAAAGAATCCAACACAACTGGGCCAGTTGTGATGGGGCATCGAAAATATTAACAGGATAGGATAGGATATTTCTATTTATCCCCGTGATTGAAAAAACACGTCGCGCCCACCGTCGGATTAGGGCGCTATTGCAGTGTTTTATGTATGATTTCCACATTCCTTTAATTTATAACATCCTATTAATCCGCTAGGTTCATGCATTGTTACCTATGAGGAAGTGGGCACCACCGTTGTAACTCATCAAATAACTTTAGATCCGGCGGCACATAGCGATCAATTTAATTGGATATACGACGTCTACAATTAAAAAATAACAATTGCAATAACGTTGCAATAAGTAGACAAGAAATCTATGTGGAATCCGAGTGATGCACCGATTTATACGCATTTGATGCTGGTGACACACAGCCAAAATAATAGGAAAGGCCCCGCAATTGTAGAATTTTATATTTTTTGAAAGTACATATATAATACTACATTAGCATATATGGTTTAAACAATTAGTTCTTAACTGGGGGA
The DNA here is from genome assembly GCA_000149265.1 of Ciona savignyi. NCBI lineage: Eukaryota > Metazoa > Chordata > Ascidiacea > Phlebobranchia > Cionidae > Ciona > Ciona savignyi. Next base: position 93,331 of record CH002439.1, on the reverse strand, counting down.
GAGGGCACGCCTCCCCAGGGGGGTACAGAAATTTTTAGGAGCGCGAACCTTAATAAATTTTCAACACATTTTTAATTAATTTTGGGAATCCGAGCTTTGCAAACAAAACTTGACTTTTTCAGCACATGGTTTTTTTTGTTTTTTCTCTATATCAAAAATACAATAGGTCAGTTGTGTAACAATATTTAATTTTTTACATGTAGAAAATACCCTTCTTCTTTCCCTGAAAAAACATACTGAGCACAGCATTCAAATGCTAGGGGGTGTAAACTGACATTTATCGCGCAAGGAATGCGCGGTACCAAAAAGGTTAAGAACCATTGGTTTAAACTGTATAAATGTAGCATAAACAATGGCATCACGAGTTTGAATATCACCGGGTATTGTGACAAATCAATCGATGTACAACACGCAATTCAAACACAAACAGTTTTAACATTTTTACGTTAAATAATAATTAATGTGCATAGTTTGTGCAATGATTTAATAACTGGGTCTGGTATTTAAACATTGCATGTTTAGACCGCACAATTTCATTTGCCACTGATATCCACTCTGTTGATGAGCACCGCTACATGATTCGCATCGACAGTTTAAAGAATGTGGATGTTTTTGTCTGGGTTGTTGCTTGGGTTGCTGGAAGTGGTTAGTTAGTTCGTTGGTAACACAAACATGTAACATTGTGGGTAAGTATTATGACTGTAGGTAACCAATTTTGATTTAAAAAGTGTGCCTCAAACATATTATAATAGTAATTTGCCTATTTCCTAAATCTATATTCACAGATTTGACCTCTACATGAGATAAATAATAAAAATGTTAAGAAAACATTGTATTAAATGTATATTGAATAAATGTATTTAAATTGAGCCGGAGGCCGGAAGTTGCCGCACTGGAAGTGCTTGCTAATTTTATCGCATCGTTTTTATACCGCTGTGGTGTTGCGTGGTTGATGCGAATAAAAGTACTTTTACCTGAGCCACATCATTGAATGACGATAGTTAGCATCCGGTGCCTCGTGCGGTGCAGGTATGTTTATAATGTGTCAACCAATTTAGGATTTGCACGGCGTTCGTATAAGCAAAATGGAGGAGAAAACGTATGCACGGATTGCACATAAGCTCTCGAAGTTTAAGAGACCTAACGGCTTTGAAAAGTTTCCACCTCCTTGAAAAAGTCCTTATTAAAGAAACCGACAGAAAGAAATATATTTTTACATGAATAGACAGGGAAAATTTATTAAATCGGCTAATTTGTTTTAAAACAACTGAAAGATATCTCTTCCCTTTATTTATTTAATCAGTTTAGTTTACATGTTTACTTAATGTCTATGCTAAAACATTTTAATCTCCCTCATAAATGTTGTACGTAACAATGGGAGTTTGTGTTGCAATCGCCTATCCTAGATCGCATGACATAAGATTCTTTCTTTTTAAATTAGTTACTGTATAAGCTGCAGTGTACCATTTTTCCTATGATACCGCATTTTCAGTACCGATAAAAACATAAAGTTTGGTAAGTGAGTGCTACGTATAATTTACGCTTGACTCGTAAAGTCAACTAATTTGGTTCTTTTATTTACCATGGAAAACGAATAATCGTCTTACCCTCATCATTTCCGTATTATTCTAACAACTATTCTCGACCATATTAACCGCACTCCTCCGTATCACTTGTATCAACCCTTACCTCCAATTATTACCATAATACATAAACTATGTTTTTAATACAACAATACGCGTCATATTTAAACTAGGAACCAAATAAAATTTGTTTATTTGTACGTCAAATCATAGTGTACACAGAAGAAACTAAACAAATGTGTAGTTCTATTTATGAGAATTGTAACTGTTTTGAAACAGTATTCTTTCAGACACGTGTGTGGGCTCGCGCTTTTTTTGTAGTTTAACTGACCGAGGCGTTGGCTGAGCTTGGTTCGATAGGCTGCCTTACGGTCTTTGGCGAGCTGCGCAGCGGAAAGTCTATTCTCCACAGATCGCACACTAATAATTATAGTGACCACGATTTGTACTGTCTTAATCTCAAACGCGAAGTTCATAACTCTTGATTCACTGTAGTTGTATTCTGCGTCTCATTAAATATGCGGTTTATTCGCGAAGCGAGTTACTAAGTACGTTACACAGCATAACGCAAGTTATCTTGTCTGAATTACGTTATTGTAGGTTATACTTTGGGTTATATAAATTTCCAGAATATATAGGGAATTTACAAGGTGCGAAAAGTTTACGTGCCAGACGTTTCACATCTGCACGTTTGACTAACTGTGGGGAATTAGGTGAAAAAACTATGTTAATGATTTAATCGGCAAAATTACAAAGGCCCGTACAAGGTGATAATTACGTAAAAAGTAATAAAACACGTGAGAAAAACATCAAACGCAAAACAACGACGTTTAAAGTATAAAATATTTTAGACATAAATTAAAACAAATGTATATTATATTAGAGGTGCCACAACATCTCATTTTTTCCACATTTGTTAAGTTTGAGAAACACGATCTAGTTGAGCATTTCGGATGTTCAGGCGAAATAACCATCAAATAGATGGGGTAAACGATTTCACGAAGTATCGAGCATTTCACACGTTGATCCTGCAAATATACTAGAATACCCTGGTTGGGAGAATTAAGTACAAAGCTAGAATTATGCAATCATGCATTACAATCTGGTGTCATGTATGTTAATGCGTGGTAAATGTTATATGATATGTAGTAAAGTGACATCTCACATTCAAGGTAGCAACGCCACAATATGCACCACATGAGCCATATTTCCATACTTTGCCAGCTAATAAACCAAGGCGTGTACGCCTGGTTACTCACTACCGAGTGAGCATGAAATAAATGCAGCGATGATCTCGCTATATGCGACGAAAGCGCAATTAATAAAAATGCAAAAACAAAAACCGAGCGACCTGTCATATGTAGGTTTTACGACTCGTAGCGAATAAGGGAAATAATCTTGCGCGGATGTATTTCCATCAACAAACAAAAGAAAACTTTTAGTAAGCAGGACATAAGCCGTGTCTCGTCATTACTGTGCGGTGTTTGTAAAAGCCTGTTTTACACACGAAATATATTCGGTTCGGAACATCCGACACATTGACTGAGAGGCGATTAGACAATTAGATATCGCATTTACATGCGGCGCGATAACCAAAGCTATACGGAAGTACGCTGGTATCGTTTAATAAACTGTAGCGCTGTGAAGCGGGTACGCTCACTTATTTACACAGCATGAGCGCAAATGCGCGGGGTAGAGGCGATCAGACTTCGCAGAAAAAGAAACAAACCTCGAGCCGCTGCTAAAAACGAGTATATAATCGCATGAACGAGACGCATAATTTGCGTGAGGCGCGATTAAAAGAAAACTAACGCCTTGTCGGCGGTAACATTGAAAATCTGGCGCGAACGAACAAAACAAACGTCGTTCGACGTGTAAATGCGCCTAATATACCGGATGGATTGGCGCAGCATGGCATCATTGACTCAAGCTCATGATAGCATAATCGTCAAAGCGTTACTGACCTTGTTTAAGATGGGAGTGCATGTAGCAGTTGTTGAAGGCGCGTTTGCTCTTCGTGTTTGTAAGAAATCTGTAGAGTAAAACACCGATATTATGCATTCTTGCAATAGCCTAGTACCATCCAACCAAACCAGGGACACTAGTATTTGCAATCGTCGCAGACTAATAATTACATATAGTTTAAAAAATAATAATAAAACTTACAAAAAAAATCTAGAGGCTACAAAAATAATAATAATACAACCCTTTCAAATTTCGTAAAGGGAAAGTCGTTTTGCGTATTCTCTTCTTTCGTCGGCGGAAGCGATGCTTATAAACTTGATTTGTATAGTGAGCGTTGTCTTGTTAAATAGTCACCAACTTCGTCCAGCGAAATGGGGCGTTTCTTACTTGATGCTTGAAGTTGCTTGGTTATAAAATTGCTTCTTAGATAAATTGCGTTGGGCCACTCGTTGTTGCCAATGTACTTGAAACTTCTAGTTGAAGTTGACGTCGGAAATTGTTCGTTTCGGGAAGGTGCGTGTCCATAATCACGTCGGGCTCAACAATGTGGGCTCGCGCTTTTTTTAAACTTCTGCTCGTCGCTTTTCGATAGAGATCTTTATTCTGGTTACTTTGAAATTGACATAGCTTGCTCTGTCCTCAAAAAAAGCCCACTAATTATTAAAGTTGTAAAGCCACGATTTGTAAGGGCTTAGTTCTCAAACTCGAAGTCTATAACTCTTGATTCACTGTAGTTGTATTCTGCGTCTCATTAAATATGCGGTTTATTCGCGAAGCGAGTTACTAAGTACGTTACACAGCATAACGCAAGTTATCTTGTCTGAATTACGTTATTGTAGGTTGAATACTTTGGGTTATATAAATTTCCAGAATATATAGGGAATTTACAAGGTGCGAAAAGTTTACGTGCCAGACGTTTCACATCTGCACGTTTGACTAACTGTGGGGAATTAGGTGAAAAAACTATGTTAATGATTTAATCGGCAAAATTACAAAGGCCCGTACAAGGTGATAATTACGTAAAAAGTAATAAAACACGTGAGAAAAACATCAAACGCAAAACAACGACGTTTAAAGTATAAAATATTTTAGACATAAATTAAAACAAATGTATATTATATTAGAGGTGCCACACGTGCAGCCTCAGGGTTTGATGGCTTATAGCTTGTACAAGAAAACAGCATGTTTCACTTTTTAACTGCGCATAGAATACAATGTTGCTAAACCGTGTTGCAACGACGACAGTCGCTTGCCCACAACAATACTTTAAACCAAGTCTAATATGGTCATCAAAACCAAAAAATTGCTTTTCGTTTTTTGTTCGTGGTTTCCCTTTGCCATTTCATTCTCGGTTGCAAAGTGCGTAACAACTTTTTTTTCCAACGAGACCAAAATTGATTAGTCAGATACTCTACCCCTCTACACCGTCGGTTCACGTATACACATCGTCCTCTTTAAAAGCTCTTTGGGGGCTGAAAGGCGTCCTCTTCTGTAATGTTAGGTTATGATTTAGCGTTAATGGTTTTGGACTTGCAGCTCCGATTATGTTCCCTTTGTCGTTGTGCGGCTGTTTCACCAATTTAGAGAGTCGAGGTGGACTTGTTATTTTAGTTTTCGATTTAACGTTCTTTCGTATGTCCAATCTTCCGTTAGTGTCGGTCGTATAGCAACGATGCAAAATCTTTGCATTACTTCCTGGCACCCAGCTTCCAACAATTCCCCAGCCTTGAGCCGATTTTGAATTTTTACAATAGGGTTGTGGGGTCCAATAAACGTGTAACGGAGTCAAGTGCGTACGCTTGCATATTTTACATGTATCACGGTGTGTGCACTCTCTCGCAATGTGGTTATCGCTAGAACCACACCCATAACACAAATTACTTATTCGCAAAAAATCCTTTCTATCACATAAACGTAATGTCATGAATGCATTGCAATGGTTGAGACCATGATTGTAACTTTTGCAATATGTGCAGTTCCAAGTTTGCGAGCAGTCACTAACTTGTTGTTGTAGATAATACAATGATTCACTTGACGTGTTGTACAAAGACTTAACCGGCCCGCCCTGTGCGTTTTCCCGCCGATCCGTTAAGCCAATTCCTTGTAATTTCGGGATATTTTCTCGTTCTAATTGTAATGTACGAACCAAAAAAACTAGTATATTTTGTGGACGAATACCAGTGATGTCCGAAAATGGTAGAGGAAACCACGCAGGCGAGAAAGAACGTTGTGAACTTTTTTCCAACAGAAGTCCTCGACACAGAAGAAGAAAATTTAACGGGAGCGGAATTGAATAAAAGATTGGAAGAAAAACCGAGAAAAAAAAGAAATCGTATGCTAGTTATCAATTGGCCTTGGTATGATTTTAGAATTTTGTACTTTTTAACAGCACATATATAAAATTAAAATAGCATATTAAATTTAAACTGTATAATTGTAGCAATAACAAATCCATTTGGTATTTAAACATTAAATGTGTGGGGATCAGGCTTGGGTTTGCGCCTACTCCTGTAGCTAAATCTGGCATGAGGTTCCCCAACTAACAGACCCCAGCCAAGACTAAAATAGCTAGCAATCCGACTCCAAACAAAAAGTTTCTTTATTGTTATATTGCAAGATGATACAATACAATGCATACAATTAAACTGGTTCGTAATACATGCTTGGAGACTCCAAGCAGACAGTGCTCGGGTCTGCATTTCAGAACGCGTTTTTGATAATAATATAATACAATGAGTTAATACACCAAAACGTCATCTTGTCACGTTATGTCGCAATGTGGGGAGGATTATAAAGGAAGTACTGTTTTGGGGATTATAGCCGGTTTACAGGAAAATGATTGACATGAGAAACAGCCGTGCGCGCACTAAACGCACGCTTTTACAATTTTAACATCACTTAATATAATAAGCAAAAAAGATTACAAAAGCCTCGAATGTCACTACAAATGTTTTCATTCTTTTCAAAATTTCATTTTTAACCAATGGTCAGTTTTTTGCTGAGTAGCGCTGTACGGTCAAAAGTGGAATTCGTAATATTAACGTTTGTGGTGTTGCCTGGGTTGCTGGAAGTGGTCGGCTTGTCTATTGGCCCTGTGGAAAAGAACATAAACAACTTAAAGTTTACGGTTATCACTATTAAACTTGTCCATGGATGTCGTCATAGCTCGAGAGGTACCATGTCACAAGTTTACAATGGAAAAGTAAAATATTAGTTTTTGCCTGAAACAAGTTAAACAATTGGTTAAACTACAACAAGAATATTACATACACCATTATCGACTTTTATCCAAAGGGGTTAGTTTCGAACTTGTGACTAGCTAATTGGATGTGTCTTTGGGCAAGACACTTACCACATATTTCCTGGAACCCAATGAATTAACAGATTGTATTAAAACCAAAGCATTATGTATAGCGCACTAAAACACTGCCGTAAAGATGGTTAACCAATTATGGTGACATTTAAAAGTCAGTATGTGTTAAACACCATAAAAACAGGGTCTTCTACATTGTCGAGTCAAAATATACATGAATTATTATACTTAGTTTAAACAGGAACTCTCTAGTTTCATATTTGTTTCGCAATGTCGCTTTTAAATAAACACTTTTGTCCGGAAGCTCTTCAATAAAGAAAGGTGTGTGCTGATTACACTTTGTAGTTAAGTCAGCATGATTTATTTCCGTAGATGGAGGTATGATTTCAAATGTCTTAGGTGGTTCGTCTTCTTCTATTTTCAAGGTTAAATCTTTCGTCGCCCTGAAAAAGATGTTGATAGTAATGCAATTAATCTGGTTGACAACATTTAAGCGATTTAACATTAAAAAGAGTAACTTACGAAAAACGGTGATTATGACTGGTTAAATAATTTCCACTAAGTTGTTCTGTGATAAGGTCAAGGTTGTAATGAATAGCCCAAACCAACTCTGTTTCGCTTCTCATGTATATACTTGACACAATATCTATCTTCCCTTTGATCCAATTCAACAGGCCTTCATACCTGAAAAACATGAAAAAGAACTAAATTTTTAGACAAATTGCTTAGTGGGTTATAACGTGGCTCTGAGGAGAAATGTTGTGGGAATAAAACTGGTCGCTCCCTGATGGTCGGTTGTACGTCCTGTGACAACGCATTTACTGGGCATCGCCTAAACACAGTTAAAGAAACTATTCAATTATACAAAACAAACTAGATCGTTTAACCTGATGGCAAGAGTAATGTAATCTGATGATTACCAGCGATTACGACGCGCTTTTCCCATTCACATGACTTAGACATGAATATCCTGTCCGATAAGTGAATAATTAAAATCTCGGAAATGCGTAAACTTACCAGGAAAAATGGTTGGTTGTAAACACCAGTGTACGACCAATGTATGACAGGTCAGTTTGAAGAATGCTCCAATTTATTCCATCTTCACTTGTTTGAATCTGGGATATAAAGGATTAAATACAATTAAAGACCAACTTTAAAATTTTATCAACAAAATAAAGTGCCAAGTTGTATAGTGTCAGGAATTTAAGAGCTGGGTATGTATGGTTTTCAATTATAGTGCCAGAAAATGTGTCAATTCATGTATATTTGGACCCAATATTAAGGAAGTGCATTTTAATTGTGGATCTTTGGCAGACAGTTTAACAAATCTCATTCGTCAACCGTTGTTGAACATTCTTACCCTTATTATATACCCACATAGTGATCACTCTTTTTATTTTTTTAATATTTAATAATGAACACTCTTTCATTTTTTTAATATTTAATAATGAACACTCTTTCATTTTTTTTTAATATTTAATAATGATCACCCTTTCATTTTTTAAATATTTAAAAATAATATTGTAACTGAACCTTGCATTCAGCCAATAATTCTTCATCCAAAATATAATGAGTTTGCAAAAAGATTGTGACGGGAAGTTTGAATTTCAGTGATGACGGCTCACATCGAAGAGTTGGAGTTAATATTCGTTTTGTCTGGAATTATTCAAAACTTTTATTTGTCTGTATGATTAGTTTAGCGGATTGGAGCTCTGCCTCTCAATCCAACGATTATACTATTAAAACTGGTCATTGGCTAGTCATTTGGAAAAAAACGATGGTTAAATTAACTAAACCATTGTGTAAAAAAACACTGCAATTGCTCCAGTAACATGACTATGTTAATGTGAAGTGCAGAATTTGCATTAAAATATCTTTGTTGGTAAAAATGAGAACTGTTCCAAAACCTGATTATCGAGATCCAGTGAGGCAGTGAGTGTTATACGAACATCCTCATCAAGTGCACCAGCAGGGACAATCAATGCACATCCTCCAACCTCTATTGTCCCTCCCTTTGGTCCAATTGTTTTGGACGAACATGCAGTTGTTGGTTTTGTTGTTGTTGGAACAAGAGATTCAGTTGTTGGTTTTGTTTGAACAAGTGATTCAGTTGTTGGTTTTGTTGTTGTTGGAACCAGTGATTCAGTTGTTGGTGCTGTTGCTGTTTGCATAGAGCATGCAAAAAATATTGATTGATCTGTTATCTTCAAATCCTAATGGAAAATATTAATTATTTAAAAATAATAATCATATGCAATAATAAATTGATCAAGAAATAAAATAGCAATTTTTAAAATATTGTTACAATATAATAAAGATTTGATTCAATCACTTCTAAATAATCATTATAATTTCATCAAATAATGTGTTATTAACACAGATTTACCTGTGGATGAGAAAGATCTTTTACAGCTTCATTTATTATAGTTCGACTTTTTTCAGACAGTTTGTTGCACTTTAAATCTAGTTCTGATATGTTGCCAAGACAACTTGCCAACAATTGCATTGTGTTGTCATTCAACATATCCACCGTCACTGCTAATTTGATCTGTGTGACAATGAAAATTTGTAATAAAAAATCTAGCAATAATGCATTATATAGTTTACTTATTTCTTTATTTATGTAATTTTGTTTTACATTTCACAAAATTCATTCTATTATACGAACAATATGCTACCACAGCGATAATTTATGATAACATTCTCATGCCACAATAATAAAACTGAATTGTTGGTCAAAATAATGATGAACCTCGTTTACCATGTTTGGCCGTTCAGTGATAGCTTTGCTGATATCATCCATAAAGTCACTTAAATGTTTGCAATTCCTCAGCCTAAGATCATCGATGTTGTGGATGTGAAATACCACATACTTGATTATATCTCCCATGTCTGTACCCCTCAAATCTAACTTTTTGATCTGAAATTACAAATGGGCCATAATAAAAATTCTTAGAGACACTACGTAAATCAAAGAAATTAAAAATAGTATTGAATACTTTAATTTGTTTCTTAATCCATTTCAAATACTAACCCTGATATTTGGTTGTGCTTGTAAACCACGAAGAAAGACGGCAGTTTCTGATGAATTAACAGCTTTTACCATCAAGTTGTGCGGTGCAGAGCATGTTTTAAAAGCAAATACAAGGTTTTGGACTTCAATATAATTACTTGGAACTGTCATTTTAATGTTGGTTGGCAGGGATTTTTCTATTTGTTTCAATACTTCTTTATTACCCAGTTCATGCACCCAACCAAAGACTTGGCGTAGTCTTTTATTTAAGCCAGGCTTTTCATGATCAAATGTTTTACTAGAAATCATATCCAAAAGCCTCTCTTTTTTCTCTGCAACATCTTTGAATTCAGAAGTTGGGAAGATGAGCTGAAGATCTTCATACGATGATGGGTTGCAGAAACCAAACAAGAATTTTGTAACATTATCCCACTGGGATTCTTCAAATATGAAGTCATATCTCTGGAACTGTTCATATGGCATAAAGAGCATCATGTGAATGGCTGAGAAAAACTCTTGCCACATGAGGTGAGAAAAGTAACTTCGCTTATGTCCTTCCAATATTTTCATTTTCATGCCTGATGCTTTGTCAACATATGTGTGCATAAAGTTATTGGCCATTTCTTCTTCGATGTCTACTTCCAGAAAGTCATTTACATTAAAAACCAGTTTTTGTTCTTTGAATCCGTTGAAAGCTAGTTGGCTTAATTTCGCCAGTTCCAAGCTGATTTGTTCTTCTGTCATGTTCGATTTCAAATGCTCAGAAGTCATGTAGTGAGTTAGTGCATAGATTAAGACTTGCGTCATTGAGTTCATCTCTTTGCCTGTAGATAAACAAACAAGAAGGCAAGCCATGATCAGAATGCAATTGGCAGGAACATCCAACACAAAGCAAAAAGATTAGGTCGTCGTCCCTCAGATCAATTTTTTGACTTTCAGGATATCTTTCACCACAGATCTGTATTCCGAGATCATCTATGGCATCTTGATCCAGGCCCAGCACTTCAAGAACGAAAGTTGGTCGACAATCAGGGTGTATCTGGTAGAACTGACCTGGTCTAGAAGTCACAAATTTTACAGCATTGGGCAGGAGAGTTCCATTAAACAAGTTCTTAATAATATCCACTGGTTTTGACTTTTCATGCAATGGACAGTTTCTAGGCGTTGCAGCAAAGTTGATTGCCCCTTCATCTAAACCGTCCATCACAATGACAACATTTGGATTATTATGCAACACATTAATCAACTCTTTGTTTTCCTTGTCACAATGAAGCCAGCTTAAGCTGTTGTCAATTAGGAATCGAAAAGGTGTTACTTGTTTATTAAAGTTGACATTTTTGATTGAGATGTAGAACAAATATTCTGTTTCTGGTAGAATCATCTTATCCAGTATGGATTGGGTGACCATCTTGCTGGTTGTAGATTTTCCGATCGCACACTGTCCAGTCAACGCAATAGTGTTACCATGTCGTTTGATATACTCTGCTTTAGCTTCATCAGTTTTACAAATTTGTGCAGCTTGTATTGCAGTTTCTTTAGCTTTATCAAAGATTTGGTTGATTGCGATTCTCTGGATATCAGGATTGTGTAACACTGGAAAGGGTTGAGGTTTAACCACTTCCTTCCAGTCAAAATCATCACCATGAAAAACGTGATGTTGAACAACTTTGGAGATTTGAAGTTTGACTCTCGTAATTTCACGGTAAAGTTGAATCGGTAAGACAGTTTCTGCAACAAGTTCATTTGCTCTGACAAACAATTTGTTTCGTAATTCTTCAGCTGTAATAAAATAAATGAGTTCGAAAATACATAAAAATTTTAGATAAAAAAATCTATTATGCCCAGTGCCCACACTTAGTACTGCATTATTGCAAAATCGGGCCGGTGAAGTTTTTTACCAAGTCAAAAACCTGACATAAGTGATGGTAGTTTGTATGCTAGGGAAGACATTGTTTAATGTTATTGGAATTTAAACGATTTAAAATATTCTCTATATTTTTTTTATATGAAAATACAACACAATAGCTCAAAAAAATCATCCAATGTCAATTCTGAATCTAATGTCAATGTTAGATTGCCTGACATCTTCTATCTAGTTTGTACCAGATAATTATTCGAACAATGTTAGGCTGACAGCTCGAAAAACAACAAAATATAATGATATCAAATGGGAAAATACATGCGATTTAGATACGCGTTTCTACCCTTATGTAATTAAATTTGCCGAATTGTCAACTCAGCAAATCGGGGTGCAAGGATTAATGTGACTAGTCTTTCGGGGATTTGGTTGACAGTTGGGTGCTAGCGTAACTGAAAATTTAAGTTTCGAGTTTTGAGTTTTTTGATAAAACTATTGCTGTGCGATTTGAAACTTTATTTTCTTTAATTTTTGACAGGTTTTTAAAAAAATCATGAACTTTTTACATTATTACCCATAGGCCTATGTTGCACGATATGCAAGGCCTGCTAAATCGTTAATTCTGGCCGGAATATCTGGTAGCAGATTACATCCGGTGAATCCCTACTTGCCACAAGCTATAAATCAGGGGTGGGCAACTCGTCTAGTCGCTGGGCCAGATGTGGGAAAATGAAGTCCTTGGTAGGCCGGATTATTAGGATAGGATAGGATATTCATCTTTATCCCCAGGATTGGGAAAACCAAGGGGGTTAACACACTGGCAATCGTCAGATCACGTCGCGCCCACCGTCGGGTTACCGGAGCTATTGCAGTGTGTTGTGTATGATAGACACGTTCCTTCAATTTAGTAGAACCCATTAATCCGCTGGGTTTAGGCAATGTCCGTAAAGTGCCTTGCCCAAGGACACAACCGACTAACTAGCGACCAGTTTCGCACCTGCAACCTTTCGATTGAAAGGCGACGCACTTAACCGCTGGACCAACCGGGCGGACTAACTTATGGTGAATTCAAGCCACTATCATACTCACACTTATGATGAACCCAAGCCACTATCATACTCACACTTATGATGAACCCAAGCCACTATCATACTCACACTTATGACGAACCCAAGCCACTATCCTACTTACACTTATGATGAACCCAAGCCACTATCATACTCACACTTATGATGAACCCAAGCCACTATCATACTCACACTTATGGTGAACCCAAGCCACTATCATACTCACACTTATGACGAACCCAAGCCACTATCATACTCACACTTATGACGAACCCAAGCCACTATCATACTCACA
>CH002439.1:44807-76008 GCA_000149265.1 Ciona savignyi | reverse complement strand
GCCTGCCCTGCAATAGCAAACACGACCAAAAGATATAAAGAAAAAGCAGGGGTGCTATACGCCTATAATTGCATAGATCTTTGGATTTCCCAGGCGCACAGATACCACCATGAGAATGTTCCACCAATTACTCCGCGAGTAACGCAAGTAATTTTTACAGAATTGGGTCGGCTTATATACATATACACAATCTTAATGTAGAGGCGCACAACACTGACTGACGACTATGATATTCTTATATTCTATATATGCGCTCTAAAAGGAATCTATAACACTAGCGTACAAAATACCCATAATGTGTTTCTCCTTACCAAAAGCGCATCTATCGAGCGAAAACGTCAGAACATTTTTAAATGCGGGAGCTTGGAAATACAACTCATATAATAGCATTACAACAACATTATCCAATCAGTAGTCCTATACACGTGCGTTGTGAATAAACAAACTTCAAACGCCTACACAAGAATGCACACGGTCACGTTCGCAGGGTTTAATTGCGCGGCACCTTTAAATATGGAAATTATTCCATAGGCGGAAAATTTATTTAGAGACTAATCACATTAGTATAGGCAATATTAATTTACTTAAACAACTATGTTTTTAATTAGCACAAAGAAAGATATCCTATGTGTTTCAAGTTGGGCGAATTTGTAGTGATTTATTTAACATACTTTTACGACAGTATACCTGTGTTAAATAGTAAATTTAATAGCTAGTCTTAATATCTAAACTGAGAGAAAAAAAATCGTTTGGTATTTGGGAGCATTTTTCTAAGCCATACATTGTAACAAAAACCTCCTAGACTATCATCCTTCCTATGGCAGATATCGTTTAAAGACATCATATTACAAAAAATTGCAATGGTGAAATATTGTTTGACTTCGAAATTTGCACTTATTACAGTTTAAAAGCATAATTGCTTCACTACATTATCATTAAGCACCCGGTATCTATTTTAAATAAGAAAATATATATGAACGGAATAGCAAATTAAATATGTGGTAAAACATTCTAGAATAGGATTTGAAATATATTATTTTAGAATATTCTAGAATACCCAATTATTCTATATTGTGCATCCCTATATTTTACACATAAAATGCTTTCATTAGCCATGTATGGTCTATAAGATAAGCAAGTCCCTTAACAAATTGCACTTATTCTAATGTGTGTTTTTATAGAAGCAATCATTGATGATAAAACTTGGAGGATAGTGATTGCTCATGCAGATAGGATAGGATAGGATAGGATATTCATGTTTTATCCCCGTGAATGGGAAAACCTAGGGGGTTAACACACGGGCAATCGTCAGATCACCTCGCGCCCATCGTCGGGTTACCGGAGCTATTGCAGTGTGTTGTATATGATAGACACGTTCCTTCAATTTGGTAGAACCCATTAATCCACTGGGTTCAGGCAATGTCCGTAAAGTGCCTTGCCCAAGGACAAAACCGTCTAGCTAGCGACCAGTTTCGCACCTGCAACCTTTCGATTGAAAGGCGACGCACATAACCGCTAGACCATCGGGCCGGACTAAGATAAATGTAATTTTAATTTCCTGGTAAAATAGCACATTGTTTAGCGTTACTGGTTGGGAGAGAGAGAAGCACACCAGATAAAATGCAATAATCAAAGAGGTTTTACTAAATAGTTTGGGATAATCTTCAGTCATATTTAAAAATGAATCTTCATTACTCATAATCTTTAAGAATATTTCAAATTATTTAAAGTCTAGACTTTTGGCTACTTTGATCACAAAAAAGAGTTCATTATTTACATCAAATAATATGTACAAGAACAATCCAGTATTCGACATGTTAGAGTGGTTAAATGTTAATTAATTTCGTCTAATATACAAACCTACTTACCGCAGCTTGTTCTTCCGAATCCATTTCAGCTTCTCACACTTTGTGCTTAAAGCCTTTGCAAGAATCAGTTGTATCTATGCTTATCTGCCGGTTTCACTTATTTGTTGTTAAAGCAGATTTTCACACTGCATGGAAGAGCATTACTTAGTTTATTGTCAAACAATTACCCAAACATGTGCACCGGAAGATATAAAAGTAGGGTAATGCTAGGTTTAGCAGAAATGCTGCTCTTGGACCATTTTAGGAACTTGCATTCCGACAATTACTCCATAAATTTTTGTTTTCCAGTTCCTGGTAGGCTACATCACAGCGTGTCTAATAATATTTTGAGGGAGTGGACATTTTAACAAATG
The DNA here is from genome assembly GCA_000149265.1 of Ciona savignyi. NCBI lineage: Eukaryota > Metazoa > Chordata > Ascidiacea > Phlebobranchia > Cionidae > Ciona > Ciona savignyi. The sequence continues at coordinate 73,787 of CH002439.1, read as the reverse complement.
TATATTTCATGTGCCTAGTTCAAGTTAAAATAATAATAAAAGAAAACAAAATGTTATTTTTTTAAGATAAATTTAAGGATAGGATATTCATGTTTATCCCGTGGGGAAACCAAGGGAGTTAACACACGGGCAATCGTCAGATCACCTCGCAAAGCGAATAATCAGGTCACCACTATGAGAATTTATAAAATCTATGCCCATCTTGACTAAATTCATATAAAAAATGCTATTTATTCAACCATCTAATTTTGAAGTTTAAAGCACTAATACCTAATTATGAAATTTGTTTTTCAGCCAGGCATGTACATTAAGTGGTAAATAATATATGATTTATGTTACACAAGTAAAGAAGATAAAATGTTTTAGGTTGAGAATACGCCACCAGGAAATGCAAGTTGGCACACAACAATCTGTCCATTTATATTATATATTCATGAACTTTGACTCCAATCCGGACAGTTAGATCATAAGGCATACAAGGCTAAATTTTTGAAGGGGACATTATTTCAAGGCATTTAACAGTCCTGGCACTTACTATTGAATACTAGACTTAATTTAAATCGATAATTCTATATAATATTTAAAGTTAAATAATAATAATGCATGTACATACAGTTTTTTTTTTCAGAAAATCAGTTTAAAGCGCTTTCAACACTGCAATTATAGGCCTAACTTACATTTTAATGAAATTTCTTAAAGTTTGTAGTAGTATATTGCTGCGTTGTATTTAAGAATAAAAAACAAACTGTATTATGTACAAAATACATAGGCCTATATACAATATCTATCACATAAACTACACTTGAACAATATTTTTTGCTGTTAAATTCATGCTGGCGGCCTTGGAATATGTACATAATGGTGTGTACACTAATAAGTTGCCTACCACTCACACTTAAACAAATACCGATGAACATACATGTTTATGTTCACTCATACTCTTGAACCTGAAAGTTTTAATACAATATCAATGCTTCAATCAGTGTGTCATCCGTTTGTTGTTGATATAAGCAGTTAAAAACTTACATGCCTAGATTAATTATTAATTCAATTAAGAAAATCTTCTAGAAATAATATATTGCCTAAATTTATTATTATGATATTTAATTTTACTTATTTAGATAAAGCAGCTAAATTACTGGTAAATCCATTTTCGTAGTATACCTATTACACCATGTTTTAACATATACACTAAAATAAATTAAACAGTAGTTAAAATAGACCACCGCTTGTACATATTAAAAAAAGTCTTTGATGACCAATATGACTGACAGACAAAAAAAAATTCTTGTTTGTCAAACAAGAAATAACGTTGGATTGCCTAATTTAAAAACTATTACAAATATAAAATATAAAACTTTAATTAATCTAGTTCGCCGGAATAAAGATTATGATTATTAACCATCGATGTGGTATTGTTTCATGCCCTATGTAAGGTTGTGCAACCGTGTCTAATACACCAAGATCATAGGGAAAGGTGATATATGGATAGTGAAAATGGAGTAATATATGACTGGATAATGTGGATATCTAATAGAAATGTGTGATATACCCCAAGCCTGTACTTTAGGACCACTATTTAGATTATACATAAATGACTTATGACTTAAATATTTACATTATATTAAACAATGAAATGCATAATATTATTTAAATTGGTTAGTTATATAAATTAAGAAACTGTGTCAGTCGTGTTTGATCCCTGTGGTATAGCTTTGTTGATATTGAAATACAAGGTTTTATGGTGAACGGTGAATAAATATGAAAATACACCTGGATGTGAATAAATGTCTTTAGCCTTTCATGTTTCCATGTGAAACTGCTTTACAAGTCTTCGAACTTGATCACTCTAGATGATTCACTTGATCTAATCGCTTGTGCTCAGTAAATGCATGTCATCACCAATATACACGACAGACAAAAATGCTTACAAAACCTTCTGCTGCAAATATTAAACTAGTGGTAATTCATGTATGTACATATACACTTAAGTTTAGTTTAAAAAAGTATTTTTGAATTTTAAAGTCATGCCCTTTTATGATGTGCATATGGGTACAGAATAGTTCTCAACAATAAAATGAAAACCAATGCATTACATTGTTTTGTTTTTATTTATTGAAAAAAACATCAACAAATTAATGGATGTGATATATTAAGCAAGTCCAACTAGGCAGTGGAAGCAGTCATAGTGTCGGCTGTCTGCATCTGATAGAAATGGTTCCAAACAAGGGCGATGTGATCAAAGACGCTACGACATTGTATTTAGACACATCGTGTAAAACAAAGGAGATACAACAAGATTTAAAGCACCTTGGGATTTCTTTGGTTCTGGGCAGAAATCAGTAAGAGATGACAATGGTGAAAATTTATATTTCATGTAATACACTATGCAGCACAATAAATTAAATGTATTGGTAGTTTTGACCATTTCATTAAATCAACATGGTAAGTGACCTGGAGATTTAAGTTAGTATTTATACATTTCTTATATTATGTTTTCCACTATTTTGTTATAAAATATTGTGTATTTAAAACTTAAATGGTAAAAATACTGACCTTGGTAAAAGAAAAGTAGTTAATTAAGAATAATTGTTTTTTCTATAAATCTGTTACATTACGTACAGACAATTGCAACATTACACGAGTATATGCTGATCTATTTAACTAATCATGCTACACTCTACGAATTGTATTCGCGTTTCTTTATTTTAAATACCATTTTATGAAAAAGAGGAACTAACTTTCTTTTTAATTATCGGATCAATTTTATTTAAAAAGAGGAACCAACAAATGATACTAAATATAGACACAACTTTGGCAATTTTAAAGTCATATTTGAGAGAATTTATAAATAAAATAAATTAAAAGTTATCACATTAATAAATAATATTATTCAGAGTTAAAGCAATTCTTATTTAAAATTATATTTGCAGTTTGGAAAAAAAAATGTTGTTGGCTTAAAAAAAATTATAACACAAGTTCAAAAAAAGTTTCAATGGAGGCTAAAATGTTATTGTTTTTCTTTGGGGAAACCCCCTACATAAACACTAGACGCGTTAACACACGGGTTAGACAAGGCACTTGCCTGAAACTAGTAGTATAATGGGTCATACCATTTTAAAAGAACGCGTGAATCATACACAACACACTGTAATCGCTCGGTAACCAGACGGTGGGTACGAGGTAATCTGACGATTGCGCGTGTAATAACTCACACGCTCCTTGCGCTTTCTCTAGGTGAAACATGAATATCCAATATTAATCGATGCAAATGTTTTTTGCGCATGCGAACGCCGTGCAAATCCTAAATTGGTTGTCACTTTATAAACATACCCGCAGTGCACGAAGCACCGAAATACTAACTAACTTGATTTAATTATGTGGCTCAATTTAAATACATTTATTTAATATAAGGCAAATAAGCAACTTAGCAGTTAATAAATTCCCATATATGCCTTCATATTTGTTAATACCTCAAAATAACACTTTACCTAGTTTTATAACTCCATTATGCTTATATCTCTTGCGGAATTTAAGTCGAATACGTGAAAATGGCTTTATTTCAAATTAAAAGAAATAGGAAATTACGAATGAAACATTTCTGTGGAACACTTTTTAAAAATAAGGTTGGTTACCTTAGGGTATTTTACGTATGATCGTCCAACATTGTTACATGATTGTGTAATTAACATAAGGTATTGGGTTCAAACAACGGTTCCACATTATAAAATCGTCGTTACAAAAATGCAATATATTAGCTTTATATGTTAGTTATTGGTTGTGTGAATTCACTGAATGTCCGTTAAGCGAGTTGCCCAGGAAGTTTCAGCGTCTCCATGTTTCTTCTGAGTCCCGCTTCTCGAAGATTCCATCTGATATTGTGATCTACAAATGTTCAGTTGGTTGGTGTTTTAGTATCTCTACCACAGGACACGCTGTATTTTTAAGTATAGCACGGAATGAGAGGAACGGTATACACGATGTAGTGTATTAACTCTACATATACCGACCGTGTTTGCTTCAGGATGGGATAGGATAATTATGTTTATCCCCGTGAATTGGAAAACCAAGTGGGTTAACACACGGGCAATCGTCAGATTAACTCGCGTCCATTGTCGGGTTACCGGAGCTACTGCAGTGTGTTGTGCATGATAGACACGTTACTTCAATGGAAGAACCCAATAATTCGCTGGGTTCAGGCAATGCCCGTAAAGTGCCCTGCTTACAACCGACTAGCAAGCGACCAGTTTCGCACCTACAGCCTTTTGATTAAAAGCACTAACCGCGAGACTAACCGACCGGACATAATCCAAAATGGGAAATACAAGAGACGTTAAAAAGTGAAGATTTTTTAAAAGACTTGTTTAGTTACTTTCTTAAATATAGGATATTTATGCTTTCCCTGTAAATAGTAAAACGTAAAGATCGTTATAACACAGGCAATCGTCAGATTACCTCGCGCCAACCATAGGGTTACCGTAGATATGGCAGCGTTTGTTTAGCTTTTAAGATATTGTAACCAAGTCGGTAGTAAAGAAACCAGGTGAACAGGACAATAAAAAAACTAACGTGAAATCTTCAATTGTTTGTTGAGCTGTTGCCATTCCTTTCCTGGCTTGGATTTGGATTTCCATTCTTGTAGCTTTGTTGCGGACAATAAACAAACAAAAGATAAAACATCCTGCAAAAGGCATGTTTGTGTAATTAAGTGATGGTCATTTGCCTTTAATACCTGCATGTCAGGTGAACAAAAAAGAGGTTGCTATGGCGTCTAGTAATAAATATTAAAACTTGAAAGTGAAAGTATGAAGCAAAAGTGATTTCGTCGTATTTGAATGACACATTGTTATCATGATGAACAATAACATTTTAGTTTAGTGTTGTTTCTTAAATTTGTGACATTTGTGCAAACAAAAATGTTTACAATAAAGCAATTATTCTTTATCTAAATCAAAACGATAGTATGACACAATGATAGTGTAGGCTACTTTAATGTCATGAGATCCTTTTGTGTTCTCTCTTATTTTCCCTATGTTGATAATATCCATAATCTGACACGGGCATTATGTTTACAAACCCTAAACATATGATCAACTGCCTCATTATACTGGGCAAGCAGATCATGAAAGTAAACAATCGTAAAACTATAACCGCCGCAAAAGATAAATTAGAAATATGGTCACAAAAATAGTTGTACCTTGCAGAGAGTTAAGAACGGCAAAGATGTAGCCAAACACTACAGCAGAATCACCAGTACCGGAAATACCAAACCCGAAAACCCAGGTTATTCCGAGCAATACGAATAAAGTCAAAGACATTACCACTTGTTGTTTTACAGAACCTGAATTGATGCTTTTCTGCAGAAAATAGATAAATATTTGCAATGCATTACAACCTCACCTTTAATACATTGTACTAACCTTTCTTATTCTATTTGCAGAGACTGAAGCAACCAGAACAGCGACATATGCAATGAAATTGAACGCCAATACAATGATCATAGGGATAAGGACAACATATAGAACCATGTCGGGTTGCATCCAGCATCTGTGGATGTAATACATGGCATTGGGCTGGGACTGGGGAAGGTAATATGATTAAATCATAACTTTACAGTTAAGCTACCGCGGTTTCTTTGAAAGCCAACATTTGGCCAGATATTTATTTACAACACTTATTAGGCGTGGTCTGTACCCTGATGATTAATTTGGTTAAACAAATACTAAAGGATAGTCTCATTTGTACATTTAACGCACTGCAAAAGCATTGATAACTCTGTGGACGTGTACTTTGATTGACCGTCACTCCCTGTCCCAAGTAATTTCTAATTTATGAGATAAATGGTATTCAATATGTGCGTAACCACAGAAGTAATAATAAAATCCACATTTACTCTTCGTCACTTCTTCGATAAAGATCAAGGTCCACTCCACAGGTGATCGCCACAAATAAGCTTGGAACAAACCAACCCCAAATATGTGACAAGATGAACACGGTTTTCTCATTCACGTGGGCATGGTTATACAACGGCTGAGATTCATAAGATTTAAAATAAGTTATGACTTTTCCAGGCTGTTATTCTACAAATCTGTTAATTGCCAAAAAGAATTCAAAGTAACAAATTCTGTAATAATCATCTTTTATATTTTGTTGGTTATTTCTTACCATATCGCATTGATATCATATATTAAACAATTAAGACACGCTACTGTCGATACCGTTACGATGACGAGACACATGTTAACCGCTTCCACAGTCATCCAAGCAAACGATGCCAGAAGAGAGAAATGAAGTAAAACACCGACAGCCAAACATGAATCCGGTGATGAATAAACAAAACTTTGCTCGCTAAATATGAGGAGCAGATTAAGCAGCAATAGCGCCATCGAGAGGCTTACAAGGAGAACCGCCCCTCTTAGCTTCCCACCAGCCCGGAGTTTGCTGCAAATAAATGATACGTGGACAAATAATTTGATATCCATTTACTGGGGTCATGCAAACACATCTCAAAAATAGAGCAACTTAAAACAGGTTGTAGTTAACCATCTATTATTTTATACAATGGTCATAAGTAAGTGAATAAATGGTATATTGTACTAAAACACACATTTAAAGTATACGTGGTTAACCATATTTGTTGCCAAACTTACGGAACGCATACAAAGCTCAGTATTGTGAGAAGGATACAAAAACTTGAAATTGAACTTCCAACAATTGATACGATGTCCAACGCCTTGGTGTTTACTATTCCGGTATCATCTCGAGCCTGGGAATGATTTGAATTGTTAACGTAATTTCTTCCATAAGTTAATTTTCTTCTTGTTATAACATAGCAGATATTTCTTGTATTAAATTCCAATGCTCTAGTATAAGGTTAATGATTGTACAATATTATTAATTGAATATATGTGGTGATCGTAGGTATCATATGTAAAAAGAAAACACTTGATAATTTTGAAAGCAATAAACACTAACCATAATTTAAGAAGAAAGGTGTAAAAATGAGTTCAAACCAGTAAAGTAGCGAAATTCGTGAGATGGTTGAAATGACAAACAACGGAGTCGGAAGTTTCTTCAACTTTAGAGTCGACATCACCATTAGTCCAACTTTGATTACCTTCGTCCCAAAAGACACAAGATGATGATAATCTACCATCACTTCCATTGTTTAAGGTCTGTACAAAAATTTGAAATGTTTATTAAACTCTACTCTACCAAATTATCTCTTTAAAATAACGAGGTCAATGTTTATATCCAACCCAAGTTATCATTATGTGTTTGTCTCAGTTGCCTCTGTCATGACAGACAGATAGACTTGTGCAAAAGTATAACTTCAGAATCTTAATATCTTGTGAAAATCACCCACCAAAAAGTAAATAAAGCCCATTACTTTTCACAAACGTATATTGTAACCACGAATTAACCCACCATATTAGTCCTAAGTTGAACTATGACTGGATTAACCAAATTCGTGACGGAGGTTTGTCCAACTGCAGCTGACAAGACTACTACAGAACTGATATCATCGTATGTACCATTTGAAGATATGAACAACTTGTCGTTTAAAAACGCAAGAAAGCTGATACGCTCATACGTTCCCAGATTGTTCAATGCTAAAACAAGGTAAGTTACTAGTTTACATCAAGTTGCAATAAGGTACAACGTTAGATTGGTAAATTAATGTTAATTTGAAATATTAATAAGGTTTGGCAAGTTTCATTCTAAAACACAAAAATTGAGCTGCATTTTTTAATTAAAGCTTCATTTTAGTTAAGCGGGTTAAGATAAGGAATGATTAGGACTGACAACCTGCACTGTTTGGCACCGAGATAGAACCAGTGACGTTGTCTGGTGCTCCACCGCCGAAAAGATGAACTTGGTCTGAACGAAAGCCCAGGTCGGAGTTGGTTGGGAGGTTGTCGACTCCAAATGAAGTTCTTTCTATAAAAAAAACAATCGAGGATAATGGTCCGATTGTTTCGTGCACACAATTAGGCGTCTTTATTGTTTTGTTTAACTTCAGGACCAATCATCAAATTACACTTTAACAAAAGTTTTCAAAAGCCTGGTTGCTTTTAAGGTAAATATTGATAAAGTAGTGGTTACGGTGGCCGAGCAAAGAGTCTTATCTACAATAGCTATGGTCACTCGACTGCGCAGACTGGGGGTAATATGGCAATTACTCCTACTGGGCTAAGTTTCTAATCCCTTGGACCGTGTTTTGCATAGGAATCGGTATACGAATCGATTGCGTTAACCATCCGGCCACTTGATGAGAGTGCTTCCATAGGTAAGTGCGAGAAATTTTGAACGTAACGCACCTTACGTTTGCCAATGACGGTAATAAAACATGAATATATTTTAATGACATGAATTACGAACAACTAACAGCAGGTTGGATTGCAGCTATACCGACGTTAGAAGTCACAGCTTCATAAATTCCATTCTCATCAAGTTCAACCTTCGTTCCAACAGATTCAGTGGCCGTCAACAGTCTGAAAATTATTGAAACTTTTTTAATTTCGAATTCTATTTAGGCAGATCCGATACCTGTCAGTTCCAGTGCTGGCAACGAATACATCATCAGGCACATTCAACATGTTACTAACTACCGTTACAGCTGAAGACGATACCTGTACATAGAGTTGCTTAATAGGGGAATCTTGTTAACTTAAACAGCAGCAATAGACCTTGGGATCTTAAGAGGGATATCTTAGTGCCCGTTCTAGGTTACGCGGTTAAGCTCATTACTTATTAGTCAATTTATTCCTTAAGAAATTAGCGGTTGCTGGTGAAAGCAGTGATTAAACGGAACAAAGTGAACGGGAACGTGTGCAAATTTTGAATATTTTTACAGCATATATAACCTTTGCAAAGTTCCGCTAGCTAGTTGATTTATATCCTTGGGAAGTCACCTAGCTAAGAGCGTCTGTACACAGTGTATTACTGCGTTGTAGTAATCATGCAGCAACATCTAAGTTATATATAACACACTGCAATAACTTTCATACTCCGTAAGGAAATATGAAAGTAATATGACGAACCTCTGGTGTTATACTTGGTACATCCAAGACATTATCCAGAGCTTGTACAGTGTTAGTGACATCATCGGGGCTCAGTGATTCTGGGTTTGATGTTAGAACTTCAAGATCGTTTGCGACCGCTACTCTGTCCTCGGTTGAAGTTATGGTGACATTGACAATATTCTGGTTGAATTAAACACATTAAGACGGTGAAGGTATAAAGGGATGGCGGTTCTACTCACCTGTATTCCTCTGTCGCATGATGTCAACCAAATCGGAGTAGTAGAAGTTCCGTTCAATAAACAACTTCGAGTTCCATATGGTTTGCCACCTGTGCGATATTCATGTTTATACGGAAATAATAAGAATAGCTCAGACACACTATCAGATACCGAGGTAGCGCTGTGTGTTTATATGATTGAGACATTTGTTAGAAAAACCCATTAAGACAGTGGATTTATAGGATGATCGCTACGTGACTTGTCCTGGGACACGACCAAAGAGAAAGCGTCCGTTGTGAATCCAAAACTTTTTAACTAAAAGATAACGCACACATCAACCAAGCTATTAAATCGTCTAATAAAAAAGTGATTGGATTTAATTCAGCCATTTGCAAATTACATAAGTAAAAGGAGTTTGTATACCATTAATTAGCAATGAGTTTGTCCAACTGCGGATACAGTGGAGTGTAATTTGGTGTTACTGACAATTTACATCATGGGACGCAATCCCCCAAGTATCTACGATAACAAGAAATCATTCTTCAGCAAAACGGCAAATCGTCATTGAACGCCTCAAGCTATGAGGATAATTTAATGTACAGTTGATCAAGTGATTGTTACGTGTTCGCCGCGCGTTATTCAATTCTCGTTCAGATTGTGAACTTAAAGAGAGATTGGTTCCCGGAGTAAAGCTGCAAGTGCAACGGACTTTGACCAGAGTTCGGATTCATGTAAATACAGGGTCTCACCGTTCACAGTTTGATTGTCACATGTCTCCAGACTTGAGCTTTGGAATCCACCTTGTAAGGATGAGAACGTGACGTTTATCAGAAAAGTTGGGTGAACCAATGTTTCCTCTTTGCAAACAACTTTGAATAACAAAATGGGGTTAATAATATAGAAGGGGATTGTATGATTTTGTGGCACCTGGTTGACAATCTAATTGAGTGGGAAAGTAGCCATCGATGCAGGAACAGTCACAACCTCCAGTTGAGCTTAAAGAACATGGACCCATGCACCCTTCACACTCGAATGGGCAAGTAGCTGGGAAATCCCAAAATGAATAAATTAAGCATAGAATATCATAAATTATATAAATAAAAATTAAAGAAAATTAAAGAATGCAATATATACGACATACTATTAGATGGCGTATAACTAATTAATGGACCTCTATGCGTGGCAGGATGTAAAGAGTTAGTCTTTGTTTTTAAACGATTATTTAGCTGAGTAACAATGGTGGTTATTTCTTAATGTTTGTTTCGTTAAAAGCAGCATTTACTAGGCTACGCGCCAGTATTCTCGTTTAACTGTGAAATTTTGTAAGAGTGGGCAGTGCTTCGTGAAATAAAATTGTTGATGTTAGAATTTAAATAATCGGAGTATTAATTTAAGTTCTTTTAAAGTTTGATGCCATTAATAAATTCCTATATAAATCAGAAATTAGAATAAAAGTCAAAGTATTAATTTTTATCTGTTATTTACAAAGGACAATAAAATCCACTTTTACACTTTAAAATAATCTAACTATGTTTCTTACATGTACTTGAGCTTGGTGAGGTATCTGACACTTCACCAGCAGTGTCATTGCTGACCGCTTGTACATTTGCTACGTAGCTTTGGGCGGGGGTTAGCCCCCCAATGGTATACGTAGTTGGGGAATTCGTTGTTGCCGGGTACGTCACTGTGTGGGTACCGTCTGGGTCACCACTTGAGGGAGTGAGAGTGATCACATAAAATGATACCACAAAATATGTCGCGGGCATTGTCCAATCCACAATCAAAATTGTTGTATTTTTAGAAGTTGGTTGCATCAATGTAACATCCATGGGTATCGGGGGATCTATAAAAATAAAGTTGAGTGGTTAAATACTTGGTAACTTGACTTTCTAATCCTTTCTAAACACCAATTTCTGATCAGTTGATTAATTGTTTAGGAATTAAAGAAGATTCCTGCTGCAACAAAGCAGAAAAACGTTAAAACAGTTTATTTAGTTGCTATTAAATTATAACTAACATTGTTATGCATAATACGTTTATAAATAGATATTGTATATATTTTGGTTACGTATTATAATGTTTACAAAATAAATACCATTATTCCTGCATTGTAATTAAATAAATAAGATATTGTCCCAGTTTGATTCTAATTACTATAATATTAACGTGGTTAAACACATGTTCATTGAAATACAATTATTTCATCCAGATTATTCCACCTCTCTGCTATTCAACATAAGATTTACTAGACAACATACTTAATGGTTTTAGGATAGGAGGATAGGATAGAATATTCATCTTTATCCCCGTGAATGGGAAAACCAAGGGGGTTAACACACGGGCAATCGTCAGATCACCTCGCGCCCATCGTCGGGTTACCGGAGCTGTTGCAGTGTATTGTATATGATAAACAAGTTCCTTCAATTTGGTAGAACCCATTAATCCGCTGGGTCCAGGCAATGTCCGTAAAGTGCCTTGCCCAAAGGACACAAACGACTAGCTAGCGACCAGTTTCGCGACCTGCAACCTTTTGATTGATAGGCGACGCACTTAACCGTTAGACCAACGGGCCGGACGAGACAATATGCTGTGTTTGCATAGACTTATTCAGCTTTTTAGGTCTAAAGATGGACATCATGAATAAATATCTTTACAATAATTTATCGAAATAGTAAAATAAATATATTTAAGAAAAAAAATTATCACAAGAATAGCGGACTTTTAGTTTTAACTAGGTCAAAATCGAATTTGTATGTCCATATCAAACATACCAAGAGACAAACATATAAATAAGATACTCAACCGAACAATACCAATTACTAAAGCCTTGCTTCCAACCCACGAGGATATAAATGAACCAAACATCCACACACTGAAATAGCTCCAGCAACTCGACTGTGGGCACGAGGTGTCTCACGATACTCATAGATAAAGCCTGGCAATCCCACCCATGAGAATGTAAATGAACCAACCATCCACACACTGTAATAGCTCCAGCAACTCGACTGTGGTCATAAGGTGTCTTACGATACCCAGGAATAAAGCCTGGCTTTCCATAGCCATGGACACTTCACTGTTAACATATGGAGGCTTATAATAAGAAAGAATCAGTTTTCATTTAATAAATGGTGCTATCACCTAAAGGTAACAACGTATAAAATATCTGCATAATACAGATCAACTTACTTGTTCTATACAAAGTGTCGTTTGATTTAGTTCCAGCCCCAGCATTGTTGCGAGCTTTTACATTCACGCTGTACAACTCCCCTGGTGTAAGTGAGGTAAGGGTGGTGGAAGTACCTGTTGCAACTTTCGTGGCAGAAGTAGAATTCGTCGTCCATTCAACCACATAATCAACTATATCGTTCCCACCAGTTGGTGCCGTCCATGACACAACAATCGTGTTTGTTGCATCACTTCCCGATAATAAACTTGGTGCAGCAGGAGCATTAGGTACTGGGTATAAGAAAGTATATTATCTCGTTGCCACATTCAGGTTTCTGGGAATAATTATATAACTGATCTAAATAGATTTTCCCGTTTAATCCATTTATAGAGGTGGCGTTTGTAAGTAAATAACTCACAATGTTACATTGAAATCACTCCATCATACGTATACACTGGGGAGTAATATTATAAATGAGGTCATTAGACGTAACAATGCCTATTGTTTATCGTTGTGCGCAATATTTATACCTCGTGTAAGATTTAGGCCTTTGAAAGATTTGGGAGTTTTGAAGTGGCTGGTTGTACCATTTTCCATTGTTAAATTGATTTGGGCCATGTGTTTTAATATTAATTTGTCATGTGTATAGAAGTGAAGTTCATAAGTTAGCCTACTGTGTAAAATATTTAAAAACCGCAAAATTTGGTAATATCCTTACGTAAAAGTGGAATACAAGTTTTGGAGTTGGAATAACGTCTTGATATTGCTGGAGTTGCGCGTTTTGTGACGAGTCCTGAATTGTGCTACGTCTGGTTAAGTAGGCGCCGCCAGAAGACGTAACATAAAAGTTTTTAAATATAACTCATCAAATCGAAGATATCGAGAAGCAAGTCAAGGCTGTAGCTATGGAGGACAGTGAAATCTTAGTGGATTTGGATGAGCCTAAGAGTAGCATGGCGAAGGGTGCTGAATGCATCCGTGTGTCGTCAGCCGATGAGTTACAAGAACTAAGAACTGAACTTGCCGTTTGGTATAATGCGGCCGACCAAGCAATTACTCGCAAAGATGAGGTGATGTTAAAATCTGCCCGAAAGCGGATTGAACACTACGTGTCCAGTTTAACGGATATCTTAAAGCAACGCATTAATGACTTGCTAACTGACCAAGATCGTGACGCTAGTGAGCATCAACTGGACAGCGTCATGAAATGTAAAGACGAATTCGACGTCCGAGTTGGTGAATGGCTTGTTAAGCATGCAAAAAAGGATCTTACAACGACAATAGAAGATAAAGGTTATGTACATTTAAGTTCAAGTGCGTCCTCTAAATGGGAAACCTTGTCAACGCAAAGTTCCAGATTATCTGAAGTAAGTACCACCTCTAGTGTGAGGCGTGTTGAAGCAAAAATCAAGAAAGAAATGGCAATGCTGAAGCAGCGTCAACTGGACGAGCAATTAAAAATGGAAGCCGAAGAGAATAAGCTGGAGGCCGAAAAGACCTGCGTGAACGCCGAAAAAGGAAACTGGAAGCCCTACATCAAGTCCAAGAAGCAGACCTAGAAGTACAAATGTGGGATCAAGTTTCAAACTACCGTGATGGAGATGTGACAAGACCTTATAGTCCGCAGCAGTCGCCTGTTAAAAGCGACTTAGACGCAGAAGTCACGAAGACAAAAGAAGAACCGGTACGTGTTAAGAGTCAAGAAGTTAGGCGAAACTACGGGAAAGGATGTAGTTTATCACCACCATGCCGTTACCGTCTATCTAGCCCGGTACGGTTTGCACCAACGCCCGCCTACGAAGAACCAAGTTACGCTCAGTCGCCAGAACGGCAGTCGATGGAATGTCACCCTGATCAGTCGTTATTTAAAGGATTTATTGCAGCCGTGAGAGAAGTTATGCACACCCCTAAAGTGGAGTATACTACATTTTCTGGAGATCCAATGAAATACTGGACATTTCAATTGAATTTTGACGCTAACATTGAGAAAAAGGCGCCCACTGACAGTCTGAAGCTGGATTTTCTACTACAACAGTGCAGAGGACAAGCTCGAGAGCTCATCGATCACTGTGCTATATTGGGACCAAAGAAAGGATACCAAAAAGCAAGATATATTCTTTACAATAACTACGGAAAACCCAGTATAGTTGCACGCGCATTTGTCTGCGAACTAATAAGTGGACCAAACCTAATGCCAGATGACACCTCTGGTATACACAATTACGCTATTTTAATGAGAAAGTGCCTAACTATTCTGAATGAAATTAATGACTTTACTGATCTGAATTCAGTTGACCGTATGATTGCCATCGCATCGAAGTTACCGTACGACTCGCGAAAACTGTGGAAGCGCCGTGCAGCGGAAATTGCACGTCGTCACGGCGAAGTTGCTAATTTTGTTGACCTTGTTGAATTTGTAGAGGAGGAGGCAGAAGTCGCTAACACTGAATTTAGCAAGATAGAATTTCGCGAACGGGGATCCAAGCCTCAAGAAAAGAAACCGTTGAGAAGGGGCACGGCATACGCTGTGACGTCATCGACTGCGCAAAGTTTAAAACCGCCGATAACCAAGTGTCCTTGCTGTTTTCTCGCACACCCGCTGTCAGCGTGTAATATTTTCCTTGCGAAATCAGTCCAAGAAAGAGTTGATTTTTTCCTGCGTGAACGATGTTGTTTTAATTGTTTTGCGGGTGGACATATTGCGCGTCTCTGCGGTCTGAAATCTCAGTGTACCGTACAACACTGTTGGAGATATCACCACACTTTATTACATATAAATCCAAATCTCACTAAACAACAAGGAAAGATCTGCACGGAGAAAAGCAACGGCGCAGCAGCTAAGAGTACCAGCGAAGTAACAGACAAAAGTACCAGCGACGCACACTGTCACACGATGTCAAAGAACGCAAGAGAAGGATATTTGTGCGTGGTACCTGTCAAAGTACGCGCTAACAACAAAGAAATCAAATCTTACGCGTTTTTAGATCAAGGTTCAGATACGACGTTTTGTCACGTTAAACTCATAGATCGTCTTGGTTTGTCTGGTAAGCGAAGAGAAATAATAATGAATACTCTCGGAACAAGACCGAAGAAACAAGTTGGCATTACAGTGAGCCTGGTCGTCTTATCTGCAGACGGTGACGAAGAAATTGAAATTGACAATGCCATGTCAATTGATGACATCCCGGTGTGTTCAAATTCATTTCCTACGAGAAGAGAGCTGGAAGAACTCCCTCACCTACACGGACTGAACATTCCGACCTTTGACAGCGGAGAAGTAACGCTGCTAATTGGAACCGATGTGCCGTATGCTCATCGCGTATTGGAAACAAGAACAGGAGGCCGCAAACAACCGTTTGCTGCAAGAACGCCTCTAGGATGGTCGTTAATCGGACCATCCATATACACCCCATCAACAAAGAGTATTTACGTAAATTCCATTCAATCGGACTTGCACTTGGAGATGCAGATACAGAAATCGTGGACAGCAGATTTTGAAGATGAGAAAGGCGATCTTACTTACCCGACCTCATCCGAAGATAGAGCAGTAGTGAAGCTGTTAAAGCATTCAGTGGAGCACAAGGAGGGACATTATTACTTACCTTTACCGTGGCGCCGGGGTATTACTGTTCCAGAAGGAAGTAGCAAGATGGCCGAAAGTCGATTAACATATTTGGCGAAAAGACTTTCTCGAAACGAAGAAGTTAAAGAGAAGTATGTTGGAAAGATGCAACAATACATCGACAGTGGATTTGCAAAAGAAGTTCCACTCAAAGAACAAGACACAAGTGACACTGTATGGTATCTACCACATCATCCAGTGTATCATCCTCATAAGCCCAATAAAGTGCGCATCGTATTTGACTGCGCAGCGAAGTACAAGGGTGTTTCTCTTAACGACGCCTTAATGCAAGGACCGGATCTGGTTAATAGTCTGGTCGGCGTTCTTACACAGTTTCGTAAAGAACCAATAGCAGTGGTAGCTGATGTGGAAGCTATGTTTCACCAGATTCGAGTCAAAGAAGAAGATTGCCACGCTTTGAGATTCCTGTGGTGGCCAGGAGGAGACTTATACAAGCGACCTGTTGATCATCAGATGCTGGTTCATGTATTCGGAGCCACGTCATCGCCATGCTGTGCGAGCTTTTGTTTAAGACAAACAGCAGACCAATTTGGAGAGCAGTTTGATAATAACGTATCGGAAGTTGTAAAAAGTTTCTACGTGGATGATTGCTTAACGTCTATACCCACCGAAGAAGAAGCCATCCGACTGGTGGAACAACTACGTCTATTGTTGCAGAAAGGTGGATTTCGTTTGACAAAGTGGATCTCCAACAACCAGCGAGTACTGAAAGAGATACCGGAGAACGAGCGTGCTGCGTCGGTTAAGGACATTGACCTTGACAATCCAGTGAAGGAAAGAGTACTTGGTGTGTACTGCGACGTTTTTAAGGACCAGTTTGGATTTAAAATAGACAACGGCGGTATGGAAGAAAAGTTAACGCGACGAAGTATCTTGTCTGCGATCAATTCTCTGTATGACCCCCTGGGATTCGTTGCCCCCGTTGTGTTAGTCGCCAAGATATTACAACAAGAAATCGTGAGACAAAACATTGGATAGGATCAGGAAATTTCAAAAGATTGTGCGGAAGAGTGGCGCAATTGGTTTAAACAATTACCGGAACTACATCGCCTCGCGGTACCCCGGTGTTTTAAACCAAACGACATTGGAGTTATTGTTAAATCCCAAATACACCATTTTTCAGATGCATCGATCAATGGATATGGAGCAGTGTCGTATTTACGCTTAGTGGACGACAATGGAAAAGTACACTGTTCGTTCCTGTGTGGAAAGGCAGAGTCACACCACCCAAAACGGAAAGTATACCACGACTTGAGCTCGTTGCTGCAGTTTTATCGGTCAAAGCCGATAAATGGTTAAAGGGACAACTGAAGATGCCGGCGTGCGAGTCCATATTCTGGACAGATTCGTGTGCAGTAAGACAAAGTATCAACAACCAACGCAAGAGATTTAAGACTTTCGTAGCTAACAGGTTAGCTAAAATACACCAACAAACAGAGCCGTCGCAATGGCGTCATGTGGGAACAAAATGTAATCCCGCCGACGAGGCATCAAGAGGGATTTCGGTGTCCAAGTTATTAAAGTCAAGCCAGTGGTTAAGTGGCCCCAAGTTTTTGTGGCAATCAGAAGCAACTTGGCCGACGCCACCAGAAAAAGAAGAACGAGTTCCAGAAGAATTTCTACCGGCGGAAAGGAAGCGAATTGCCGTCAACGTGTTGGCGCAACCCGACCCGATAAATCGTCTCATGCAGCGACATTCGTCTCTGAATGGATTAAAAGTTGCCATAGCCTGGCTGTTGCGATATAAATGTTTCTTACGATCAAGAAACACTACTATAAAGGGACAACTAACCGTCGAGGAATTAGCCGTTGCTGAATTAGAAGCAGTGAAGTATGTGCAACGTCAAGCTTTTGCACCAATCGTCGATATTCTAAACGATGGGGAAAAGAGCAGAGAACGCGAAGTACGACGTAAAATGAAGAAACTCGCGTACGCAAAGTGCATGGATAAACTAAACCCACAGTTAATGGACGGAGTTTTAAGAGTCGGTGGCCGCTTGGAAAATGCGCCGATTTCATATGAAGCTAAACATCCTATTATACTACCCCCCGATGATCATTTTACCAAGTTACTAATAGTGCATCATCACGAAAAGGTTGCTCACTCAGGTCTGGCACATACATGGTCGTCTTTACGTCAGCGATACTGGATAATAAAAGGAGGCGCAGCAGTTCGGACGCAATTGGGAAAAAGTATTTTTTGCCGCAAGCGTAACGCACCCCGTGGACAACAATTGATGGCCGAATTACCCCCTGCAAGACTCAAGATGCACGAACCGCCATTCTCCTACGTGGGAGTTGATTATTTTGGTCCATTTCTTATTAAGCGCGGAAGGAGCGAAGTAAAAAGGTATGGATGCTTATTTACGTGCCTGTCAATGCGAGCAGTTCACATTGAAGTTGCGACAGATCTGTCAACAGACGCATTTATTAATGCGTATCGAAGATTCGTAGGACGACGAGGCAAGCCAGTGGAGATATACTCTGACAACGGAACGAATTTTGTTGGTGATGAGCGAGAGTTACGCGAATCCCTGAATGTATTAAAAGAAGAACCGAAGTTGAACTCGTTCTTTCGTCAACAAGCTATAAAGTGGACATTTAACCCACCCACTGCCAGTCACATGGGAGGAGTGTGGGAACGAATGATCCGAAGCATAAGAAAAATACTGAATACAATGATGTGGAAATCGCAGGTCGTCAGCGACGACGTTTTCCATACGCTTATGGTGGAAGTGGAGAATATCGTGAATTCGAGACCCCTTACCCCCATCAGCTCTGACCCGATGAATGAAGAACCGTTGACACCGAACCATTTATTATTACAAAGACCCGCATTATATGGAACACCTGGATTATTTTAAGCAAAGGATTGTTTCAACCGTCGCAGGTGGCGACAAGTGCAGTTCCTTGCAGACGAGTTTTGGCGATGCTGGTCCCGCGAATATTTACCGACCATCGCGCTGAGACAGAAGTGGCCCGACAAGCAAGAAAACTTTGAAGCTGGTGACGTGGTATTGATCGTAAATGACATGATACCACGAAGAAGATGGGAGATGGGTAAGGTAATTGGTACCTATCCGGACAAACATGGCGTCGTACGCCAAGTCGAGGTAAAAACGAAGACAAGTGCGATGAAGCGACCGATTGCCAAATTGTGCTTGATTTGTAAGGCAATCGAGGGTTAAAAGGTTGTACGATGGCTGACATGAACACATTTATTTACGTCCTGTGAAGACGATGATTGACACTTTAAAGAGTTGGCGCTGAGCGCAGCGTACTTGTGTGTCGCCGCCATTATTCGGGTTGCAGTCGTCGATTACTGCAACAAAACCGCGATGTAAATTCGGTGTACGTGATTTAATGTTTTTTTTTGTAAGTTAAAATGTACTTGTATGATAATCGTACATTTGGTGGGGAGAATGTTACATTGAAATCACTCCATCATACGTATACACTGGGGAGTAATATTATAAATGAGGTCATTAGACGTAACAATGCCTATTGTTTATCGTTGTGCGCAATATTTATATTTATATCGTGTAAGATTTAGGCCTTTGAAAGATTTGGGAGTTTTGAAGTGGCTGGTTGTACCATTTTCCATAGTTAAATTGATTTGGGCCATGTGTTTTAATATTAATTTGTCATGTGTATAGAAGTGAAGTTCATAAGTTAGCCTACTGTGTAAAATATTTAAAAACCGCAAAATTTGGTAATATCCTTACGTAAAAGTGGAATACAAGTTTTGGAGTTGGAATAACGTCTTGATATTGCTGGAGTTGCGCGTTTTGTGACGAGTCCTGAATTGTGCTACGTCTGGTTAAGTAGGCGCCGCCAGAAGACGTAACACACAATATACCCAAAACAAGACAAGTCAGTATATATACTTAAATCAAGTCAAGTCAGTATATACCCTAAAAAGTCAAATCAGTATATACCCAAATCAAGTCAAGTCAGTATATACCCATATCAATACAAATAAACATTTACACAAATCAGGTCAAGTATACTTATGCATCAAAACAAATATCTCATAATTATGTAATGTTTAAGTACTGCGCGCATAGAGTAAAATTCGAACTATAAATATATCATGTGATAACTTCTGTTTTGAACACTTCCATACAAAATGGAATGATGCTTAATTACATGTGTAGTACAGTGCACTATCGGATAATTCGCCTGAATAGTCAGAATTGGTGGCAAACACTTGGAATGTGCATTGAGTGGAAGCAATAAGACCTCCTACATTTGTTGAGTTTTCAGTGATAAAAGACTGACTCCCACCACTAGTTGCTGCGATCCACGTCACAGTATAAGTGACAGGGACTCCCCCACTTACGGAAATCCAGTTCAGCCCAATAATGTCGATGGAAGCTGTTGTTGTATTTGGTGCTAGAACCACTTTGTCTGGCGCTGTGGAATGATGGTAGGAGGTGAAAAAGGTTTATAACTTATTTATCCCAGTTTAATCATAATGTAAATATAACCAGAAACTCAGATACCCCAAATCTATTTATATTTCATATAATAGCCGTTCTTTAATGACAATAGTTATCACACGCGTCGTAAAATTATGTGGGTCAAATAAGCGTAATTTATACATTGGTCAAATTTGTAAAAAGTTTCATTTTTGTGATTTCTACAATTAAATGTCTTTTTTAGGTATACGGAGACAGGCCCGGTGCTAGGAACCGCGGGGCCCAATTAGAAATGTGATGGCGGGGCCCCTACTTTTCATAGCAAAATTTATGGGTGTTTATATATCATAAAATACATACCAGTACATACAAACTACAAAAATAGACATTTAATACTTGCTATAAAACAAATAAAAGGTAATGTAGATGCTTATTTACGATATATTGTTTTACTTTTTATAGCAAAAAATGAAAATTAGGCAATTAACCTTTAGTTTTTCAGAAAGAGACTTTTCTTGCCTTGCAACCATATTTATTAAGACGTAACAGGCAGACACAGAAATATAAATTTGACTTAGTTACGATGCATAACAAATTGATATTATGAGAAAGAATATTCTTTCACTTTTTATTTTACGTTTTAGTAGTATTTTAAACCTCGTAATACAGAAAGACCCGCGCTAGCGCGGGACCCCTTAAAGGTGCGGGGCCCAATTTGATGTAATCGGTCAAATCGGCCTAAACCGGCCCTGTACGGAGACAACCAGCGCTGTAACATCTAATGCCAAAAATTTTACAATAAACGGGAATGCTTACATGTAGTGCCAGATTGTGCAGTGGATGAATCACCAGTCCCTGCCGATGAAATGACTGCGATAGTGAAGCTGTACGCTGTGTTCGAATCAAGTGGGGTTATAGTGGCAGAAGTGGCAGATGGATCTGTAACATCCTGTGTCCCCCCACTACCTCCAGTATATGTGATGTTGTAGCCTGTTATAGTCGCTGCCCCACCCCCGGTATCATGTACGATCCATGATAGCTCGATGGAAGAGGTTGTCGAAATGGTTGAGTTGGTCATGAAGGGCGCAGGAAATACTGTGGATGAACAACTCCGTCAATTTTTCTACTTAGCGTGATTGGATAGAGTGTCGTCTTTCCCTTGAATAGTTGCTCGATCAAAACTAGCTGTTAGCTTTTCGCCTGTGTTTTTAAGCAAAGAAGAAACACCGACAAAACCTAAACTTAATGGATTAGTGAGAGAAATACAACATACTAATAACAACCCGACGGTGGACATGGTTAATCAGACGATTACTCTGTGAAAACTTTTTGGCGTATCCCACAAGCATATTTATAAATATATCCTATTCTACCGTATTAAAAATACTTGTAACGATCAAATCGTTTTTTGTTGTTGTTAAAACACTTTATATAATATTTTATGTAACAAGAGCACTGTACACATATTTCCGAACAATGTGAACCGTTTTTTTTATTTTATGGAAATTGTGTTCGATTATTCCAGTTATTTTCAGTGTTGACTATCATAATATGATGTCATATTACCTGTTGTTCCATTTCCATCAAGAGCATCGCTAACAATACTATTGTTAAAGATAAACATAGCATATACAGCCACATGGTATTGAGTGTTGCTAAACAAAGGAGCTTGATTAAATGCATAGTTGGCTGTGTACTGGAAAGATAGAACAACTGATTTCCAAATAAACGCACCCTTACATTGTATTAAAAATATTTTTATTTTCGTGAAGGACAAAACGCAAGGAGGGTTATTACAAAGGCAATCGTAACGTTGAACCCACAGTTGGGTTACTGGTGCTACTGCGGTGTGTTGTGTATGATAGAGCTATACAATCATTTTTGTTAAAACCCACTAAACCACTGGGTTTAGGAAATGACGGTAAAGTTTATTGTCAAAGGAAAGATCCGACCAAATAACGACAAATTATATTCCTGCCACCTTTCAGCTAGATTGCGGAGCACTGACCTACAAATCTATTTAGCCTGGATATGCTTACCGGGTTACATTGTATATAAAATGCATCTGCCTCATTAGCAGCTGTTGTTCCAACATAGATTTTATGGTCCACACCTGGAGTAGCACTATCAGTCCAAGATATTGTGAGTTGGTCTGATTTGTAGCTGACTACGTTCAGTCCAGTTGGAGGAAGTGGTTGTGCATTCTGTGGAGAAATACTTGTTGTGCATAGGGTAAATAAATATAAATGGTATACTACTGAATATAACATAACATATTCATTACAGATTGGATAACACCCATAAAAGTTTGACCTCGACTGGACTTTTCTTAATCATGGTGATTTCCAGGAAAGCGATTAAAGATGGTTATTGACAATTTGTATGCATTAAAATTTTTTACTCCTTTATAACGATTTTTAATTACTTTTTATTTTATATACGTCTAAATTGTGTACTTTACTAATTTGTTTTTTATATTATTCCTTTTTTTCTGATATACTAAGTTGTTTTCAGTAACCTAATGTATTTTCAGTTTTTAATTTTTAAATTTTAATTAAAACTGAGTTGATTGGCCAAAACATGGATAAAATGTGAGAAAACGGTCGCCATGTTTAAATTATCGGGCTTGAAAGAAGTGCCTTGCGTGATTTAGACAAAATTTACTGTTACATACCTATACTAATGTACTATAGCGGGATTTTTTGGGTAAAGTAGATTATTTTTAGTAAAATTTTAATCTTCTTATTTATGTTACACAACTTTAACTTTCTTGACAACTCAAAGTAAAATACTTCTTTCTAAACTGGAGATATCAATAATAATTCCGAAATTGCTAAAAAAACAAAAGGTCGAAGCAATTTAACGACATGCTAGTTAATATTACTAAATTTTGTTAACTCGTCCTTGCAAATATCCTGGACAACGTGCCTGTCTCCAGAGAAATTTTTAAGCATGAAATGTTTATACTGAGGGTAAGTGAGGCGTGCTTGGGCTTAATTTTCATGTAAACGTGGTAACAAACAATACCAATAATATAATTAATAAAGAATTTATATTTTCTTTCGCCCATTTTATTTGTGGCGAATTACTCTATGAGTCTATGCAATCAATACAGGCTGTGTCAGTCGTAGACTGGACGAAGCATACATTTTTGGCGAAGTGAAACAAGCAAAGAATTAAACCCAAGATCGGCTCGCTCAGCGACTATTTAGACGGGGATTAGCTCGGTATAACCAAACCGGGTAGTCAAAGTGTGCAACAAAATGTTGCATCGAATTGCCTATTGTACTTTTTATTCCAACTAGAGGAGTGCTGCTAGTTATCAAGTTCACGATAACATTAGTTTGTTGTTCCGCACTTGTTTTATTATTTAATACGGTGGCCCATAAGGGCAATCCTGAAATTTTATTTCAGTCTACAAAACTATTTCATAATCGACAAAAATATTTTCAAATCGGCAAAAATATTTTCAAATCGGCAAAACTCTTTTGCCGATCGGCAAAACTATTTTGACAATCGACAAAACTTTTTTGTAGCCAATCGGCAAAACTATTTTGACAATCGGCAAAACTATTTTGACGATCGGCAAAACTTTTTTGTAGCCAATCGGCAAAACTTTTTTGCCGATCGGCAAAACTATTTTGGCAATCGGCAAAACTTTTTTGTAGCCAATCGGCAAAACTTTTTTGCCGATCGGCAAAACTATTTTGACAATCGGCAAAACTTTTTTGTAGCCAATCGGCAAAACTCTTTTGCAAATCGGCAAAACTCTTTTGCCGATCGGCAAAACTATTTTGACGATCGGCAAAACTTTTTTGTAGCCAATCGGCAAAACTCTTTTGCCGATTGGTAAAACTATTTTGACAATCGGCAAAACTATTTTGTCGGATCGGCAAAACTATTTTGTAGCCAATCGGCAAAACTATTTTGACAATCGGCAAAACTATTTTGTAGCCAATCGGCAAAACTTTTTTGTAGCCAATCGGCAAAACTATTTTGACAATCGGCAAAACTATTTTGACGATCGGCAAAACTTTTTTGTAGCCAATCGGCAAAACTTTTTTGCCGATCGGCAAAACTATTTTGGCAATCGGCAAAACTTTTTTGTAGCCAATCGGCAAAACTCTTTTGCCGATCGGTAAAACTATTTTGATAATCGGCAAAACTATTTTGCCAATCGGCAAACATTTTTTAGAAACGGCAAATCTTTCATTCACTGTCAACAAAAGTATTTTCGAGTCGACAAATGTATTTTTGAGCCGGAAAAGTAATTTTGATTAGGTTTTAAGCACATGCCGTTAAATGTCTTCACAAGGTTGGTCAAAGGACACAAAACAACGGTCCTGCGCGCCATCAGTAAGCCAACCGTCCGGGCAACTAGGCTTAGCTTTATGATGCCGGGCAATTGTATTTCGATTTATTTAACAATATAGTTTTTTTGTAAACATATTATCACACTAATAATGCACAGGCATCATAAAGCTAATATACTCAACCGTCCAACTTCTACGAGGTCGAACATGCGACGGAGCTTACATTGAAATCACTATACGTCATTTGTTTACACTTGAGGATTAATATTATAAATAAGAATTGTAACAATGCCATTGTTATCACGAGTTGCGCAATATCTCCTTCATGTAATATTTTTTTAAAGGGAGTTTTTTGAAGTAACTTATAGTAATATTTTCTGCAGTTAATTTGAATTGTGCCATGTGTTTTAATACTATTTTCCATAATATATAGAATTAAATTTCACAAGTTAAATGTCTACTGTATAATATATTTTGAAATCCTTAAATTTTGGTAATAATATAACGTAAAAGTGGATTACAACTTTAAGCTGGAAGAACGTTTTGTTGCTGCTGGAATTGCGCGTTGTTTTGTAACTAGAAGTCCCGTTCTGCTATGTCTGGTATAGTAGGCGCTTTGTTGACTTCATTGAGAGGTGGTACAATAAAGGTAAGAACAATATTTTTAATTTATTTCGGTAAAATAGATACATGATCATTTGTTTGTTCATTTCTTGTTCTCTTCATTTTCCCGTCAATGTTCTACCCATCTTGTCTTAAAATAAACCTAAGTTAATGTTGCTGTATAAATATACATTTTGCATCTATGTTGCCAACTCTAGTGCAAATATAAATACACTTGCAACCTGGGATTGTAGCACAGGATCAGATATTCTGTTGGAAATGATCTGTTTTGTTGCTGATATATATAATTCTGTTATATTTTACAGATGATTGTCCAGTGAGTTTTCACCAATTGGTCAAATTGTTAACTGGTTGTCAAAACAGAACATCTCTGGGTTTGCCGTATCCTCTTTCTGTTCAGTACAAACATGGTTGTCCAATCTCTATTGGGGGAACTAAGTGTCAGTGTTTGCCGAAACCAATTCAGCAATCAGTTGTGTAGTTTGCCAATGTTTCAAAAATAAACCAGTTTGATTTTTGTTTATTGTGTTTTCGGCGTCAAACAATAGCAAAGCGAACACGTTTACTAGTCTTCAACTACCTGTCGTTGACAAAAATATATGAAGCATGTTCAACAGAGTAAAAACTGTGGCGGTTTTGATTGGCTGTAGGCTATCTCATTGTTTCATGCAGAACGACTATGTCCTTTCTTTTTTGCTATTATCGCTTAATTCTCTCCCCATTTGATATTCGACCTCGTAGAAGTTGGACGGTTGAGTAGCTTAGCTTTATGATACATGTACATTATTAGTATGATAATAACTTTACAAAAAACAAACAATATTGTTAAATAAATTCGAAGCCTAGTCGCCTGAACGATTGGCTTAGTGATGCGGCGCGCAGGACCCTTAGCCGAAAGGTGGCCGATAGAAACTTGCCGCTGTAAGCAACAAGTCGGTTGTTTCCTTGGACAAACCTTGTAAAGATTTTAACGGCAGTTTCTTGAACCTAAGTCAAATTTTCTTTTTCCGACTCAAAAATACATTTGTCGACTCGGAAATACATTTTCGACTCGAAAATACTTTTGTCGCCAGTGAATTAAAGATTTGCGGTTCCTAAAAAAAGTTTTGCCGATTGACAAAATAATTTTGCCGATCGCCAAAATAGTTTTGTCGATTGGCTACAAAAAAGATTTGCGGATCGGCGAAATAGTTTTGCCGATTTGCAAAAGAGTTTTGGCGATTGGCTACAAAAAAGTTTTGCCGATTGTCAAAATAGTTTTGCCGATCGGCAAAAAAGTTTTGCCGATTGGCTACAAAAAAGTTTTGCCGATTGTCAAAAGAGTTTTGCCGATCGGCAAAAAAGTTTTGCCGATTGGCTACAAAAAAGTTTTGCCGATCGTCAAAATAGTTTTGCCGATTGGCTACAAAAAAGTTTTGCCGATTGTCAAAATAGTTTTGCCGATCGGCTACAAAAAAGTTTTGCCGATTGTCAAAATAGTTTTGCCGATCGGCTACAAAAAAGTTTTGCCGATTGTCAAAATAGTTTTGCCGATCGGCATAAAAAAGTTTTGCCGATCGGCAAAAAAGTTTTGCCGATTGGCTACAAGAAAGTTTTGCCGATCGACAAAATAGTTTTGCCGATCGGCAAAATAGTTTTGCCGATCCGCAAAAAAGTTTTGCCGATTGTCAAAATAGTTTTGCCGATTGGCTACAAAAAAGTTTTGCCGATTGTCAAAATAGTTTTGCCGATCGGCAAAAGAGTTTTGCCGATTTGAAAATATTTTTGCCGATTTGAAAATATTTTTGTCGATTTGAAAATATTTTTGTCGATTATGAAATAGTTTTGTAGACTGAAATAAAATTTCAGGATTGCCCTTATGGGCCACCGTAATTTAATGACGAATTAAGTTGTTTTAATGTGGTAAAAAGCACCTTACCAAAATTGCTGTGGGTTTGCCAAGGAGCCTTAAATTTAATATTTAGGCGGGGTAAGCTTAAACAGCTTGGGAACTTCTGACTTAGTCGTTAGTCTGGCCGATTAATACGTGCTGCAAGATAATGGAAACAGAAAAGAGAGTCATTTAAAGGGGTTAATACAACCAAAAATTGTTGTTTCCAACCATATGATCCTTATAAGCAATACCACAAATCATAAGCTAACTTACGCATAGTGCACTAAGAAGGCAGATAGACACCGCGAAATTCTGGATGACTACAGCCATTTATATCTTGCAAACTGAGAATATAAAAGTACAATTTAAAAATAGCTGCAGATAAAATAACTCCACACCCGCAATTTATTTTACTCTTAAATAAAATATTTAACAATAAAAACATCTTGACTAACCAGAGATTAATTAGTAACGAATTTTTACGAGTTGTAATAAAATTTACGATTTTTTATCGTAAATTGCTAGAAGAAAATAGATCTAAGCTAATGTCAATATTTATTCTTCCATTTATTTGATACTTTACTATACATGAAACATATTGAACTTATTGTTAAATCATAGTATCTTTACTTACTTGCTCGTTTGCTCATAAAAATAATTGTTGTTTTTAATCCTACCCTATCCTATTCCTAAATGTATTTTTTATCTGTAAAAAGCGTTTCTGTTTTCCCAAACAAACCACATAAATATTAACGACCCTACCATACAGGGAGATGTAAAACAAACGATTACATAACCAATATTGCATTATCCTAAGCAATGTTCTCTCTAAGCTGCGCACGTGCACATTCGCGCATATCTTTCAATTTGTTCGCCCACAGAATAATCCAAATCGCGCACAAAATAATTTGTTTGTAAATGGGTTAATTAAAACTGTTATAAAATGCACACTGTTCCAAAATTTGCCCATTTTAACGCGTCATAATATCCGTATTGATTATCGTCTATTACGTCATAGAAGCGTATGTTAGACATTCGCGAATGTTTTATAATTCACTAATTGACTATAGTAGTGTTTCTACAGTTGAGTAATTAGTTGTCTGTTATTTATTGTCAGATGTTGTTTTATTTCATGATATTTTTATAAAAGTTTCGTTTAAACGATTGTTCTTTTTGGATAAAACTGGAATTCGTTTATGTACAACAATCGCTAATTTATTGGGTTGATCGCTACGTAGAAAACGTCATCATTGCTCACTAAGTTACCAACCAGCGCACATGGAGTTCGTATGTTTGCTAACGAACTTTAAAACTTAGAGGGAACATTGATCCTAAGCTGAGTTAAAACACATCAAAATATTCGTCGCAACCACGTTTTCCTGGTTACTAAACGACATTATTGTGAACTTTCAAGCATTTCAACAGACAACAAAATGTAACTGGAGAATGTCAACCACTTGTTTACAATCAAACTATTTACCCCCCCCCCCCCTTATCAGTGGGTAAACTGTATGTTTTTTTCCGTAGAAACGTTCAAATACCAATTTTATAGGACGTGCAAATACCAATTACTATTTGATATGCCACTATATGTTCAATACCTAACGCCTATAAAAGTTTAAACTCTATAAAAGTTTTATTTTCTTTCAATCTGTTTGCGTGTGATGGAATTAATGGGAATTTCCGGGAAAATGGC
>CH002439.1:18982-44659 GCA_000149265.1 Ciona savignyi | reverse complement strand
TTAAATTTTATATTCATGTATACCGGCTTTAAGCAGCTAGCTGTTTTATACACATGGTAACAATGTAGTAGGCCTATATTTGGTCAAACCATACGCAACATGTATTTCGCACGAACGAGCACAACCAATACTTGTTTTTTTAATCATATGGCTCGTGATCAAAATAACTTAAAATAAACAACGGTGTTTTTTCGTGTGGTAGCACTAGTGACATTGTGATGACTCTGTTTATAATGTGTTGACAATAGTGACATTATTATGGCACTAATAACATTGTGATGACGGCAGGTACATTTTGTTGACACTAGTGACTTTTATGCCATTGGTGACATTATGATAGTATAAATTACATTGTGATGACACAAGTAACATTGTGATGACCCCTCACGTTTTATATATAATACGACACGAAAATACCATCTCTTTTTTGCATCAAATTCCAACTATTTTGCGAATTTTTTTATGTTTTACATCTGGACATACATCTATGCATCTACATACATCTATGCGACTATAATCTGTACATTTTTGAAACAGTCGCAGCTTAATGTAAAATGGAATTAATATTATTATCACATAAAAAATATTAGCTTAGTTTGTCTCACCTCAAATTTAAACAAACCTACTTTACTGCGGGATTATTTTAAATATATTTACAGTCGTGAGTCGTGAAATTATTTACGCGTTTTAACCACCAATCTTTATAAACGACATACTTGGCTTAGTGCATGCCCAGACCCTACTACAAAACAGTGATATAAATTTTAAGATAAAGGTTCGAGTTTTGTTCCTGCAAGCACGAAGTCGTGATTCCTTTTGTAACTTCCCGACAAGGTGCTGGCTCCTAAAACCTGTCTTTGTAAAAAGTTGCATTATGCTTAAACGGCGTCTCTTTTTCAGAGTTTGAAATAACGTCATTGTCCAAAACTTCCTAAATTTATTCGAACTTGGCACGTGAATGATGGCGGAAACTAAAAGTCTTAAACTGACGGTTTTCTAAAGAAAAATATATGTACAATTAAATGATCACAAGTTTACTAATTTAAAAAATAAAAACAATATTTACCAAATTGTGACTGAACAGGAGCCAAAATACGACCTATACATCTTAACAATAACCGATAAATCCAAAACATACTAACTAAAACTATCGAAGAAACGATTACCTCACGATAATGATAAGGAGGTAAAAAATGAGGGTTTTATACTTCGATGAAATGGTGGAAATGGAATACAATATAGATTTTATTCCCTCGTGACATCGATATAAATATATACAATAATGGCGACGATAAATCTTACACCCTGAATTATTCAATTAAATTTGTTATCCATATGCAAAGTTGTTATTACACTAGTAATGGTCAAAGATTTTTATCAGAAGATAGTAGGAGCTATTGACATGACATATTTTCTAGTACCCCAATCTGAAACAATACAGCCCAACACTTTAATTTTCAAAATCATACAACTCGGCACTTTAATTCCTGACAACATACATCCCGATACTTTTAATCCCGACACTCTAAAATACATAATTTGTTTTATTTCGTCGTAAAATATACGTGTTTGATATAAATATCAGGAATTGGTTTTATTGGAATACGGCAAAAAGTATTACTACATATTTATTACAAATAATTATAAAAATGTTAAGACTTTGTCGGATATTCTTTTGATTCCTGTTTGCTAGTGATTGCTTTGGTGGGACTACCCCCAAAAACGGTTAAAGATGGGTATCAGTTCGATTAAAACATTATATAGCTTGGTGGGTTAAAAATCCAGCCATTAGAACTCTTGGATTTTTTTACGCATAGTAATTTGGCGTTCCAAATCCTCATAATTTTAGCAAACTGGAAGCTTTAGTATTATCTCTTAAATTCAAACCTGAAGTTATTGCAATAAACGAAACATGGATAGTTGGAAACCAAACAGGGCAATATTCAAATTTACCCGGTTATGTTTTCGTTAGCAACAGCCGGACTGAACACAGGGGTGGTGGAGTTGGAATGTACATCAGATCTGACCTAGATTTTCATGATAAAGAATGCCTATCAGTTATGGATGAGAGGGTTTTTGAGTCCCTTTTTGTAACTTTTCTTAATTTACTACCCCAGCCTACACCTAATTCAAAATCATCCTTAATCTGTGGTGTTATTTATCGGCCACCTAGATCGGACTCTGAATCAAATTCCTTCTTCCTAGAAAATTTATTAAAGTTGCTTGAAAAAAATTGAAACAAGACACTCACAATGCATCATAGTTGGTGATTTTAATTATGACCTTTTAATTGAAAATAACAACCATATCAACAATTTTAAAGATGTAATGCATGAAAATTGTTACCAGTCCATTATAAATAAACCAACCCGGATTACGGACTCAGGTGCAACTGCAATTGACCATATTTGGACAACTATTGACAGTTCATTCATAAGAGCTGGCATATTAACAGACAGTATATCTGATCATCTACCTGTCATAATGGCCTTAAACACTAAAACAGATAATAAATCCAGTATAATACAATCAATATCAAGAATATTTAGTCAAAGTAATATGTCCCACTTTAATACTGCCATCCAAACTATGGAATTGGATTCAATTTATTATGAATCAGATCCAAATATTGCTTATTCGAAATTAATGACTTTGTATAATACTAAATTTGACAGTAGTTTTCCCTTGGTTAAAATTACCAGTGATAAATCCAACACTTGGTTTAGTGAAGACATCCAGAAACTGAACAAAATTAAACAGAAACTTCACAAAAAATTCATTCAAAAACAGACCGAAGACTCCAAATTAAAATATCATTCTGCAAGAAATATTTACAATCGAAAAATCCTGGAGTCAAAAAAAGCTCATTACAGAAAACTTTTTGATTTTAATAAAAAAAATATGAAAGCCACTTGGAGATCCATAAACAATTTACTTGGTAGACTTAAATCCAAGAACCCAAGGTCATTTTTTGTAGATGGTGTTCGCACAAGTGATCCAAAGTGCATTGCCAACCACTTTAATAGTTACTTTTCAAATGTTGCATCTGGGTTGGTAAAACAAATTCCAAAATCCACTTGTCATCACACCAACTATCTGGGAACTCAGTCACCCTCCTCCATGTTTTTATTCCCCACCAGTGCATCTGAAATTAAAACTATTATTAAAGATCTAAAATCCAAATCAAGCAGCGGTATGGACCAAATCCCAACAAAGCTAATTAAATCAACCCCTGAAAACATTTTGCTAGCTCTATCCCATATCTTCAACCTTTCTATACAATCTGGAGAATATATCAATGCCTTTAAAATTGCTAAGGTTATTCAAATTTTTTAAAAAAGGCAAGCCTACTTTAATAAATAACTACAGGGCAATAAGTATATTACCTTCTTTTTTTTAACATTGTAAATGAACAATTAGAAAAAAAGAAATCAGTTATTGGTGTTTTTCTTGACCTTTCCAAAGCCTTCGATACAATTGACCATGGAATCTTACTTAGTAAAATGTCCCATATCGGTATCCGAGGTGTTGCACTTGATTGGTTCGGCAGTTACCTGTCCGATCGCAAACAGATAGTAGACTTTAATGGAGTTTTATCATCCCACATGAACCCTGTAAAACTTGGTGTGCCTCAAGGATCAATCCTTGGGCCATTATTATTTCTTATATATATAAATGACCTTCCAAATTGCCTTAAGCACAGCCAAACCATAATGTTTGCTGATGACACCAGTATTTTTACACCTGGTGTTAATCAATCTGTAATTTATAAAAATGTTAATGATGACTTAGGTAGAGTATCTTCCTGGCTCTGTACAAACAAATTAATTTTGAACATTGATAAAACCAAGTATATGTACTTTTCCAACTCTACCAAACCAGTGCCACAACCTCCCCCCATAGTGATAAACAATTATCCAATTGAAAAAGTTCATTCTTTTAAATTCCTGGGATTGACTATTAATGAACACTTGTCTTGGAAACCCCACATGCTAACACTGATTAAAACATTAAACACCAATATGCTCATGATACGTAAAATTAAACATTTATTTGACCGCCCATCACTCATTACATTATATCACTCACTAATTGTTAGTCATATCACATACTGCATTTCCACCTGGTGTTATGGTAACAATCAATTACTAAATAAACTTCAACGTATATGTAATAAATATATACGAATGATATTTAACCTTGGAAAACAGGAAAACACAGTAAGAATTATGCAACAACATAGTTTTTTAACTATACATGGCATGCACAAGCTTAAAATATTATCTATTATGCACAAATGTAAACACCACAATGTACCTCCTTCTATTTTACAGTGTATTAAGTTAAAACTAATGACATCAGGCATGTCGACCAGACAAAAATCCCGATTTATAATTCCATACTGCAGTAAAACCACCACCCAGCAATCCATAAAATATATTGGCCCCAAACTCTGGCATCAACTTCCCACTAGTATACGAGATATAAGGTCATTTAACAAATTTATTAAAGTAGTAAAACAACACCTCTTGGATGATCCTCACCCTCTTCCTTAACCATTGTTAATTTATTCAATATCATATGATTTTCAAACCCTACCTTATAATGGCCCACTTTTACAATTCCTTGTATCTCAGTAAAAAGAATTCTTGGTTAACATACATAATCTTATCTATATCTAAGCTTATTCTTATAATATCCGAACCCATTCTTAAATTCCCTCTAACTATCACACCACTAGTATATTTTACCTTTTGTTCTACCACTCTTTTCTAACTCTTTCATGTTTTGATTTGTTTTATTCTTTGTGGTCTTTGTTGTATCACCTCAATCTTTTAATGTAACACCTGCAATAGATGTTATTTTTTTATTTTTATTTTTTAATACACCACTTTATTTTTGTCCACATGATTACTCACCAATTCGTTCCACCATATTACACCGCAGGCTGTAACTGTTACATGGTAAGCCGATGGCAATATTATTTTAAAGTGGATTTTTTGTTAATGTTTAAATTTAGCCGGCCCTAACAGTTACCTTGTATTTAGAATGCTCCACATCCAACCACCACTAATGTAGCGCACTAGCTCACCTGCACCCGCATGTATCACTTACAAGTAAAACCCTTTTTCTTTCTCTTTCTTTTACTATTGTTTTATATAAGAACCCTACTGTCCAGATTTTCTATTTTTTCAGAGCATTGGGAGATCTAGTGACGGCAGGAGGCTCTTCTGTTGTTGTGGCGTCACTATAAATCATCATCTCAAGAATTTATTTTTCCGGAACTTGCTGCATAGTTTATTCATTTTTCATTTTTATTTAATATTAGTTTTGTCAGTTAGGCAGTCTTTGCCTACTTATTGTTTGTACTATGCATAATTGTTATGCATACTTAAAGCGCAATATTGTTTTGGATAATAATGTTTTTTCTAATTAATTTTAATTATTTATTTATGTATTTCATTTTTAATTAATATACTTTTAAATGCCTTGGTAAGTGTTGCACTTGAAACTTTTCAGTGGAATTTCATTTTTGGGGTTTTTCTTTTTCCACTGCGGCCTACACTTTCCGAGCCACCCCTTCTCCTAAAGCCGACTCCCCCATTGCACGGGTCACTTTACCGCACAATTTTCTTCGAGGCTTAGTGCAATTTTTATTTTATAATCAATTATTTAATTATTTTTAATATTTTTTATTTTTTTTAATTGGGTTTAGCGGCCACGTCACAATTATACAGAATTTTAATAGTCTATTTCTTTTTTTAGACGTGTTCTAACGACTGTCGTTTTGCCGTTTTTTCCCGTTTTCCAAACTTTTACTGATAGTCCCGCTTCGTGTTTTCATCGTGGAAACAAAAAATAAACTAAACTAAACTTACATTTATGAGGATAACCATAAATATTTTATGCTATTTCACAGTTTTTATATAGTACGTACAAATACCAATTACCATTTGATATGCCACTATATATTCAATAGCTAACGCCTATAAAAGTTTAAAAACCATAAAATTGTATTTTGTATGTTGTAAGAATTGTTAAATAGCATGACCCAGATATGTAAAAACAAAAATTTATGTACTAAACCGAGGGTAATTCCCCGAAGCAAAGAAAAACTAAATTTTGTGAATTTAGCTTCATTTTATTTCAGCGCTTGACAAGAGGCTTTAATGTAAAATATTTGTGGTGAAATGTTCGTAAATCTGACACGAATATTCTTTGATTATCTACACATGAAAAAGAAGTTTGGTTTGATAACTATGGGACCCATGCGTTTATGCTTGCAGAAAAAAAACTATGGCAGTTCGGTTTAAATTTTTTGGAATGTTGGATAGCATGAATCTGGTGTGCACATATCTAACATATATTGTGTGATGGATGGAACATAGATGGCATGATTGGATTAGTACCTCGGGTACCCCTGCTTAAACAAAAACAAACTAAATAGTCGGTATATAAAACACACCAAATGTGGTTAGGGACTCCGCTTGCAAAAACGAAGAGCATACAAATTGTATTTTTAGAATAGTGGTAGTTGAACTCGTGGTTGACACTCTCTAGTTATGAGTTTCTTTCAAAATTTTGCATTTAGATATTTTTCCGTTTTTTCGTTTTTTTCTGCATCACGCTGGTGACAGGCATGTCCGGTCGCCAGGCCATTGCCGCCGGATCTAAAGTATTTTGATGAGTAACAACGGTGGGCGCGACGTTTTTTTTTTCAATCACGGGGATAAATAGGAATATCCTATCCTATCCTGTTAATATTTTCGATGCCCCATCACAACTGGCCCAGCTGTGTTGGATTCTTTATTTGTGCATTTTGTTTTAAACCACTGAAGGTTAAATTCTGGCATCGCGCCGGAAGCTATGAATGATTGTCGCCATTAATTGAGCATATATCGTCTATCCGTTTTCCGGTTTTGGAGGTGGTATTTTCTTGAACGGAAGCTGCAATTCTTAAAGTTTCGTTTAGCGAAGCTTTAAGGACTTTTCAAAGTTGAACACAGAGAGTGTAAAAGAGGAAAGGGGCATCTCTCGTTTGGACAGGAAGCTGGTACCAAGCGGACAGAACTATAACAAAATCGAATTGTGCATTGAGTTATTTTTATGTTTTAATTTACACCATTTGATAATAAACAAAACTAACGTTTAAACTAGAGGGTGTCAACCACGTGTTTAACCACTACTATTCCTAAAACACAATTTGTGAGTTTAGTACATAAATTTTTGTTTTTGCAAATCTGGATCATGTTATACGGTTTTCTCGTTCACGTGGGTTCGGTTGTACAACGGCTGTGTTTTTAGTTGGTATATGTTAGTTCGTAACACAAACACTATTTGTGGTATTTAATTAAGTAATTTATTGCTTATTAAACAGGAAAGTCATTAGTAGCACCACAAGAAGACTAATATAATGGATAAAAGTTAAATTATTAATATATATATGTTGTATAAAGTTATAACCAGAACAGTCATAATGCTATTATGAACTAAAGTTGTCGATACCGTTACGATGACGAGACACAAGTTAACCGCTTCCACATTCATCCAGGCAAACGATGCCAGAAGAGAGAAATGAAGTAAAACACCGACAGCCAAACATGAATCCGGTGATGAATAAACAAAACTTTGCTCGCTGAATATGAGGAGCAGATTAAGCAGCAATAGCGCCATCGAGAGGTTTATAAGAAGGACCGTTCCTCTTAACCTCCCACCAATCCGAAGTTTGCTGTAAATTAATTATGGAAATTATGTGTTTCATATTTGTTATCTGTGTAGTTGTCCTACGTATTATTTCAAAGAAGTGTGATCGCATTTTGGACACAAGGGTCGCGTGAATATAAAGGTTTATCTGCTATGTTAAAGAAATCAGTCAATCAGTTTGTAAGCTTATTTTATATATTGGTCATAAATAAATGAAAGTATATTATACTAAAACACACATTTAAAATATATGTTGCTAACCATATAAGGTGCCAAACTTACGGAACGTATACAAAGCTTAGTATTGTAAGAAGGAGACAAAAACTTGAAATTGAACTTCCAACAATTGATACGATGTCTAACGCCTTGGTGTTCACTACTCCAGTATCATCTCGAGCCTGGAAATGTTGTTATTTATTGCGTTGGTTAATTATTATAATGATGATATTCATATTCATGTTCATCCTGGTGAATGGGAAAACGTTAACAATAACCAATCGTCAGGTTACAGCGCATCTACCGTAGAATTTCCGGAATTTTTGTAGTTATTCGTTTATAATTCGGACCTTCCTTTAATTTCAGAAAAGCGTAATGTATCATTGTGTCCAGGCGATGTTCGCTAGTGCTTAGCCTAGAGACAAAACCAATCGATAGCGACCAGTTTCGATTCGGTTGAAAGGTAACGCAAAAAGCTATCTAGTTGAAAATACATTGGAAGCTATCATGTGTTAGGCTATTACAAACGAAGTAAAAAGTGTTTTTAAACCAGTAAAGTAGCGAAATTGGTGAGATGGTTGAAATGACAAACAACGGAGTCGGAAGTTTCTTGAACTTTAGAGTCGACATCACCATTCGTCCAACTTTGATTACCTTCGTCCCAAAACACACAAGATGATGATAATCTATCATCACTTCCATTGTTTAAGGTCTGTTGTAAGATAAAAGTTTAATATCTTTGTTAACCGAATATGCTGTCCAAAATGATAAGGTTGAAATCATGCATGTTTAGATCCAACCCAAGGTATTAATCTGTGTGTTGTTTCGGTTGTTTTTATCACGGGTAAAACTCCAGTCTCTAATGTCTTAAAATTAACGTCAAGGAAAAAAGCCCATTACAATTACATATTTCAACAACGAAAGAAATTAACCAACCATATTAATCCTAAGTTGAACTATGACTGGATCAATCAAATTTGTGACGGAGGTTTGTCCAATTGTAGCTGACAAGACTACTACAGAATTGACATCATCGTATGTACCATTTGGAGATATAAACAACCTGTCGTTTGAAAACGCAAGAAAGCTGATGCGTTCTGACGTTCCAAGATTGTTCAATGCTAAAACAAGGTAGGTTTTCTAGTTTATATCAAATTGCAGCAAGTTACAAAGATGCATTTACAAATTAGTATAAATTAGAGAGAGTTAACCACGTGTTTTACCGCCATTATTTGTAAAACACAATTTGTATGCTATGTGTTTAAGCAGGCAGGGTCCCTAACCACATTTTATACACCGGGTATGTAGTTTGTTTTTGCAAGCATAAATTCATGGGTCCCTGAGGTAACAATCCGATCTTGTTATAAATGTTCATTACACAATATATGTTAATGTCAGATTTGTGCACGCCAGATCCATGTTATTCAATATTCCAGAAAGTTTTAACTCGACTGTCATAGTTTTGTTTTTGCAAGCATAAACGCATGAGTCTCACGGCTTCAAATCAATTTTCTTTTCCATGTGCAGTTAAAAAATAATATTTGTGTTAGATTTACGAACATTTTACCACACAACTTAAAGCATCTTGTCACGCACTTAGTGAAAGAAAGCTAAACTTCTTTCTTCTGAGGAGTAAAGCAGTCGCCAAGGCAATTATTTTAGAAAATCTGATCAAAATTAAAGCCGCTGATCAAGCTTTATGTCCTATAAAGCTAATTTTTTTGGGAAAAACGTTTGTATTTTTAACGTTTGTATTTAAAGTTTCATTCCGATTTCTTTATCCCTTCTGTTAGATGTTGGGGCGACATGCCATGCCGGTCAAGCGTAGGCCTATGACCAAAAAAAAAGAAAAAAAGAAGAAAAAAACTGACAACAACAATATGTGTCCCATTTTTCTAAATAGGGCCCATAATTAAAACAATCAGATCAATGAATGCCATTGTACAATGAGGAAATTGTAATTAATACATTTTTACATTTTGGTTATTTTTAAGGTTAGCTTGTCTTATTCAAAAACACACGAAGTGTGTGCGGCAGACAATTTTTTTAAACAAAAACTTCGTGTTAGGATACGGAATGATTAAGACTGACAACCTGCATTGTTTGGCACCGAGATAGAACCAGTGACGTTGTCTGGTGCTCCACTGCCGAAAAGATGAACTTGGTCTGAACGAAAGCCCAGGTCGGAGTTGGTTGGGAGGTTATCGACCCCAAATGCACTTCGCATGATATCTATTACAGGAACCAAATGTTTGTTCCAATAATTAACACCACTTGTCATACTCACCTGTACCAACAGCAGGTTGAATTGCAGCTATACCGACATTAGAAGTCACAGCTTCATAAACTCCATTCTCATCAAGTTCAACCTTCATTCCAACAGATTCAATGGCCGTCAACAATCTGATTGAAACGTTAATCATTTCGTATTATATCTAGACAAAGACAATACCTTTCAGTTCCAGTGCTGGCAGCGAATACATCATCACGTACATTCAACATGTTACTCGCTACTGTCACAACTGAAAGTGATACCTGTTCATGTAAAGTTATGGTCAATTGCAAATAAAACAACTTTTATTTCAAATTTGTGTTGTTTGGATATTATATTCATGTTTATCCCCGTAAATGGGAAAACCAAGGTTGCTAACACAGGGGCAATCGTCAGATTACCTCGCGTCCATCGTCAGCTAAAGGAGCTATTGCCGTGTGTTGTGTATGATTGACTCGTTCCTTCAATTTGGTAGAACCCAATAATCCGCTGAGTTCAGACAATACCCGTAAAGTGCCTTGCCCAAGGACACAACCGACTAGCTAGCGACCAATTTCGCATCTGCAACATTTCGATTAACAGGCGTCGCACTTAACCGTTAGACCAACGGGCTAGACAAATAAAAGTTTTTTAAAGGTGTTACTAGTTTATTGTCGGGTGTTATCTCAATGGCGAAAAATATACACTGCAACGTCTCCCAAAAACTAGACTGTGGAAAATACGACAGTAATATGACGAACCTGTGGTGTTATGCTTGGTACATCCAGGACATTATCCAGAGCTTGTACAGTATTATTAACATCATCAGAACTTAGTGATTCTGGGTTTGATGTTAGAACTTCAAGATCGTTAGCGACCGCTACTCTTTCCTCGGTTGAAGTTATGGTGACATTGGCAATATTCTAGTTGGATTAAATACATTAAGTCGGTGAAGGTATAAAGGGATGGCGGTTCTGCACACCTGTATTCCTCTGTCACACGATGTCAACCAAATTGGCGTAGTGGAAGTTCCGTTCAATAAACAACTTCGAGTTCCATATGGTTTGCCACCTGTGAAGCACAATATCTCAGTGGTTAATATCGAACCCTTGTCAAATGTTGCAAGATTAAAACCAAAGCCTTGACAGTAGATTGGGTTAAGTACCAAACGTTGTGTGAAATTGTGGGGTTTACAAAATGTAAGGTAATCAACCTATCAATTACAAAAACAGTATAACAGCTCTAGTAATCTAACTGTGGCCATAAAATATTCTGAAAATGATTTTGATGAATTGTGCCTGTGGAGTAGACGTAAGTAACCAAACTAAATTGTATCATTCAGGCTAGCCAACCATTCATGCTTACTGTTCACAGTTTCGCTCCCACATCTCTCTGTACTTGAGGTTTGGAATCCAGCTTGTGAGATGGGAAACATGACGTTTATCAGCAAAGTTGGGTGAACCAATGTTTCCTCTCTACAAACAACTTTGAAAAACAACATGTGGTTAATAATATAGATAGAGATTGTATGGTTTTGTGGCACCTGGTTGACAATCCAATTGAGTGGGAAAGTAGCCATCACTTTTATGATTTATGATATAAATTGCTAAAACTTATATTCTAAAGTCATTTAAATACGAGAAATGTATACCTCAGCATTCAGCTGAGGTCCAGGACCGTGCAGGCCTGAATGACCGGTTAAGGTAAGCTGTCACGCGCGTACATTGGTTCAGTTAGGCTATGTGACAAGTGTTATGCTAAGTCTCCATAAAAAAACGAAAATACAACGCTCCAGCAGGCGCTTCTGTTACTAATTTACCTCTAAACTGACACATGATTGTATACAACGCATATAGGCACGAAATCTCAACCACGTCAATGACGTAATACGGGAAATCCCCTAACATAAAATGAAATGCATATCTGCTCATAACTTTTTAACCAAAAAATATTGGAAGAAACTGATTTAATTTTTGAAATCAGCGTATTTTTTTCCATTTATTAAGATATTCTTAAAATTGACTTCAGTTCCCCTTTAAATGCACCACATACACAACAGCAAGACATTATACAAACAGCCAAGGTAAACCATGAAAAAATAGGCTTTTCCCATCGCATAGTCTGGCCTTTGCTTGATGGCTGGTTTATTTCTATAAATTGCTGGCAGTTACAGTTTAATGCATTCTGTTCTAGTTTTCTTGTTCTGTCTTCACTTTTATAATTTATGATATAAATTGCTAAGACTTATTATTCTAAAGTCATTTTAATACGAGACCTGTATACCTCAGCATTAAGCTTAGCTGCTTAGGTCCAGGACCGTGCAGGCCTTAATGACCGCGCTTAAAGTAAGCTGTCACCATGTACATTGGTTCAGTAAAGCTATATGACAAGTGTTGTGCTAAGTCTCCATAAAAAAACGAAAATACAACGCTCCTGCAGGCGCTTCTGTTACTAATTCACATCTAAACTGGCACATGATTGTATACAATGCATATAGGCACGAAATCTCAACAACGTCAATGACGTAATACGGAGAATCCCCTAACATAAAATGAAATGTATATTTGCTCATAACTTTTTAACCAAACAATATTGGAAGAAACTGATTTGATTTTTGAAATCAGCGTATTTTTTCCATGTATTAAGATATTCTTAAAATCGACTCCAGTTCCCCTTTAATTAAATACCACAAATAGTGTTTGAGTTACGAACTAACATATACCAAATAAAAACACAGCCGTTGTACAACCGAACCCACGTGAATGAGAAAACCGTGTTCATCTTGTCGCATATTTGGGGTTGGTTTGTTCCAAGCTTATTTGTGGCGATCACCTGTGCAGTGGACGTCAATCTTTATCGAAGGGGAAATCACGATGGAGAGTGAGTGTGGGTTTGATACTTATAGTCTTGGTGCATTTATATGAGACAAAGAAGAGGACATAAGATAGAAATCACAGCCTTGATTCCTATCTGTGAAATGATCGTTTTAATGCTGCGCCACCCACCAAAATGAGACATTGTATACGTTATTTAATATTTATCGGTGCCGAACCCACAACCCATGAACCTCGTTCTAATCTCCCTACATACATCCTGACGTCATATATGCGACATCGGGTTTCTCTTGTGTTAAGTGTAACTTCCACTTCATACTTTCACAGATGCTGGATGCAAACTCACATGGTTCTATATCTTGTCCTCATCCCTATGATCATTGTATTGACGTTCAATTTCATTGCACATGTCGCTGTTTCTGGTTGCTTCAGTCTCTGCAAAGCAAATTGTCCGGCCCGATGGTCTAGCGGTTAAGTGCGTTGCCTTTCAATCGAAAGGTTGCAGGTGCGAAACTGGTCGCTA
Organism: Ciona savignyi; assembly: GCA_000149265.1. Classification (NCBI taxonomy): domain Eukaryota; kingdom Metazoa; phylum Chordata; class Ascidiacea; order Phlebobranchia; family Cionidae; genus Ciona; species Ciona savignyi. The sequence goes on along the minus strand of CH002439.1, from coordinate 31,131 downwards.
GCTAGTCGGTTGTGTCCTTGGGCAAGGCACTTTACGGACATTGCCTGAACCCAGCAGATTAATGGGTTCTACCAAATTGAAGGAACGTGTCTATCACATACAACACACTGCAATAGCTCCGGTAACCCGACGATGGGCGCGAGGTGATCTGACGATTGCCCGTGTGATAACCCCTGGGGTTTTCCCATTCACGGGGATAAACATGAATATCCTATCCTATCCTAAATAGAGTGAGAAAGGTTGGTGCAATTTGTTAGAAGTGGTTATTGCAAATATTTATTTAATTTATGAGAAATATGTTTTGCAGACCCGTAGTAATTCAGGCTCACAAAAAAGGCAAGTAGTCATGTCCGTGTCTCTCTTTGTTCTTTTTGGATTGACCTGGGTCTTTGGGTTTGGAATCACGGGAAATAGTGATTCTGCTGTAGCATTTGGATACATCTTTGCTGTTCTCAACTCTCTGCAAGGTATGTCTTTCGTCTAGTAACTTTAATCCTTACCCTGGTTTCCTGTTATGTGATACATAGGCTGGTTTTAAACACAATCCTCATGTTTGTGATACCGTTTTCCCATTCACGGGGATAAAGATGAACATCCTATTCTATCCTATCCTATGCTTCATGATGAAATTCGACTAAGGGTATTATGAGTTTGCATGCCCATGTACAAGTTGATAGGCACGTGTATTTCAAAGCCTTCCCTGTCACTGATATAGGAGCACTGACCTCACACCTTTTAAATAAATACTCTTAAATATTTCAGATTGCGACGTCCAATTGAAACGCCTTCCCGAGGAACAAAAGGAAGTTACAAACCAAGACATACTGACGCAACAACATCTACGCAAGTGTTCTTTATTATACATTATTAATTGTTTCTTTTATTTTCCTTTAATCTTTTATCAACTGACCTTAGTAAAATTATTTTTTATCCAATCTGTTCTACGCTTTTAGGGTCACACATTCTCCTTAATTTGAACCCAAGTATAGATTGTGCATACTCTTCTTCAGGGTTCATTTGAGATTAATTATTTTGTCCAAATTAATTTTGACTTTTTTGCCGTCTTTCTCTGTTCCTGAAGAATTTGTTTCATTTGCTGGTTTTTACTACAATGGCAAAATGGACTAACCTATATGTCACAAACTAGAGTGTACAGTAATTAAGTTTTGTATTGCGCAACCTACTTTAAAACGTTGTTTTTCAAATTATTACCGTGGCTATGTGACGTCACAATGCATAAGTTATTGTCGTTCGTTTTGATGTTTTTCATGAAACGTGGCATTCGGAAAAGTACAGTAAACAGAGCGGTAGTGTTGTAAACTTTGTGTTATTCTGATCGCGCTTAAGAATAACTGCAGACCTTTAGAGTTTAGTAACCGACAATAGTCACGTCTATCAGGAATCAAGACCTGAAACGCGACATCTGGGGGCCTGTCCGGGATATTTATTATTCCTTAAAAGTATTGTCGTGCTATTTAAATGTTTGTAGTAGAGAAAGAACAGTTTAACATGGAAAAGTTAATCGAAGCTGGTAAGCAACTGGGGTTGGCAGATGAAGCGCTGCTGAGATTTATTAGCGAACAACAAGCAATAGAGCGCGAGGAAAGAAGTAGGGAGAGACGTGAAGCGCGTGAGGCAGAGGAACGTAAAGTTCAAGCCGAACGCGAGGCAGAGGAACGTAAAGTTCAAGCCGAACGCGAGGCAGAGGAACGTAAAGTTCAAGCCGAACGCGAGGCAGAGGAACGTAAAGTTCAAGCCGGAACGCGAGGCAGAGGAACGTAAAGTTCAAGCCGAACGCGAGACTGAGGAACCGTAAAATGCAAGCCGAACGGGAATATCAGTTAAACCTAAGGAAAATCGAGTTGCAAATAGCTGAGGTAAACGCTACGAGGAGCCCACCTGCTGTAGGTGTTGCCGGAAAGGCTAAAGCGCCGAGGTTGCCGGCATTTGTGGATGGCAAAGACGAGCTTGACAGCTACTTGCTACGATTTGAAAGGTTCGCTACGAGCAGTAGATGGGAGAAATCTGAATGGGCTACGTCTTTAAGCGCCCTTTTAACTGGTAGAGCGCTAGACGTTTATTCTAGATTGTCAGATACTGCTGCTGTCGAGTACGACCTGCTGAAGCAGGCATTGTTGAACCGATATGACCTCACGGAAGAGGGGTACCGTTGTAAATTCAGAGAAGCAAAGCCCGAAAAAGATGAGAGCTCCGAGCAATTCATCATTCGTCTGACCAATTATTTGACAAAATGGGTGGAGATGTCAGGCTCTACTACGTCATGGGGAAGAGGTTAGTGCGCTTTTGGTGAAGGAGCAATTTATTCAAACCTGCCCGAAAGAACTTTCGATCTACTTGAGGGAACAAGCGCCGAAATCTTTGGACAGTTTGTCGACGATAGCGGATCAGTTTTTGAATGCACACAGCAGAAATCTGTCGTCAACTGGTAATAGAGGTGCCTCAAGGACGATGTCGGACCAGTGGAATACTCCGGCAGATGTGCAATGTTTTAGTTGTAAACAGCGCGGACACACGGCGAGAGAGTGCCCACAGCTAAAAGGTGACGCTAGCCGAATGATTAGGAGATGTTTTATATGTGACCGGACGGGACATTTGGCGAAGGACTGCAAATGCCGTTCCTCAATTAGAAGCCCTGCTAAACAGGTTGGCAGTGCGGGGGAGACCTTAAATTCTAGACGCGAAAGTGACGCGAAGGATGACAAGGGGCGAAAGAAAGTCGTGTGCGAGCCTGATGAAGTGCCCGATGACGTCATGAGAAAACTTCCGGTTCGTAAGGGTCTAGTGGGAGACCGTTTTGTTGATACACTAAGAGACACTGGTTGTACAGGTGTTATTGTCAAACGCGAATTTGTAGATGACTCCCAATTAACTGGTAGTAAAGGATTTGTGACTTTGCTAGATTCAACGACAGTCAAGGCCGAGGTGGCGAATATTACGGTCGATACGCCGTTTTACAAGGGAACTGTCGAAGCTTTTTGTTTGCCGAACACGTTGCATGACTTGATCATAGGTAACGTCCCTGGAGCTAGAAGTCCAGATGACCCCTATCCAACTTGGGAAACGTCATGCGCCGTGCAAACAAGATCAGAGAAATTAAAGAAGGAAGCGAAACCGCTAAGGATTCGTAAGGGTATCCCGTGGACAGTGACCGATAAAGATGGATTCGAGGAAGCGCAGAAGGCTGACTCAACATTGGAATCGCTGTGGACAGCTGAGGATACTCGCGTTAAAGGTGAGCAAGTAACGTCATTTAAGGTGGAAGAAGGTCTGCTGTATCGCATGTTTCAGCACCCAAAGGTTAATAATGGGAAATGGCTTCGCCAGCTTGTGGTACCCCAGAACCTTCGACCGAAGGTGTTAGAGATTGCTCACGAGTCTATAATGGGGGGTCACATGGGAATTAAGAAGACGTTGGATAAGGTAACGTCAAATTTTTATTGGCCTGGAATACGAGATGACGTAAAGCGGTTCTGTAGGTCGTGTGATATATGCCAACGCACTGTTAATAAGGGCAGTGTAACGAGAGCGCCGCTACAGAAGATGCCTTTAATAGATGTGCCATTTAAGAGGGTGGCAGTGGATCTGATTGGACCGATACATCTTCCAAGCGAAGGCGGTCACCGATTTGTTTTAACACTAGTGGATTATGCCACTCGTTACCCAGAAGCTGTTCCGCTAAAGACTATCACAACTGAGGCTGTAGCTGAAGCCCTCGTGGACATGTATAGCCGACTTGGAATACCCGATGAGGTGTTAAGTGATATGGGAGCCCAGCTTATATCCGATTGCATGAGGGAGGTGGAGCGCTTACTGAAGATAAATCACTTGTCAACGACCCCCCGTATCATCCGATGTGCAACGGCCTTGTGGAGAAATTTAATGGAACACTTAAACGCATGCTAAAACGTCTGTGCTGTGATGAACCGAAGCAGTGGCATCGTTATATAAATGCTTTGTTATTTGCCTACAGAGAAGTGCCACAGGAAGGAACAGGATTTTCGCCCTTTGAATTGCTCTACGGAAGGACAGTCCGTGGGCCAATGTCAATTTTAAGGGAAATGTGGGCCAATGGCGCGACCGAGTCAAGCGTGCAGTGTAGTTATCGTTATGTGTTCGACTTAAGGCAGAGATTGGAAGAAACAATGAAGTTAGCACAGGAGGAGCTACTCAAGTCACAGATCAAGAACAAGCGTCATTTTGACAAGAAATCTAAACCGCGGTGTTTGGAAGAGAACGACCGTGTACTAGTTCTGCTTCCAACGGATAACAACAAACTTTTGATGCACTGGAAAGGGCCATTTACGGTAGAGCGAAAAGTTGGCTTAAACGACTATGCGTTAAACATAGCTGGGAAAAGAAAGACTTTCCATATTAATATGCTGAAAAAGTACTATGCCAGGGAAGAAGATGGCAATAAGGAGCAAAGAAGCAGCTCAGCCAAGGCTTGCTGCGCGATGTACGACGACAACGACAGGATGCAAGAATCGGAAGGAGAGGACCTCTTGGAACTGTGTCCACTTCCGTCTAACGAATCGGTACAGGACATTAGATTCGGAGAGCAGTTGTCGCAGGAGCAAGTAAATGGAGCGACAAAACTTGCAAAGACGTATGCAAGGGTGTTTGATGATTTGCCGGGCAAAATAGACTGCGTGGAGCATAGGATAAAATTAACGGAAGATAAGCCGATAAGGAGCAAGCCTTATCCGGTGCCGTTTAAAATCCGAGAAGAACTGGCCAAAGACATTAAAGAAATGCTACGTCTAGGGATAATTCGACGTTCCAATTCACCGTATGCATCGGCGGTCGTCGTAGTAAAGAAAAAGGATGGGACGAATAGAATCTGTATTGATTACCGTAAGCTGAACAAGATTACCGTGTTTGATCCCGAGCCTATGGTTACGGCTGCGGATGTGTTTGAGAAGTTATCTGGGGATAAGTATTTTACCACCATTGATCTGACAAAGGGATATTGGCAAGTTCCCGTTGCGAAGGAGGATATTCAAAAGACTGCATTCGTTACAACGGAAGGAAGTTACGAATTTTTAAAGATGCCGTTTGGCATGGTTAATTCTGGTGCAACGTTCGTGCGTGCTATGCGCGAATTGCTAAAGGGAATCGGTCACGTGGAAAACTATATTGATGACGTAATAGTACATACAAGCACATGGGAGCAACATTTGGAGACACTAAATTTGCTGCTAAAGCGCCTATTTGAGGCTGGTGTGACGATTAAACCATCCAAATGTTTGATCGGGGCCGAACGTGTCGACTTTCTGGGGCATAATATTGCGGAAGGGGTGATAGGTCTGCAAAAGGACAATGTACAGAAAATACGAGATGCGGCAAGACCTACGACGAAGCAAGAAGTCCGCTCATTCCTCGGCCTCACGGGTTACTACAGGGATTACATCCCCTAACTATGCAACGATTGCGGTCCCGTTGACTGACCTAACGAAGAAAGGTGGGCCTAACACAGTAAGATGGGATGAAGAAGAAGAAACTGCATTTCAGTCATTAAAGAAGCACTTGACCAGCAAACCAATATTAAGGCTGCCGGACACGAATAAACAATTCGTACTGAGGACCGACGCGTCGGATAAAGGCGTGGGCGGTGTTTTGCTGCAGGAGCACGATGGAAAGTTGTTCCCTGTGAGTTACGCCAGCAGGAAGCTGAGCCGCGCGGAGACCAATTACTCAACAATCGAAAAAGAGTGTCTCGGAATTGTGTGGTCGGTCAAGAAATTCTACATATATTTGTATGGCAACGAGTTTGTACTACAAACTGATCATCAACCGCTTGTATACCTGGAGAGCGCGAAATATACAAACAGTAGAGTTATGAGATGGGCTATGTTTATCCAGAACTATCGCATAAGATACGAATGTATAAAGGGATCACTTAATGTTGGTGCGGATTTTATGAGCCGAATTAACTGATTTAAAGCGTGCTGTGCTGTGTTTTTCGTTTAAGCTGTATAAGTTCGTTTATTTATTTATTGTGAAATAGTTTTGTGCGTTGATTTCGAAATCAGATGATTTCGCTTAAATGGGGGGTGATGTCACAAACTAGAGTGTACAGTAATTAAGTTTTGTATTGCGCAACCTACTTTAAAACGTTGTTTTTCAAATTATTACCGTGGCTATGTGACGTCACAATGCATAAGTTATTGTCGTTCGTTTTGATGTTTTTCATGAAACGTGGCATTCGGAAAAGTACAGTAAACAGAGCGGTAGTGTTGTAAACTTTGTGTTATTCTGATCGCGCTTAAGAATAACTGCAGACCTTTAGAGTTTAGTAACCGACAATAGTCACGTCTATCAGGAATCAAGACCTGAAACGCGACACTATAGTTTGTTAAGTTTTTTACAAGATCATGAAACTAATCATAAATATGAATCTTTAAAAGATGGAAAATCCAACAGTTTTTAAATCATGTCAATGTGTTAATCATTAGAATATGAAAAAAACATCTTGTATTAAATTTCAGTTGGCAAAGTTCACTTGAGAGAATAACCCGAGGTCCCAGAGCACATTACAATCCGACAAGCACAAGCGATGCAACGATTTCTTCTCAAGTGTTTTCTGATATTTGAAATGTTTCTTTTATGTTAATAATGCACATTTGTACTTACATCGGTCGCTGGTTTCCACATGATTGTCATTTTTGCCTGTATGTCGCTTCAGACTAGTTTTTTCAGTATTATATACTTGGAACATGTACAAAAAAAAGTTGTTTCCTTTTTCTTGGTGCGTTTTTTCTATCCTTTAAATGTGTTTGTTGTCTCACCTATATCACACCACCAACTTCCACAAGTGTTAAGGTTTGACATTTATTTCCTCTACGTTTTTTTTGTTATATCTGTAAAGTAAACTAGATTTTTGATCAACTACGTTGCACATACTTTTACCACAAAGCGTTTAACGCACATTAAATCTAAATTATTTGGTCCTAGTAGGAATAAAACACATTAGATGTGCTACATTCCTTCGTTTTAATTTGCACTTTACTTTCCTTAAACGTATTTGATGTTGTAAACATAAAATATATTTTTTTATCAATATGGCTCCGGTCCGTATTTTCACTTGACAGGGGTAGTTTATTAAAACTTTGACATACCCTTTAATTAAACGACACCTCTTTGTCTTTGAGAAGCGAAACTGTCAATTTATCGAACACTTGGGTTATAAAGCTTATGTTGCAAAAGCACAGAATAAATTCCAAAATTACATAGGGAAATACAAAAAAATTAAAATTGTCTCCATATCATGATTATGACAGGCATTCTATGTCGCCCAGTATCTCTAACAAGGAGTCGTCAAATCGGAATAAAACATTAAGAATTGTTAGATAACATGATCCAGATTTGCAAAAACAAAAATTTATGTACTAAACTCACAAATTGTGTTTTAGAAATAGTAGTGGTTAAACACGTGGTTGACACCCTCTAGTTTAAACGTTAGTTTTGTTTATTATCAAATGGTCTCAATTAAAACATAAAAATAACTTAATGCACAATTCGATTTTGTTATAGTTTTGTCCGCTTGGTACCAGCTTCCTGTCCAAACGAGAGATGCCCCTTTCCTCTTTTACACTCTCTGTGTTCAACTTTGAAAAGTCCTTAAAGCTTCGCTAAACGAAACTTCAAGAATTGCAGCTTCCGTTCAAGAAAATACCACCTCCAAAACCGGAAAACGGATAGACGATATATGCTCAATTAATGGCGACAATCATTCATAGCTTCCGGCGCGATGCCAGAATTTAACCTTCAGTGGTTTAAAACAAAATGCACAAATAAAGAATCCAACACAGCTGGGCCAGTTGTGATGGGGCATCGAAAATATTAACAGGATAGGATAGGTTATTCCTATTTATCCCCGTGATTGAAAAAAAACGTCGCGCCCACCGTCGGGTTACGGACGCTATGCACTTAACCACTAGACTAAATCTGTCGGACAGAAAGTGGTCACCACCGTTGTTACTCATCAAAATACTTTAGATCCGGCGGCAATGGCCTGGCGACCGGACATGCCTGTCACCAGCGTGATGCAGAAAAAAACGGAAAAACGGAAAAATATCTAAATGCAAAATTTTGAAAGAAACCCATAACTAGAGAGTGTCAACCACGAGTTCAACTACCACTATTCTAAAAATACAATTTGTATGCTCTTCATTTTTGCAAGCAGAGTCCCTAACCACATTTGGTGTGTTTTATATACCGACTATTTAGTTTGTTTTTGTTTAAGCAGGGGTACCCGAGGTACTAATCCAATCATGCCATCTATGTTCCATCCATCACACAATATATGTTAGATATGTGCACACCAAATTCATGCTATCCAACATTCTAAAAAATTTAAACCGAACTGCCATAGTTTTTTTTTTCTGCAAGCATAAACGCATGGGTCCCATAGTTATCAAACCAAACTTCTTTTTCATGTGTAGATAATCAAAGAATATTCGTGTCAGATTTACGAACATTTCACCACAAATATTTTACATTACAGCCTCTTGTCAAGCGCTGAAATAAAATGAAGCTAAATTCACAAAATTTAGCTTTTCCTTGCTTCGGGGAATTACCCTCGGTTTAGTACATAAATTTTTGTTTTTACATATCTGGGTCATGCTATTTAACAATTCTTACAACATACAAAATACAATTTTATGGTTTTTAAACTTTTATAGGCGTTAGCTATTGAATATATAGTGGCATATCAAATGGTAATTGGTATTTGTACGTACTATATAAAAACTGTGAAATAGCATAAAATATTTATGATTATCCTCATAAATGTAAACGCCAAATTACTATGCGTGAAAAAAACCTTTTTAACCCACCAAGCTATATAATGTTTTAATCGAACTGATACCCATCTTTAACCGTTTTTGGGGGTAGTCCCACCAAAGCAATCACTAGCAAACAGGAATCAAGAGAATATCTGACAAAGCTTAAATTTTTATAATTATTTGTAATAAATATGTAGTAATACTTTTTGCCGTATTCCAATAAAACCAATTCCTGATATTTATATCAAACACGTATATTTTACGACGAAATAAAACAAATTATGTATTTTAGAGTGTCGGGATTAAAAGTATCGGGATGTATGGTGTCAGGAATTAAAGTGCCGAGTTGTATGATTTTGAAAATTAAAGTGTTGGGCTGTATTGTTTCAGATTGGGGTACTAGAAAATATGTCATGTCAATAGCTCCTACTATCTTCTGATAAGATTCTTTGACCATTACTAGTGTAATAACAACTTTGCATATGGATAACAAATTTAATTGAATAATTCAGGGTGTAAGATTTATCGTCGCCATTATTGTATATATTTATATCGATGTCACGAGGGAATAAAATCTATATTGTATTCCATTTTTCCACCATTTCACCGAAGTATGAAAGGCTCATTTTTTACCTCCTTATCATTATCGGGAGGTAATCGTTCCTTCGATAGTTTTAGTTAGTATGTTTTGGATTTATCGGTTATTGTTAAGATGTATAGGGCGTATTTTGGCTCCTGTTCAGTCACAATTTGGTAAATATTGTTTTTATTTTTTAAATTAGTAAACTTGTGATCATTTAATTGTACATATATTTTTCCTTAGAAAACCGTCAGTTTAAGACTTTTAGTTTCCGCCATCATTCACGTGCCAAGTTCGAATAAATTTAGGAAGTTTTGGACAATGACGTTATTTCAAACTCTGAAAAAGAGACGCCGTTTAAGCATACTGCAACTTTTTACAAAGACAGGTTTTAGGAGCCAGCACCTTGTCGGGAAGTTACAAAAGGAATCACTACTTCGTGCTTGCAGGAACAAAACTCGAACCTTTATCTTAAAATTTATATCACTGTTTTGTAGTAGGGTCTGGGCATGCACTAAGCCAAGTATGTCTTTTACAAAGATTGGTGGTTAAAACTCGTATATAATTTCACGACTCACGACTGTAAATATATTTTAAATAATCCCGCAGTAAAGTAGGTTTGTTTAAATTTTACCTTTGCTATTTTGTTGTATATCGCTCGTCGTCCCAAAGAGTAAATTGTCTATTCTGATGTGGTCAATTGATTATTTTGGTCGGTTAGTTCGTCGCCTTTTAACCGAAGGGTTGCATGTTCTAAACTACTAGTCGGTTTTGTCCTTCGTCAATGCGCTTAATGGACATTGCATGAACCCAGCGGATTAATGGGCTTCACTAAACTGAAGAACGTGTGGATCATACACAACACACTGCAATAGCTCCGGTAACCCGACGATGGGCGCGAGGTGATCTGACGATTGCCCGTGTGATAACCCCTGGGGTTTTCCCATTCACGGGGATAAGCATGAATATCCTATCATATATCCTGATATCGATAATTAAATAAAAATCGTATTTTTTAATATTTGGAATATGACGGAAACACTGTGGTTTTGCTTTATCTTGAACCAGCCATTCCCGAAGTATACACCGTCTACTTCCACATAGATATATTCGGGGTGAGACAAACTAAGCCAATATTTTTTATGTGATAATAATATTAATTCCATTGTACATTAAGCTGCGACTGTTTTAAAAATGTACAGATTATAGATTATAGTCGCATGTTTTTTTAGATGAGATGTAAAACATAGAAAAAATCGCAAAATAATTGGAATTTGATGCAAAAAAGAGAGGGTATTTTCGTGTCGTATTATATATAAAACGTGAGGGGTCATAACAATGTTACTTGTGTCATCACAATGTAATTTATAATATCATAATGTCACTAATGGCATAAAAGTCACTAGTGTCAACAAAATGTACCTGCAGTCATCACAACGTTATTAGTGCCATAATAATGGCACCATTGTCAACACATTATAAACAGAGTCATCACAATGTCACTCTAGTGCAGTGGTTCTTAAACTTTTTCAGTCGCGCCCCCCTGAGATTTGTGATTCATGCTCACGCCTCACCTACTCAAAAATCAAATTTACTAAATTTATTTGCCATTACCCTGCTAAGTGTAAAGGATGCAAGGGTTCGCGAACCGTTTTTTAAAGTTCGCGAATTACAAAATTTACCAAAATCGTGAAAATAAAAATTACCGTTACTGATTTCGCGCACTTTTAATAATAAATCATCAACACAATATAACATATTTTGCCTTCAACATAACATTTAATAATCACATTACTATTACATTTATTTACCTTGCTTTTACTTTGCATTATTGACACATAATAAGCATTTTTATCACAACGCAACAATAACCATTATGCGTTAATATACCACGATTCCTTTATTTATGATTGGCTGAGATGCGACACCCCTCTTTATAATAAGGTTACATGGTGTTTTAACAAGTAAGATTACTCGTTTCAAAGGCTCCGTTTCGTCGATATTCGTCCTATCCTACACGCATTAACTCACGACACGTTTATTGTAGTTTATCATTACTAGCCTACTTAATAACGGTACTGTTTGCTTAATGAATAATCTTTCTGGCTTTAAAGATTAGTTTGAGAGGTTTTGAAACCGCATTCTAAGGCAATTTAACATAGCTAAAGCGCGAAAACGATTTTCTCGTATCCCACGCATTTCGCGAATCGTTTCAAACAGCTAGCTGCTTAAAGCCGGTATACATGAATATAAAATTTAAATGCAAACAAAAAACTGCAGTCACTCCATACCCATCTTTAGCCATTTTCCCGGAAATTCCCATTAATTCCATCACACGCAAACAGATTGAAAGAAAATAAAACTTTTATAGAGTTTAAACTTTTATAGGCGTTAGGTATTGAACATATAGTGGCATATCAAATAGTAATTGGTATTTGCACGTCCTATAAAATTGGTATTTGAACGTTTCTACGGAAAAAAACATACATTCTAAAGGGGGGTTAAAATAGTTCTGATTGTAAACAAGTTACATTTTGTTGTCTGTTGAAATGCTTGAAAGTCCACAATAATGTCGTTTAGTAACCAGGAAAACGTGATTGCGACGAATATTTTGATGTGTTTTAACTCAGCTTAGGAATGTTAGGATAATGCAATATTGGTTATGTAATCGTTTGTTTTACATCTCCCTGTATGGTAGGGTCGTTAATATTTATGTGGTTTGTTTGGGAAAACAGAAACGCTTTTTACAGATAAAAAATACA
>CH002439.1:4619-18882 GCA_000149265.1 Ciona savignyi | reverse complement strand
GGAAAACAGAAACGCTTTTTACAGATAAAAAAACATTTAGGAATAGGATAGGGTAGGATTAAAAACAACAATTATATTTATGAGCAAACGACTAAGTAAGTAAGATACTATGATTTAACAATAAGTTCAATATGTTTCATGTATAGCAAAGTATAAAATAAATGGAAGAATAAATATTGACATTAGCTTAGATCTATTTTCTTCTAGCAATTTACGATAAAAGATCATAAATTTTATTACAACTCGTAAAAATACGTTACTAATTAATCTTTGGTTTATCAAGATGTTTTCATTGTTAAATATTTTATTTAAGAGTAAGATAGCTTGCGGGTGTGGATTTATTTTATTTGCAGCTAGTTTTAAATTGTACTTTTATATTTTCAGTTTACAAGATATAAATGTCTGTAGCCATCCAGAATTTCGCGGTCTTTATCAGCCTTCTTAGTGCACTATGCGTAAGTTAGCTTATGATTTGTGGTATTGCTTATAAGGATCATATGGCTGGAAACGACAATTTTTGGTTGTATTAACCCGTTTAAATGACTCTCTTTACTGTTTCCATTATCTTGCAGCACGTATTAATCGGCCAGACTAACGACTAAGTCAGAAGTTCCCAAGCTGTTTAAGCTTACCCCGCCTAAATATTAAATTTAAGGCTCCTTGGCAAACCCACAGCAATTTTGGTAAGGTGCTTTTTACCACATTAAAACAACTTAATTCGTCATTAAATAATAAAACAAATGCGGAACAACAAACTAATGTTATCGTGAACTTGATACCTAGCCGCACTCCTCTAGTTGGAATAAAAAGTAGAATAGGCAATTTGATGCAACATTTTGGTGCACACTTTGACTACCCGGTTTGGTTATACCGAGCTAATCCCCGTCTAAATAGTCGCTGAGCGAGCCGATCTTGGGTTTAATTTTTTGCTTGTTTCACTTCGCCAAAAAATGTATGCTTCGTCCAGTCTACGACTGACACAGCCTGTATTGATTGCATAGACTCATAGAGTAATTCGCCACAAATAAAATGGGCAAATGGAAAATATAAATCCTTTATTAATTATAATATTGGTATTGTTTGTTACCAAGTTTACATGAAAATTAAGCCCAAACACACCTTACTCTCCCTCAGTATAGACATTCATGCTTGAAAATTACTCTGTACATTGTCAGGTATATTGGCAAGGACTGGTTAACAAAATTTAGTAATATTAAATGGCATTCGACCTTTAGTTTTGTCAGCAATTTCGGAATTATCATCGATATCTCCAGTTTAGAAAGAAGTATTTTACTTTGAGTTGCCAAGAAAGTTAAAGTTGTGTAACATAAATAAGAAAATTACAATTTTAATAACAAAAATCAAATTTACCCAAAAAATTCCCCCAAAATAGATTAATATAGGTATGTAGAAGCAAATTTTGTCTAAATCACGTAGAATTATTTTAAGCCCGATAATTTAAACATGGCGACCGTTTTCCCACATTTTATCCATGTTTTGGCCAATCATCTCATGTTTTATATCTTTTCATTCTAATACACAATTTCGACGTATATAAAATAAAAAGTAATTAAAAATCGTTATAAAGGACTAAAAAAAAGTTAATGCATACAAACTTCCAAGAACCATCTTTAAACGTTTTCCTGGAAATCCCCATGAATAAGAAATGTCCAGTCAAGGTCAAACTGTTATGGGTGTTATCCAATCTATAATGAATATGTGATGGTATATTCAGTAGTAGCCTATACCAATGATATTGGTCAATGCTATGCACAACAAGTATTTCCTTACAGAATGCACAACCACTTCCTCCAACTGGACTGAACGTAGTCAGCTACAAATCAGACCAACTTACAATATCTTGGACTGATAGCACTACTCCAGGTGTGGACCATAAAATCTATGTTGGAACAACAGCTGCTAATGTGGCAGATGCATTTTATATACAATGTAACCCGGTAAGCATATCCCGACTGAATAGATTTGTAGGTCAGTGCTCCGCAATCTATCTTAAAGGTGGTAGGAATATAATTTGTCAGTTGGTCGGATCTTTCCTTTGACAAGAAACTTTCCCGTCATTTCCTAAACCCAGTGGTTTAGTGGGTTTTAACAAAACTGATTGTATAGCTCTATCATACACAACACACCGCAATAGCACCAGTAACCCAACTGTGGGTTCAACGTTACGATTGCCTTTGTAATAACCCTCCTTGCGTATTTTTAATACAATGTAAATGTGCGTTTATTTGGAAATCAGTTGTTCTATCTTTCCAGTACAAAGCCAACTATGCATTTAATGGAGCTCCTCTGTTTAGCAACACTCAATACAATGTGGCTGTATATGCTATGTTTATCTTTAACAATAGTATTGTTAGCGATGCTCTTGATGGAAATGGAACAACAGGTAATAAGACATCATATTATGATAGTCAACACTATGAAAATAACTGAAATAATCGAACACAATTTTCATAAAATAAAGAAACCGGTTCACATTGTTCGGAAATATGTGTGCAGTGCTCTTGTTACATAAAATATAATATAAAGTGTTTTAACTACAACAAAAAACGATTTAATCGTTACAAGTATTTTTAATACGGTAGCATAGGATATATTTATAAATATGCTTGTGGGATACGCCAAAAAGTTTCCACAGAGTAATCGTCAGATTAACCATGTCCACCTTCGGGTTGTTATTAAAATGTTGTATTTCTCTCACTAATCCATTAAGTTTAGGTTTTGTCGGTGTTTCTTCTTTGCTTAAAAACACAGGCAAAAAGCTAAGAAATAGTTTTGATCCAGCAACCATTCAAGGGAAAGACGACACTCTATCCGATCACGTAGAAAAATTGACGGAGTTGTTCATCTACAGTATTTTCTGCGCCCTACATGGTCAACTCAACCATTTCGACAACCTCTTCCATCGAGCTATCATGGATCGTACATGATACCGGGGGTGGGGCAGCGACTATAACAGGCTACAACATCACATATACTGGAGGTAGTGGGGGGACACAGGATGTTACAGATCCATCTGCCATTTCAGCCACTATAACATCACTTGATTCGAACACAGCGTACAGCTTCACTATTGCAGTCATTTCATCGGCAGGGACTGGTGATTTATCCAATGCACAATCTGGCACTACATGTAAGCATTCCCGTTTATTGTGAAATTTTTGGCATTAGATGTTACAGCGCTGGTTGTCTCCGTATACCTAAAAAAGACATTTAATTGTAGAAATCACAAAAATGAAACTTTTTACAAATTTGACCATTATATAAATTACGCTTATTTGACCCACCTAATTTTACGACGCGTGTGATAACTATTGTCATTAAAGAACGGCTATTATATGAAATAGCCTAAGTTTAAAAAATCTAACTACATCGAAGAATCGCGTTTAATAAGAACAACTTAATAAAACATCCCGTAATTTAAAAATATAAATAAATTTGCGGTATCTGAGTTTCTGGTTTTATTTACATTATGATTAAACTAGGATAAATAAGTTATAAACCATTTTTTACCTCCTACCATCATTCCACAGCGCCAGACAAAGTGGTTCTAGCAGCAAATACAACAACAGCTACCATCGACACTATTGGGCTGAGCTGGATTCCCGTAAGTGGGGGAGTCCCTGTCAATTATACTGTGACATGGATCCCACCAACTAGTGGGGGGAGTCAGTCTTTTATCACTGGAAACTCAACCACTGTAGGAGGTCTTATTGCTTCCACTCAATACATATTCCAAGTGTTTGCTACCAATTCTGACTCTTCAGGCGAATTATCCGATAGTGCAATGTACTACACATGTAAGCATCATTCCATTTTGTATGGAAGTGTTCAAGACAGAAGTTATCACATGATATGTTTATAGTTTGAATTTTACTCTATGCGCGCAGTACTTAAACAGTACATAATTATGAGATAGTTGTTTTGATGCATAAGTATACTTGACCTGATTTGTGTAAATGTTTATTTGTATTGATTTGGGTATATACTGACTTGACTTGATTTGGGTATATGCTGACTTGACTTGATTTGGGTATATACTGACTTGACTTGATATAAATTTATGCTGATTTGACTTTTTAGGGTATATACTGACTTGACTTGATTTGAGTATATATTGACTTGACTTGATTTGAGTATATACTGACTTGACTTGTTTTGGGTATATTGTGAGTTATTTACTTACAAACGCCACCTCTATAAATGGATTAAACGGGAAAATCTATTTAGATCAGTTATATAATTATTCCCAGAAACCCGAATGTGGCAACGAACTAATATACTTTCTTATACCCAGTACCTAATGCTCCTGCTGCACCAAGTTTATTATCGTGGAAGTGATGCAACAAACACGATTGTTGTGTCATGGACAGCACCAACTGGTGGGAACGATATAGTTGATTATGTGGTTGAATGGGACGGGGAATTCTGCTACTTCCACAAAAGTTGCAACAGGGACTTCCACCACCCTTACCTCACTTACCCCAGGGGAGTTGTACAGCGTGAATGTAAAAGCTCGCAACAGTGCTGGGGCTGGAA
This sequence comes from Ciona savignyi, assembly GCA_000149265.1. NCBI lineage: Eukaryota > Metazoa > Chordata > Ascidiacea > Phlebobranchia > Cionidae > Ciona > Ciona savignyi. Next base: position 14,325 of record CH002439.1, on the reverse strand, counting down.
CTAAATCAAACGACACTTTGTATAGAACAAGTAAGTTGATCTGTATTATACAGATATTTTATACGTTGTTACCTTTAGGTGATAGCACCATTTATTAAATGAAAACTGATTCTTTCTTATTATAAGCCTCCATATGTCAACAGTGAAGTGTCCATGGCTATGGAAAGCCAGGCGTTATTCCTGGGTATCGTAAGACACCTTATGACCACAGTCGAGTTGCTGGAGCTATTACAGTGTGTGGATGGTTGGTTCATTTACATTCTCATGGGTGGGATTGTCAGGCTTTATCTACGGGTATCGTGAGACACCTCGTGCCCACAGTCGAGTTGCTGGAGCTATATCAGTGTGTGGATGTTTGGTTCATTTATATCCTCGTGGGTTGGAAGCAAGGCTTTAGTAATTGGTATTGTTCGGTTGAGTATCTTATTTATATGTTTGTCTCTTGGTATGTTTGATATGGACATACAAATTCGATTTTGACCTAGTTTTAAGTTAAAACTAAAAGTCCTCTATTCGTGTGATAATTTTTTTTCTTAAATATTTTTATTTTACTATTTCGATAAATTATTGTAAAGATATTTATTCATGATGTCCATCTTTAGACCTAAAAAGCTGAATAAGTCTATGCAAACACAGCATATTATCTCGTAAAACCATTAAGTATGTTGTCTGGTAAATCTTATGTTGAATAGCAGATAGGTCAAATAATCTGGATAAAATAATTGAATTTCAATGAACATGTGCTGCACCACTTTAATATTATAGTAATTAGAATCAAAGTGGGACAATATCTTAATTATTTATATAATCACAAAGCAGGAATAATGGATTTTCTTTTGTAAACAAAATAATACGTAACCAAAATATATACAATATCTATTTATTTAATTCCTCAACTTTATTTTTATAGATCCCCCGATGCCTATGGGTGTTACATTAATGCAACCAACTTCTAAAAATAACACAATTTTGATTGTGAGTTGGACAATGCCCGCGACATATTTTGTGGTGTCATTTTATGTGATCACTCTCACTCCCTCAAGTGGTGACCCAGACGGTACCCACACAGTGACGTACCCGGCAACAACGAATTCCCCAACTACGTATACCATTGGGGGGCTAACCCCTGCCCAAAGCTACGTAGCAAATGTACAAGCGGTCAGCAATGACACTGCTGGTGAAGTGTCAGATACCTCACCAAGCTCAAGTACATGTAAGAAACATAGTTAGATTAGTCTAAAGTGTAAAAGTGGATTTTATTGTCCATTGTAAATAACAGATAAAAAAATAATAATTTGACTCTTATTTCAATTTCTGATTTATATAAGAATTTATTGATGACAGGAAACTTTAATAGAACTTAGGTTAATACTCCAATATTTAAATTATTAACATAAAATCTGCAGTCTAAACTCAAAAATGGTACTTAAACATTTTGAGCCCATACCCGTTAATCGTAAATCGGCATCTTTTTTCCCAACGAAACAGCAAGCAGATGCACATTCAACACCTTTATTTTACGAAGCACTGCCTCACTATTACAAAACTTCACAGCTAAACGAAAACACTGGCGCGTAGCCCAGTAAATGCTACTTCCAACGAAACAAACATTACAAAATAACCACCAGTTTTACTCAGCAAAACACTCGTTTAAAAACAATGACTAATGGAGGGTACAACTCGTTGCATCCTGCCACGCATAGAGGTTCATTAATTAGTTAAACACCATCTAATAGTACGTCGTATATATTACAAATTCTTTAATTTTCTATAATTTTTATTTATATAATTTGCGATATTCAATGCTTAATTTATCCATTTTGGGATTTCTTAGCTACTTGCCCATCGGAGTGTGAAGGATGTATCGGTCCATGTTCTTTCAACTTAACTGGAGGTTGTGACTGTTTCTGCATCGATGGCTACTTTCCCACTCAATTAGATTGTCAACCAGGTGCCACAAAACCATACAATCCCCTTCTATATTATTAACCCCATTTTGTTATTCAAAGTTGTTTGCAAAGAGGAAACATTGGTTCACCCAACTTTGCTGATAAACGTCACGTTCCCATCCCTACAAGCTGGATTCCAAAGCTCAAGTATAGAGACATGTGCCAATCAAACTGTGAACGGTGAGACCCTGTATTTACATGAATCCCATCTCCAGTCAAAGTCCGTTGCATCTTCACTTCGAGAACCAATCTATCTTCAAGTTCACAATCTGAACAACGAAGATTGAATAACGCGCGGCGAACACATAACAATCGCTTGACCAACCTTACATTCTCAATTTCCCTCATAGCTTGAGGCGTTCAATGATAATTTGCCGTTCGCTATATAATGGCGTCACATTATTGCAGATACTTGGGGGATTGCGTCCCATGATGTAAATTGTCAGTAGCACCAAATTACACTCCACTGTATTCGCAGTTGGACAAACTCATTGCTAATTAATGGAATACAAACTCCGTCCACTTATAGAATTTGCAAATGGCTGATTTAAATCTAATAACTCTTTATTGCCCAATTCAATCACTTGGTTAATGTGTGCGTTATCTTATAGTTGAAAAGTTTTGGACGCGTTCTCTTTGGTCGTGTCCTAGCACAGGTCACTATGAATCCACTGTCTTTATGGGTTTTTCTAAAACTTAACAAATTTCTTAATCATATAAACACACAGCGCTACCTCGGTATCTGATAGTGTGCCTGAGCTATTCCAATAATTTCCATATAAACATAAATATTGCACAGGTGGCAAACCATATGGAACTCGAAGTTGTTTATTAAACGGAACTTCCACTACTCCAATTTGGTTGACATCGTGTAACAGAGGAATACAGGTGTCCAGAACCACCATCCATTCAAGCCTTAATAATCTTAATGTGTTTAATCCAACTAGAATATTGCCAATGTCACCATAACTTCAACCGAGGAAAGAGTAGCGGTCGCAAACGATCTTGAAGTTCTAACATCAAACCCTGAATCACTGAGCTCCGATGATGTCACTAACACTGTACAAGCTTTGGATAATGTCCTGGATGTACCAAGCATAACACCAGAGGTTCGTCATATTACCTTCATATTTCCTTACAGTTAGAGCATGAAAGGTATTGCAGTGTGTTGGATATAACTTAGATGTTGCTGCTTGAATACGACAACGCAGTAATACACTGTGTACAGACGCTCTTAGGTGACTTCCCAATGATATAAATCAACTAGCTAGCGGAACTTTGCAAAGGTTATATATGCTGTACAAATATTTGAAAATTTGCACACGTTCCCGTTCACTTCGCTCCGTTTAATCACTGCTTTCACCAGCAACCGCTAATTTCTTAAGGAATAAATTGACTAATAAGTAATGAGTGTAACCGCGTAACCTAGAACGGGCACTAAGATATCCCTCTTAAGATTCCAAGGTCTATTGCTGCTGTTTACGTTATTTCCCTATATTAAGCAACTCTATGTACAGGTATCGTCTTCAGCTGTAACGGTAGTGAGTAACATGTTGAATGTGCCTGATGATGTATTCGTTGCCAGCACTGGAACTGACAGGTATCGGATCTGCCTTAATAGATATCGAAATTAAAAATGTTTCAATAATTTCCAGATTGTTGACTGCTACTGAATCTGTTGGAACGAAGGTTGAACTTGATGAGAATGGAGTTTATGAAGCTGTGACTTCTAACGTCGGTATAGCTGCAATACAACCTGCTGTTGGTGGTGCGTAATTTATGTCATTAGAATATATTCATGTTTTGTCACCGTCATTGGCAAACGCAAGGAGCGTTACGTTCAAAATTTCTCGCACTTACTTAAGGAAGCACTCTCATCAAGTGGCCGGATGATTAACGCAATCGATTCGTATACCGATTCCTATGCAAAACACGGTCCAAGGGATAAGAAACTTAGCCCAGTAGGAGTAATTGCCATATTACCCCCAGTCCGCGTAGTCGAGTGACCATAGCTATTGTGGATAACTCTTTGCTCGGTCACCGTAACCACTACTTTATCAATATTTACCTTAAAAAGCAACCAGGCTTTTGGAAACTTTTGTTAAAGTGTAATTTGATGATTGGTCAAAACCTGAATTTAAACAAAACAATAAAGACGCCTAATTGTGTGCACGAAACAATCGGACCATTATCCTCGATTGTTTTTTTTATAGAAAGAACTTCATTTGGAGTTGACAACCTCCCAACCAACTCCGACCTGGGCTTTCGTTCAGACCAAGTTCATTTCTTCGGCAGTGGAGCACCAGACAACGTCACTGGATATATCTCTGTGCCAAACAGTGCAGGTTGTCAGCCTTAATCATTCCTTATCTTAACCCGCTTAACTAAAATGAAGCTTTAATTAAAAAATGCAGCTCAATTTTTGTGTTTTAGAATGAAACTTGCCAAACCTTATTAATATTTCAAATTAACATTTATTTACCAATCTAACGTTGTAACTTATTGCAACTTGATGTAAACTAGTAACTTACCTTGTTTTAGCATTGAACAATCTGGGAACGTATGAGCGTATCAGCTTTCTTGCGTTTTCAAACGACAAGTTGTTCATATCTTCAAATGGTACATACGATGATATCAGTTCTGTAGTAGTCTTGTCAGCTGCAGTTGGACAAACCTCCGTCACGAATTTGGTTGATCCAGTCATAGTTCAACTTAGGACTAATATGGTGGGTTAATTCGTGGTTACAATATGCGTTTGTGAAAAGTAATGGGCTTTATTTACTTTTTGGTGGGTGATTTTCACAAGATATTAAGATTCTGAAGTTATACTTTTGCACAAGTCTGTCTGTCTGTCATGACAGAGGCAACTGAGGCAAACACATAATGATAACTTGGGTTGGATATAAACATTGACCTCGTTATTTTAAAGAGATAATTTGGTAGAGTAGAGTTTAATAAACATTTCAAAATTTTGTACAGACCTTAAACAATGGAAGTGATGGTAGATTATCATCATCTTGTGTGTTTTGGGACGAAGATATTCAAAGTTGGGCTAATGGTGATGTCGACTCTAAAGTTGAAGAAACTTCCGACTCCGTTGTTTGTCATTTCAACCATCTCACCAACTTCGCTACTTTACTGGTTTGAACTCATTTTTACACCTTTCTTCTTAAATTATGGTTAGTATTTATTGCTTTCAAAATTATCAAGTGTTTTCTTTTTACATATGATACCTACGAACACCACATATATTCAATTAATAATATTGTACAATCATTAACCTTATACTGGAGCATTGGAATTTAATACAAGAAATATCTGCTATGTTATAACAAGAAGAAAATTAACTCATGGAAGAAATTACATTAACAATTCAAATCATTCCCAGGCTCGAGATGATACTGGAATAGTAAACACCAAGGCGTTGGACATCGTGTCAACTGTTGGAAGTTCAATTTCAAGTTTTTGTCTCCTTCTCACAATACTGAGCTTTGTATGCGTTCCGTAAGTTTGGCAACATATATAGTTAACCACGTATACTTTAAATGTGTGTTTTGGTATATTATACCATTTATTCACTTACTTATGACCATTGTATAAAATAATAGATGGTTAACTACAACCTGTTTTAAGTTGCTCTATTTTTGAGATGTGTTTGCATGACCCCAGTGAATGGATATCAAATTATTTGTCCACGTATCATTTATTTGCAGCAAACTCCGGGCTGGTGGAAAGCTAAGAGGGGCGGTCCTTCTTATAAACCTCTCGATGGCGCTATTGCTGCTTAATCTGCTCCTCATATTCAGCGAGCAAAGTTTTGTTTATTCATCACCGGATTCATGTTTGGCTGTCGGTGTTTTACTTCATTTCTCTCTTCTGGCATCGTTTGCCTGGATGAATGTAGAAGCGGTTAACTTGTGTCTCGTCATCGTAACGGTATCGACAGTAGCGTGTCTTAATTGTTTAATATATGATATCAATGCGATATGGTAAGAAATAACTAACAAGATATAAAATATGATTATTACAGAATTTGTTACTTTGAATTCTTTTTGGCAATTAACAGATTTGTAGAATAACAGCCTGGAAAAGTCATAACTTATTTTAAATATTATGGATCTCAGCCGCTGTACAACCATGCTCACGTGAACGAGAAAACCGTGTTCATCTTGTCACATATTTGGGGTTGGTTTATTCCAAGCTTATTTGTGGCGATCACCTGTGGGAGTGGACATCAATCTTTATCGAAGAAGTGACGAAGAGTAAATGTGGATTTTATTATTACTTCTGTGGTGACGCACATATTGAATACCATTTATCTCATAAATTAGAAATTACTTGGGACAGGGAGTGACGGTCAATCAAAGTACACGCCCACAGAGTTAGCAATGCTTTTGCAGTGCGTTAAATGAACTAGGAGACAATCCTTCACTTTTTGTTTAACCAAATTAATCATCAGGGTACAGACCACGCCTAATAAGTGTTGTAAATAAATATCTGGCCAAATGTTGGCTTTCAAAGAAACCGCGGTAGCTGTAAAGTTATGATTTAATCAATATTACCTTCCCCAGTCCCAGCCCAATGCCATGTATTATATCCACAGATGCTGGATGCAACCCGACATGGTTCTATATGTTGTCCTCATCCCCATGATCATTGTATTGGCGTTCAATTTCATTGCATATGTCGCTGTTCTGGTTGCTTCGGTCTCTACAAATAGAATTAGAAAGGTTAGTACAATGTATTAAGTGTAATGCATTGCAAATATTTATCTATTTTCTGCAGAAAAGCATCAATTCAGGTTCTGTAAAACAACAAGTGGTGATGTCTGTGACTTTATTCGTATTGCTCGGAATAACCTGGGTTTTTGGGTTTGGTATTTCCGGTACTGGTGATTCTGCAGTAGTGTTTGGCTACATCTTTGCTGTTCTTAACTCTCTGCAAGGTACATCTATATTTTATGACCATATTCCTAATTTATCTTTTACGGCGGTTATATGTTTACGATTGTTTACTTTCATGATCTGCTTGCCCAGTATAATGAGGCAGTTAATCATATGTTAAGGGTTTGTAAACATAACGCCCGTGTCAGAATATGGATATTATTAACATAGGGAAAATAAGAGAGAACACAAAAGGATCTCATGACATTAAAGTACACTATCATTGTGTCATACTATCGTTTTAATTTAGATAAAGAATAATTGCTTTATTGTAAACATTTTTGTTTGCACAAATGTCACAAATTTAAGAAACAACACTAAACTAAAATGTTATTGTTCATCATGATAACAATGTGTCATTCAAATACGACGAAATCACTTTTGCTTCATACTTTCACTTTCAAGTTTTAATATTTATTACTAGCAACCTCTTTTTTGTTCACCTGACATGACCATCACTTAATTACACAAACATGCCTTTTGCAGGATGTTTTATCTTTTGTTTGTTTATTGTCCGCAACAAAGCTACAAGAATGGAAATCCAAATCCAAGCCAGGAAAGGAATAGCAACAGCTCAACAAACAATTGAAGATTTCACGTCAGTTTTTTATTGTCCTGTTCACCTGGTTTCTTTACTAACGACTTGGTTACAATATCTTAAAAGCTAAACAAACGCTGCCATATCTACGGTAACCCTATGGTTGGCGCGAGGTAATCTGACGATTGCCTGTGTTATAACGATCTTTACGTTTTACTATTTACAGGGAAAGCATAAATATCCTATATTTAAGAAAGTAACTAAACAAGTCTTTTAAAAAATCTTCACTTTTTAACGTCTCTTGTATTTCCCATTTTGGATTATGTCCGGTCGGTTAGTCTCGCGGTTAGAGCTTTTAATCAAAAGGCTGTAGGTGCGAAACTGGTCGCTTGCTAGTCGGTTGTAAGCAGGGCACTTTACGGGCATTGCCTGAATCCAGCGAATTATTGGGTTCTTCCATTGAAGGAACGTGTCTATCATGCACAACACACTGCAGTAGCTCCGGTAACCCGACAATGGACGCGAGTTAATCTGACGATTGCCCGTGTGTTAACCCACTTGGTTTTCCAATTCACGGGGATAAACATAAATATCCTATCCCATCCTGAAGCAAACACGGTCGGTATATGTAGAGTTAATACACTACATCGTGTATACCGTGCCTCTCATTCCGTGCTATACTTAAAAATACAGCGTGTCCTGTGGTAGAGATACTAAAACACCAACCAACTGAACATTTGTAGATCACAATATCAGATGGAATCTTCGAGAAGCGGGACTCAGAAGAAACATGGAGACGCTGAAACTTCCTGGGCAACTCGCTTAACGGAAATTCAGTGAATTCACACAACCAATAACTAACATATAAAGCTAATATAATGCATTTATGTAACGACGATTTTATAATGTGGAACCATTGTTTGAACCCAATACCTTATGTTAATTGCACAAACATGTAACAATGTTGGACGATTATACGTAAAATACCCTATGGTAACCAACCTTATTTTTTAAAAGTGTTCCACAGAAATGTTTCATTCGTAATTTCCTATTTCTTTTAATTTGAAATAAAGCCATTTTCACGTATTCGACTTAAATTCCGCAAGAGATATAAGCATAATGGAGTTATAAAACTAGGTAAAATGTTATTTTGAGGTATTAACAAATATGAAGGCATATATGGGAATTTATTAACTATTAAGCTGCTTATTTGCCTTATATTAAATAAATGTATTTAAATTGAGCCACATAATTAAATCAAGTTAGTTAGTATTTCGGTGCTTCGTGCACTGCGGGTATGTTTATAAAGTGACAACCAATTTAGGATTTGCACGGCGTTCGCATGCGCAAAAAAAACATTTGCATCAATTAATATAGGATATTCATGTTTCACTTAGAGAAAGCGCAAGGAGCGTGAGAGTTATTACACGCGCAATCGTCAGATCACCTCGTACCCACCGTCGGGTTACCGAGCGATTACAGTGTGTTGTGTATGATTCACGCGTTCTTTTAAAATGGTATAACCCATTATTCTACTAGTTTCAGGCAAGTGCCTTGTCTAAAAACCACTTAACCGCAACTTGACGACGAATTTGCTTCCCCGAACAGCATTTGGCAATAGTCTGAGTCCGTGCCAAGTGGGCTAAACTAATAGAGAAAACACGAGTATTTTTATGGATTGAACAGCATTAAAAATACTAATAAATAATGCTTTAGCACGGCACAGTAACCACCACTAGAGCCATCGATAAAACTGAAGATATTGCAGATCCCCCACAGTTTTAGTGTAACCAATACGCGCTGATACAAGACTAAGCAAAGCAAACTATAAAAATAAAACAATATTTGTTCTATTTTTCCCTGATTAACTTCAGTTACTCGATGGTAGACGCGAGGTAAACTGACGAGTACCCGTAACTAAAAAACTAACTAGTGTTTATGTAGGGGGTTTCCCAAAGGAAAAACAATAACATTTTAGCCTCGATTGAAACTTTTTTTAAACATTTACTATGTGTTATAACTTTTTTTAACCCAACAACAATTTTTTCTAAACTGCAAATATAATTTTAAATTAGAATTGCTTTAACTCTGAATAACATTAATTATTAATGTGATAACTTTTAATTTATTTTATTTCGAAATTCTCTCAAATATGACTTTAAAATTGCCAAAGTTGTGTCTATATTTAGTATCATTTTGTTGGTTCCTCTTTTTAAATAATATTGATCCTGTGTATTTAAAAAAAAAGTAAATCCTCTTTTTCATAAAATGGTATT
>CH002440.1:12937-27595 GCA_000149265.1 Ciona savignyi | reverse complement strand
TTGTAACACGGCCATTGCTGTGTCGCGTTTTTCCTTCGTCTTTTTTTCTTTATCCAGTGGTTCCGAAATAAATGTTTCGGAACTAATTGGACGTGGAAAGTTGAATCTGTTATATAAAAGTATTTAAGTTTAGTTTCCCGTGTTAGCCTATACAAGTTACCATTATTATAACATAATGCTCAACTCATAAACATTTCTATATATTTAAAAACAACCGAAAAATATAATTGTAGGACGTAATCTTTCAACGGGTAAATTTTTTTTTGGTATTATTTTTTTTAATATATGGCATTGTGAAAGGCAAAGCTGAAAACTGCTAAACAATTATGAGCGTTTAATTCATATTTAGTACCACATACGTCTTTTATAAATAACTGCAAAACGACGTAAAGGTATTTTTCATTTCAAGTACTTTGAATATGCATATTTAAATGTATACAATATATAAAACACATCACATAGCATACCTGCAAATTTTACCACCTTTTCTACAGGAACTTGAGTGTTTTTGACTGTGGGTTTGCAATTTACTTACCTTCTCGTGAAGTTCCGGATCCGCGTTTTTATCCGGAACTTTACAACTGATGTACCTATACACCGTGTGATGTTAATAACATGCCCTTTTAATTAAAATTTGTAAATGGATGTTCTTATCCGAATTAGTTTTAATTTTAAAATTATGTTATGATCTATAATTTCACATCTACAATTTTCATCCGCTGTTTAATATGCCGCTATTTAATAATATAAAAAAAACTGCAAATCAGTTTTCATTCGAATCAAAGTAGAAGATTTATCATTTACAATATTAAACATAACTACTGCACAATATTAAGAAGTTACTAAAAAAGTTTAAAATAAGGTATTCAGATTAAAACTTGTTACCTATCAATAAAGTCAAACACTTCTGCATCGGGACTGATTTTATAGAGCGGGGCGTCTTTAACCCAAAACAACGCGTGTATATGGGGCCAACCTGCAAAATTAACAGAAATTAAAAAACGCATGGCGACATTTATAAATTTTATTTTAGAATTATTCTTACCTCGCATTTGGAATTCAGTTCGAAAAAAAAAGTCCACGATGTGTCCAATAGGTTTTGACTCTGATCTTAAAATATCATTTAGAAAATGATGCACCCTCTGGTCAAACATTCTTGCAGCAGTGACCGGATTGCTTGCAATTAACTTGCAGTAGGTGTCCCAGTTAAGCTCCGGTACTGGTACACCTTGTTGAGCGCAAATTGCCTCCACAATTTCAGGCCATCTTCTATCTGCTGCGGAAAAACTACAAAACCAAGTTGGCTTACCTAGTTGCCGAAGCATGGCGAACAGATCTCTCAAAGTCTTTTCCCAGTATGGTGGACTTCCACGAATCGAATGGAGAGATTTGTATGCTTCGTCTTTTCTTAGCAGTTTTTTAACTGATTCGTCACTTACCAACATTCTCTTGGTAATCTTTGTTCCGTCCGATGTACTGCTGGTATTCTTCCTCATGGCGATAGTTAGAGATGAAGCAACTGTTGTTACTTCGTTGATAAATTGACCCCAAAAAACATATTCAGGGCACGCTGCAAACCTGTTATCATAACTTAAAAGCCTAGAGTTTAAATATCGATTAAAACTTACTTTTTGAGGTCGTTTTCCTACAAAAGTGTTTTCTGCATTAGGAAATAATGAAGGAAAACAACTTGCTTCGGATTCCCATTGCCTTCGTTGGTTTATTACCTTCACCGGGTGCCAAACAAAGAATCTTATCTTCTGTGTCCAAGAGATGTTGGGCAGGGTCCGCCGGTTGAAGGCACGAAACAAGGGGTGTTGTTGTTTGACTTACCTCAATATCTGGTTTACCTGGTGTTGTCTGTGCATTTCCGTCTTTTTGCTTATCTTTCGCTATAATATATTTTTATTAAAACGTTATTGTGAATTTGCAATACCCTTAATTTAAAATAGTAAAACAACAAACTCACCACCGCAATTATCCTCATCGTCTTTAAAAATTTCATCCAGCAGCTCCTTGGTCGAAGTCTAATAAACATGATAACACGTTGGTAAACTTACATTTTCTACTTTATACAGCAGCCAGTGCAAAACACGAAAATCCCACCTTGATTTTCATTTACAGTGTAATGTAAATGGTCGTTTTCAGCTTCATTAATATGATGAATATCAATATCTAAAATTGATTAATGCCATTATTGTTACAATGTGAGTACTCAAAATGTAGTGCACCCAACATACCTTTAAAAAGAGGATTGTTTTCTTTTAAAAATTTTAATGCTGAATTGACTTTGTTGGGGGTGATTACTTGGTATAGATGATGGCCTTTGTACTCCAGTTTACGTTTTAACTTTACTCTCATTAAAGTGTGAGAAGCTGCTGATCGCGGAAGAATGGAAGTGGTTTTGCCAACATCAGCATTAACGCAGACCACCGACCCCATGGATCCCTTTTTGTGCCCCACGTGGAAGAGAAACTATCTTCATGAAAGGGAGAGTTGGAGATATCAGGTGTCGCTCTAGAGTATTTAATTCTTTTAGGAAGGGTGCAATTTCTTCTAAGTCTAACCCATTTTTCCAAGCTTGAGGGGGCATCTTCCCTTGCTTCATGTACTTCATACAAGTGAAGCATATCCATTGATGGCTATCAATATAACAATCCAAAACATAAGCTTCAACATCAGGAGGATAATCGGTTTTGCAAAACTGCTTCACTTGTTTTGAAAAGAACTCACGATAGCAGACACAGCATGCATATTTTGGAAGCAGTTTGCAATGATGCTCGAAATATCTCAATACATTTTGATATATTCTTCTTTTCTTTTGTCTTTATTGATTGACGAATTTTAACTTTCTTTACAAATGTTGACTTAAACTCCTCATCAGTGTGATATAATTTTTGAATGCGTTTGGCGGATTGAGCAGACACATTTTTCCGGAATTCAGCATCTTGATAATATTTCTTCTTTATGATGCGCCCCGTGGCTGCTTTCTTTATTTCCCTCAACCCAGCATCTTCGTAACGTATTTTTGATGTCCTTTTTGAAGTCTCTATTAAGGCACTTTTAAATTTGGGGTTACTCTCGTACTTTCTCTTCACATGACTGGAAGACCTTCGTTTCATTTTTTCTTTAATTTTGTCATCTCCGTGATACCTGTCCAAAACTCGTTGTTTGACTTTTTCTTTAATTTTGTCATCTCTGTGATAACCGTCCAAAACTCGTTGTTTGACTTTTTCTTTAATTTTGTCATCTCTGTGATACCTGTCCAAAACTCGTTGTTTGACTTTTTCTTTAATTTTGTCATCTCCATGATACCTGTCCAAATCTCGTCGTTTGACTTTTTCTTTAATTTTGTCATCTCCGTGATAACCTTCCAAAACTCGTAGCTTCACTTTTTCTTTAATTTTTTCATCTCCGTGATACCTGTCCAAAACTAGTCGTTTCGTCTTTTCTTTAAATTTGGCATCTCCATGATATCTCTCTACAAATCTTCTTTTTACTTTTTCTTTAATTTTGTCATCTCTGTGATACCTGTCCAAAACCCGTCGCTTCACTTTTTCTTTAATTTTGTCATCTTTGTGATACCTGTCCAAAACCCGTCGTTTGACTTTTTCTTTGATTTTGTCATCTCCATGGTAGCTGTCCAAAGCTCTCTTTTTTACCCTTTTCTTTACATCTTCTACTTGACGGTAATTTTTTAAAAATCGTTGTTTAGTGGCAATTTTAAATTGTTCATCATTCTGGTATTTCTTCCTTCGGTTAAAATTGTGACGATTTTTATTCATAGCATACCACTTTTGAAACCGCTGATTACTGATTCCAACAACCTTAGAAACCGGTTGTGTTGATTTTACCTGCAATTTTTTAGTATTAATTTATTAATACACAGCAGTCAAATTTGGTTTCCCTTTTTGTTCGGTAAAATCGGGCTAAATGCAATAAAGTTTCTATTTACTATCAACAGTAAAATAGTAATCAAAATTGGCATACAGCTTAAATTTGCCATTTGCTTACCCCAGAAGCCTCTAAAATTTCAGCCTTAGTCAGTCTATGCAGGACAAGTCGAGGTGTCATCAGATTGTCCTAGAACAGAATAAATAAAAAACACAACATCATTCATTAGGCAAAAATATTTACAGGTTCTTTAAATTGTTAAAGAAGCAACAGTATCTTTAAAAAAAATTGTTCGAATTAATAAGGGGCATGCGTCCTTATAGAATGTACTAAAAACTTAATGAATTAAAAGTGTGAAAAGAACTGCAGCCAATATTTTGCTGTATTTTAAATTGAACACATGCGTCTAGAGACAGAACGGTAGTCTGATTTTTCTCTGCTGGATGGCGCTATTTATCAGCTGTACTAAAGCGGGGAGGAGGAAAACTACTCACTAAAATTACGGACACTAATTTTAACCCATTCCTAAACACTAAACTCAACCGCAAGACTAACACTAACTCTAGCCCCATGTTTATTACACCATTTACGCATTTTAAGTAAATAGTGTTTACAATCAAAAAACTGCAAAGAGATCGATTACTTTAGCCAATGCTTGGACAAATTCCAAAAATGCTAGGACAAGCTGAATGCGGCGTTATGATGAGTTTGTGTATAACTAAGAAACAAAAGAGTTAAAAAGCCGAAAAAAAATATCTCCGTCGGGGAATCGAGCCACAGTCTGCCGCGTGACAGGCGGCGACTCTTACCACTGTACTAACGAGGAATACGATTCATAAGTGCGAAAACTAGTATAAGTCCATTCAGTCGCGGGTGCCTCTAAATACTACAGGACCGCTTGGATCGCTTGAATCACTTAGATTGATATGGAAAGTAATTCTAACCCTGTCCCAAACACTAATCTCAACCCCAGAACTAACTTTAACCCCAACCCTAACATTAATACCATGGCTTTTGTAATTACGAAGTATAGTAAGCGATCCAAGCGCTCCAAGCGCTCCAAGCGATTCAAGCGCTCCATGCGATCCAAGCGGTCCGGAGTATTTAGAGGTACCGCTCAGCCGCTTAACACTTGAAAATAGTCACTCCCCAGATAATTCCCAAAAAATAAATATCGCCACCCAGCAGAGAAAAATCAGACTACCGTTCTGTCTCTAGTCGCATCTAAATTGAACTTTATTATAACGTTTAAAGTCCTGTCGAATTATATGTTCATTACGTGACGCGAAAAGATTAATTTAAAAGCTCACCGTTACAGACTGAAATTTTCGGTTGGAAATATCCATATTTGATACACTGGTATCATGAGCCAATTCCGTGTTGCTTATTTTCTGTAAAATTAAAAGTAGATAACTACAGTGTTAAAGGTAAACTTTTATTAAGACTATTTCAATTCTTTTAATTCACCAGATTTTATCGACTTACCGCAACACGGGGCAATGTTAGCGTTTTGCATTCTCCTTTAGCTTGTTTAGATGTTGGAGTTTCCTGTTTACATAATTAGTGGTATTAATTGAACATGACATGTACACATTCCCTTTAGAAACGATAAGAACAAATTTGTCCCTTTTGACATATGCTCATTCAAAATAAAAAAATCTCCAACATTGTCCTTGTTCGAAACTTAGCTAAAGTTTGGTCTCTTTGGAAAGCTATATGATATATCTTTTGAAAACAGCAAAAATAAACATAACTTTGCATTTGAAATTTTAAAGTAAAGTTGAGTTGAATTTTATGACTTTTTTGGTGTAATTTTGAGGGAAAATTATCACAAAAAAAAAACGTTTTTTAATACTAAAAGGTTTGTTTCATTTAATGTCTCTATGGCAGTAGAATCAGTTTCGCTTCTTGGGATGTCCCAAATGTGATCTTACCAGTTTTTTTTTACATTTTTGGGGCGGTTTTGAGTATCTTTAAGGTTATAGTCCACAATTTGGTTCAAACCCTTCATTTATAGTTTATTTTAAGGAAAAAGTAGTAAGATAAAGCAATATGGACTTAATAGCAATCTAAATTTCTATTCTAACAATTTTTATAATAAAAAAAAACAAAAACAAAATTTGGCATTGGTGGACCTGTAACATGAAATCAGTGACGTAATAATATTTTGATGACGTCATCAAACCAAAATTATAATATAATTGTAGGAAATTTGTTTCTGAGTAACTTTGTAAAAATATGTTAGGCTGTATTGTAAACAGATCAAAAACTATAACATTGTATAAGAAAGAATATGACGTGGACCCCCAAGTAGTGACGTCTCAGTGATTTGGAAATTTTATTTCGAACAACTCTAGTGTTGAACATTTTGTTGTAACTATAACACGAGAGGCGCTAGAGCACTACAAAGCAGACTCGGTCAAAACGCACAATCTACGCAAAAACAATCTCGTTTCTAAAGGGTTAAAGAGTATGTCGCATATTTGACTGACTTGTTTATTTTATCGTTTATTTAATCGACGTGTGCATTTGCCAGCCACAATCTGTTGTACGTGTACAATTAGTTTAGAAAGCTGTCGTGCCTCTATTTCTACCGCCGTGAGTAATTATCTATCTACTAAACAGTATATAAATAACTAACGCCGTTATGAATCTATTGTGTAATGGTATGCATAGGGCGTCGGGAAAATGCAGAAAAAACCTGCACAAGTGGGGTGCCTTTATAGCTATATATTCACGGCGTCCATTGTGCAAACATTCATCACGCATGGAAAAGCACTTTGCTTGCATTACTATTTGTCTATATATCGCAGAAGCTTTGAATACAAAAGGTTGTTATTACAAATATACCGGTGGTGTTGTTAAAATCTCCGAACGCGAATTTATTGCGTGGCGCGGCGAACACACAGGGAGAAAACACTTTTAAAGGGTATGGAACTAATAATAAGATAATGTTAGTGTTAGGCTATGATGCATTTTGTATTTCCGACCTCCCGTTTTAAAGAATGTTCGGACGCTTTCGCAAGATAGATGCGGTATCGAGAAACGCATCACGGGTATTACATTATTTCCTGTTTTTTTATAGATCTATATACAATATGAGAATATTAAAGTCGCTAGTCATTGTTGTACTCGTTTGCAATAATGTTGTGTTTATATAGGCCGACCTAATCCAAAAAATGTTTTATGTTCCGGTAGGGTTCTTACCATCTGGATTGGAGCCAAAGGTCTTTATACAAAAATTGGTCTCCTAAACGTAATTCATTCTGCTTTCATTACTAGCGTGAAATAATTGGTGAAACTAATGTTATCTTCCAACGGTTTATGTCTAGGATATCTCATTGCGTAATTACGTAGTTGCTCCTTTGATCTCCGCAGTTATAAGCCGAACGGACACACTTAAAGGAGGAAAGAGAAGGCAGAAAATGCTTACTAAAACTATGGAAAAATATTCCAACCCTGCCCTATACACTAATCTAAACCCCTGATCTAACCCCAACACCAACCACAATTTAAAAGTAATTATAATACTCTAATCTTTGTTTAAAAGAGTAGACGTGTGTATCTTTTTGATGACACGTGCGAATGTGCTGAGCTCACGATAATAATAAAAGCGAATAAACTATTATTTTGTCGCAAGGTCAGCTATTTATAGTTCAAGACAGAAAGTAGAACTGGTTTCTAAACTTCGTAGCTCACACCTGTTAAAATTTTCTCATTTTAAACATCCTCTGATTTACTGTTGTTTACCACATTTAGTTCCATCATTCGATTAATTAGATCATTTCGACGGTAATATTTTATTGATTCTATACCCGGCTTGACTAAATTTATAATAAAAAATGCCTTTAAGAATTTAAAACGGAAATGCATTATTATGCGATTTCACATACATCCCCTACAGCCCCCCATTTCTATATAACCATTTTTTTCATGCGAGTAACGAAGGCCGAATTGCGTCAAAACTATGCCACCCGAGCTCACAAGTTGGCACACTGACGGTGTCTCTTCAGTTATGTTGTAATAAACCGACCTATAGTTTTAATCCGGACGGATAGGTCTTCCCAGTTAAGCGAATTTTTACAGTTCTGACGCTTACTATTACAACTAGACTTAAAACTTCAATTCTTTAAGTTTTACTTACTGTCTTTAACAAATAGCGGAATTTTACGCTATATATTAAAGAAAATATGTTTTATCAGCGATTTCGCCAAGTCATTAAAAAGATACACTCGTCTACTATTTTCCACCCGGTGCAAGTTGGACCAGGACCAAACAATCCTTTTATGAACGCTTTGCCAAATATTGTTTATTATAGTTAAAACTTGTTAGCTTTTCTAATTCTCGGGTAACCACTACCAAATATTTAAAATTCCGTGTTGTTTCGCCTGATAGAATTTCGATATTTAGAGGACTGCGTACATTACACAAATTAGCACAAATAGTCCTATCTTACACCAGACAGAAATCGCTTAACTCGACGTAAGAGTGATAGCATAACTAACGAGCGGGTTGGTATTACATTAAAAGCCCAGGCCACCACTTATGATCCGGGATTAATATAAATTAAAAAAACAGAATTGTTTTATTTATTGCAAATACGGTTTTCTATATTTGTAAAAGGGGCGAATTAAACCGCATAAACCGGTTCTGTAAAAACTAGAGCTGGACGTAATTGGTCAAAGTTGTATTACGTAATTTCGTAATTTTTATGACGTCATCGTTATTTAAACAAAGAATCAAAAATTGTCGTGTTTTGGGTGCATTTTGATGGTAGGGTGCATTTTGATGGTAAAAGAGTGCAAGTAAACTTAACTACAGAGACTTAAAGGTCTAAACGAAAGTTACGAACGTTCGTCCTGTGGAAACAAATACACGAGTAAACAATCCGCAGATCATGCGTGGCCTTTTATCTTGCCGCGCTGATTACATATAGGAAAATTGGCGCGAATCCAAGATCATGTGTATTAACCGCGATTATTCCTACCGGTGCTTCGAACTATTTTACTCGAACGAAAATGAAGGAAATAAACTTGATTTGATAAGAACAAATAAGGAACTTGTTTAGAAAGTATATTTAAAGCGACGTGCAATTCCCGTTTGAATAATTACGTACATATGCGCAATTACGTAATTTTCGTAATTACGCCTAGCTCTAGTGAAAACTTATATGCTAAAAAGCATTATTTAAAAAAAATAATTCCGTCAAAAAGGGCATAGATTCAACAAGGCTAAATCTTATAAACAACAATAAATCATCGGAATTTTTTACCTGGAAATTTTAATTATGCCAAACGCGTGAACTATGGAGTTAAAAACAAGTTTCACTTTCAGTTTTTAATTGATAGCAGACATATATTAAAGAAATATTAGTTACTCTGTCGTATTATTATCTTGAGCTGAGCGCGTTCGCACGACTCATCAAAAAGATACACGCGTTGCTCTTTACGACCCGGTGCAGGTGCAAGTTGGACCAGGGCCAAACAATCCTTACATACAGGCTTAGGCGAAGTTTGCTCAATAAATTAAGTTAAAGAAACGAATAAGAATTTCTAACTGTCATAAATACCCTCGCTTCCGCATATATAACTTTCGCTTCGAATATATTTCTTTAACTAATTAATAAAAACAGGGGTGCTTTTTGATACTATAAGCACCCCCGTATGTTTTGCCCATGATGGTATCGCAACTTTGCAGTTTGCCCGCAAGTTTCGTATATTCATTTTAAACGCCATATATCCCAACATTTTTACTTCATCCCCGTCAGCTTAACTTAACCCAACCTATTAACTAAAAAGACGAGCTCCCACGAATAAGTATAGTAAATCTTCAGTAATTTAGCAGGCATCACACTACAATGTGCCATAAATTGACTGTTAGCACGAAAAATTTAATTATTCTACGATAGTATATGTATTATATATAGATAATAAGGAAAACAGAGATAGCATTCAGACGAACAATCGTCCAATTACTCCGTCCATGTGTTGTACATTGCTGAGTGCTTGTCTACAGTTATACCCGAATAAGTCATTTGCTAGTTTAGATAGGGACCTTTCGTCTTACAAGCATATTTTCAAACATAGCTGGGTAGTTAAATATAATAACACATTTTTTTTTAATTTTTTTACAATACAGTTTTCTTGGAGAAAATAATTACGTAGCTGTATAAGCCTATGGCGTGCATACCCTTGCCGAAACTTTTTGTTGGTTAATGCAACACTTTTTAGTAGTTCGCTTATTTAAACAAAGCCGCTTGCGCTTTGCGGTTGTTTTCTTGCGCAAAGCACCGAGTGGTACTAAACCTGAAAAACTCCTGCACAACATACTGCAATAGCTTGTAGGCCTATATTCCGACGATGGGTGTGAATGTTTATCTAACGACGACCCGTAACTCTACAGTATTTTCCTATCCGCCAAAATAAACATGACGTTTAGGTCTTATACCGTTCATATTAGTTCACCAACACACTAAAATAATTTTTACACATACTAAGATAATTTTAGACGATTGAAATTTACGGCCATTTCTCACCTATACTGCGCAAAAGGCACATTTTAATATAATAATCTACTAATATAATAATAGCCAAAATAAATGCTTGAATACAGTAATTGCAGTAAAATGGTCATTATCTCAGTACAATAATTTACTTTTTTAAACTTTTTGGTATAAATAAATTCGTGCTAAACAAAACTTTTTTCTGGCTAAAACCATTGTACTAAATTTTTTTCACAAATTAACACATATTATATATTAAAGTTTACCTCCATCATCTTATAAGCCCGATTTTTTCGCTTTTCGTTTTTTTTTCTGTCCTTGGTTACTCGGCCAGTTAACATTCTCTTACCCATTGTTATTAAATATGTTACAATAAATTGAAACACGTAAATAATACTGTAGTCTATATTAAGTATAAAGAACAGCAGAATCACGGTTTCATCTTTGCAGTTTAAATAGCAGATACAACTTTTTTCTTTATCGTAAACCGCTCAAGGATTCTCACTTTGTCTAGCGCGGATATCGGTTTATCGTGGCCGTAAATGACTATTTGACACATATAATCAGTTTTAATTACACTGCCGTATCGCGTCTATCGCCAGCTAAAAGAATACCCGCGTGCCGTTCATTTAACTCTTTGTTAACGGAGTCTAGTCGAAGTTTTGTTTTGACGTGAAAGAGGTCAACTCAAAAGACTTCCCACAGATGTAAAATAGTGTCGTTTATAACACTATGACATCGGATTCAATTTGACAACAATCCGTAAACACGTTTCTTTGTTTATTTATAGGTCACTAAAAATTAAGATAATTTTGTTGTTCTGGGTTTGGCTAAATTTATACAAACAGATCTGTTTTAAGCATTTTTTCCAGTCTAAAAATATGTCTGTTTTTTTGCTGGGCCTAGAGAAGCTTTCTCTGTTTTTTCCACGGTAAGCCAAACTTCGATTAACTTAGGATTTACTAAGGATATATATTTATGTCGATCGGAGATAACCATTGAAAAATGCTCGAATCATGGGCTTTCCAAAGTAATCGTGGATAATTCTAGCCTAAAGAGAAAACCAGACATGGGTTTTACTTTACCTTCGGGTAAAATTGTTAATACATTAATGATGGTTAGTTTTGAAATAAGAAAGGAATGATGATTTTGATGTAAGTTTTCTTTTAATTGGTATATCAGTAAGTAATGCACTTACATTTTACCAAATCTGAATAAAATTGGAGCAGCCGTTCAAGCACTAGGCCTAAAAAGGTCATTTTTATTAAAAAAATACCATTTTGGTTTTTAACATCCCAGGGGAATTCCCTTAGATTTATCTCCAAAATTTTGGTTTTTGCATATCTGGACCATGTTGTCTAACAAATGACAAATTTTCATTACGATTCTAATATTTCTTCTAATAGATGTCGGGGCGATATGGCATGCCTGTCACAATCATGATTTCAGTACAAAATCTTATATTTTAGGGTATTTACCTAGGTAATTTGTTTATTTTTTCTAATTGGTATATCAGTGAGTAATGCACTTACATTCCACCAAAACTGAATAAAATTGGAGCAACGGTTCAAGCGCTATGCCTAAAAAGGTCATTTTTTTGGAAAAAATACCGTTTTGGTTTTTAACGTTCCAGGGGAATTCCCCTTGATTTATTACCCAGCATTTTGGTTTCTGCATATATAGACCATGTTGTCTAACGAATGACCAAGTTTTATTGCGATTCCATTATTCCTTCTGGTAGATGTCGGGGCGACATGCCATGCCTGTCACAATCATGATTTGAGAACAAAATCTTATTTTTTAGGGTATTAATCTATGTAATTTTTTTATTTCTTCTAATTGTAATATCAGTGAGTAATGCACTTGAATTCCACCAAATCTGAATAAAATTGGGGCAGCCGTTTAAGCGCTATGTCTAAAAAGGTCATTTTTTTTGGAAAAAAATACCGTTTTGGTTTTTAACGTCCCAGGGGAATTCCCCTTGATTTATTACCCAGCATTTTGATTTCTGCATATATAGACCATGTTGTCTAACGAATGACCAAGTTTTATTGCGATTCCATTATTCCTTCTGGTAGATGTCGGGGCGACATGCCATGCCTGTCACAATCATGATTTGAGAACAAAATCTTATTTTTTAGGGTATTAATCTATGTAATTTTTTTATTTCTTCTAATTGTAATATCAGTGAGTAATGCACTTGAATTCCACCAAATCTGAATAAAATTGGGGCAGCCGTTTAAGCGCTATGTCTAAAAAGGTCATTTTTTTGGAAAAAATAACGTTTTGGTTTTTAACGTCCCAGGGGAATTCCCCTTGATTGATCACCCAAAATTTTGGTTTCTGCATATCTAGACCATGTTTTCCATCAAATAACCAAGTTTCACTGCGATTCCATTATTCCTTCTGGTAGATGTTGGGGCGCCATGCCATGCCTGTCAAGCGTTTGACGAAGAAAAAAAAAAAGAAAAAAAAGAAGAAAAAAAAAAAAAGAAAAAAAAAAAACGGACAAAAACAATATGTGTCCCATTTTTCCAAATGGGACCCATAATAAATGTAATAGTAATTCCATTGTTAAATGTTATGTTAAAGGCAAAATATGTTATATTGTTTTGATGATTTATTATTAAAAGTGCGCGAAATCAGTAACGGTAATTTATATTTTCGCGATTTTGTTAAATTTTGTAATTCGCGAACTTAAAAAAACGGTTCGCGAACCCTTGCATCCTTTACACTAAGCAGGGTAATGGCAAATAAATTTCGTAAATTTAATTTTTGAGTAGGGGAGGCGTGAGCATGAATCACAAATCTCAAGGGGGGCGCGACTGAAAAAGTTTAAGAACCACTGGTCTAGATGAACAGAAACCAAAAGTTTGGGGGATAAATTCAGGGGAATTCCCCGGGTGCGTTAAACACCAAAACGTTATTTTTTCTAAAAAAAGTAGCTTTTTTGGGCATGGCGCTTGAACGGCTGCTTCAATCTGATTCAGATTTCGTATAATGTAAGTGCATTACCTACTAATTTAACAATTAGAAAAAATAAAAAAAATTATCTTGGAAAATACCCTAAAAAAACATTTTGTTCTCAAATTATGAGTTGTGACAGGCATGGCATAACGCCCTGACATCTACCAAAAGGAATAATAGAATAGTAACAAAACTTGGTCATTTGTTAGACAACATGGTCTAAATACGCAGTAAAAAAATTGTGGGTGATAAATCTAGGGGAATTCCGCCTGAGACGTTAAAATCCAAAACGGTTATTTTTCTAAAAAAATAGCTTTTCGGGCCATAGCGTTTGAACGGCTGCTCTAATTTTGATCAGATTTAGTGGAATGGCTGGATCGTTAGCCACCCTATGTCAATTAAAAGAAAAAAAACATTTACCTATGGTAACTCCCTTAAAAACGAAGATATGTTCCTGACTCATGATTGTGACAAGCATGCAACATTGCACTGACATCTTCAACAAGGATTCGTTAAATCGGATTAAAACTCTAAGAATTGTTAGATAACATGACCCACATATGTAAAAACAGAAACTTATGTACTAAGCCCATGGGAACTTCCCCGAAGCCATCAAAAACTAAATCGGGCTGTTTTAGGAATTTAGCTTCATTTCACTACAGCGCTTGAAAAGAAGCTTTAATTTAAAATATTTGTGGTGAAATGTTCGTAAATCTAACACGATTGTTCTTTTTTTACCTACACCTGAAGAAGAAGTTTGGTTTGATAACTTTGGGACACATGCGTTTATGCTTGCAGAAACAAAAACTACATACTCAGTGTATAAGATACAAAATGTGGTTAGGGACCCTGTAGCAGTAGCATGAATATATGGCATACAACATGTGTTTTACAAATAGTGGTGGTTAAACACGTGGTTGACACTCTCTAGTTTTTGTCCGTTTTTTTTTTCTTTTTTTTCGTCAAACGCTTGACAGGCATGGCATGTCGCCCCGACATCTACCAGAAGGAAAAGTGGAATCGCAATGAGACTTTTCCATTTGTTAGACAACATGTTCTAGATGAACAGAAACTAAAATTTTGGGAGATAAAACCAGCGGAATTCCCCTGGAACGTTAAAAACCGAAACGGTATTTTTTTCTAAAAAACTAGCATTTTTGGGCATAGCGCTTGAACGGCAGCTCCAATTTGAATCAGATTTGGTAAAATGTAAGTGCATTAGTAAGTGATTTAACACTTGAAAGAAATAAAAAAATTACCTAGGGAAATACCCTAAAAAATAACATTTTGTTTTC
>CH002440.1:0-12837 GCA_000149265.1 Ciona savignyi | reverse complement strand
CGTTTATGCTTGCAGAAACAAAAACTATTACTCAGTGTATAAGATACAAAATGTGGTTAGGGACCCTGTAGCAGTAGCATGAATATATGGCATACAACATGTGTTTTACAAATAGTGGTGGTTAAACACGTGGTTGACACTCTCTAGTTTTTGTCCGTTTTTTTTTTTCTTTTTTTTCGTCAAACGCTTGACAGGCATGGCATGTCGCCCCGACATCTACCAGAAGGAAAAGTGGAATCGCAATGAGACTTTTCCATTTGTTAGACAACATGTTCTAGATGAACAGAAACTAAAATTTTGGGAGATAAAACCAGCGGAATTCCCCTGGAACGTTAAAAACCGAAACGGTATTTTTTTCTAAAAAACTAGCATTTTTGGGCATAGCGCTTGAACGGCAGCTCCAATTTGAATCACATTTGGTAAAATGTAAGTGCATTAGTAACTGATTTAACACTTGAAAGAAATAAAAAAATTACCTACGGAAATACCCTAAAAAATAACATTTTGTTTTCAAATCATGATTGTGACAAGCAAGCCATGTCGCCCCGACATCTACCGGAAGAGAAAAATAAAATCGCAATTAAACTTTGGTATTTGTTACATAACATGGTCTAGATGAACAGAAACCAAAAGTTTGGGGGATAAATTCAGGGGAATTCCCCGGGTGCGTTAAACACCAAAACGTTATTTTTTCTAAAAAAAGTAGCTTTTTTGGGCATGGCGCTTGAACGGCTGCTTCAATCTGATTCAGATTTCGTATAATGTAAGTGCATTACCTACTAATTTAACAATTAGAAAAAATAAAAAAAATTATCTTGGAAAATACCCTAAAAAAACATTTTGTTCTCAAATTATGATTGTGACAGGCATGGCATAACGCCCTGACATCTACCAAAGGAATAATAGAATAGTAACAAAACTTGGTCATTTGTTAGACAACATGGTCTAAATACGCAGTAAAAAAATTGTGGGTGATAAATCTAGGGGAATTCCCCTGAGACGTTAAAATCCAAAACGGTTATTTTTCTAAAAAATTAGCTTTTCGGGCCATAGCGTTTGAACGGCTGCTCTAATTTTGATCAGATTTAGTGGAATGCTGGATCGTTAGCCACCCTATGTCAATTAAAAGAAAAAAAACATTTACCTATGGTAACTCCCTTAAAAACGAAGATATGTTCCTGACTCATGATTGTGACAAGCATGCAACATTGCACTGACATCTTCAACAAGGATTCGTTAAATCGGATTAAAACTCTAAGAATTGTTAGATAACATGACCCACATATGTAAAAACAGAAACTTATGTACTAAGCCCATGGGAACTTCCCCGAAGCCATCAAAAACTAAATCGGGCTGTTTTAGGAATTTAGCTTCATTTCACTACAGCGCTTGAAAAGAAGCTTTAATTTAAAATATTTGTGGGTGAAATGTTCGTAAATCTAACACGATTGTTCCTTTTTTACCTACACCTGAAGAAGAAAGTTTGGTTTGATAACTTTGGGACCCATGCGTTTATGCTTGCAGAAACAAAAACTACATACTCAGTGTATAAGATACAAAATGTGGTTAGGGACCCTGTAGCAGTAGCATGAATATATGGCATACAACATGTGTTTTACAAATAGTGGTGGTTAAACACGTGGTTGACACTCTCTAGTTTTTGTCCGCTTTTTTTTTTCTTTTTTTTCGTCAAACGCTTGACAGGCATGGCATGTCGCCCCGACATCTACCAGAAGGAAAAGTGGAATCGCAATGAGACTTTTCCATTTGTTAGACAACATGTTCTAGATGAACAGAAACTAAAATTTTGGGAGATAAAACCAGCGGAATTCCCCTGGAACGTTAAAAACCGAAACGGTATTTTTTTCTAAAAAACTAGCATTTTTGGGCATAGCGCTTGAACGGCAGCTCCAATTTGAATCAGATTTGGTAAAATGTAAGTGCATTAGTAAGTGATTTAACACTTGAAAGAAATAAAAAAATTACCTAGGGAAATACCCTAAAAAATAACATTTTGTTTTCAAATCATGATTGTGACAAGCATGCCATGTCGCCCCGACATCTATCGGAAGATAAAAAGGAAACCGAAATTACACTTTGGTATTTGTTACACAACATGGTCTAGATGAACAGAAACCAAAAGTTTGGGGGATAAATCCAGGGGAATTCCCCGGGGGCGTTAAACACCAAAAAGGTACTTTTTTCTAAAAAAAAGTAGCATTTTTGGGCATGGCGCTTGAACGGCTGCTTCAATCTGATTCAGATTTCGTGGAATGTAAGTGCATTACCTACTAATTTAACAATTAGAAATAATAAAAAAAACTAGAGAGTGTCAACCACGTGTTTAACCACCACTATTTGTAAAACACATGTTGTATGCCATATATTCATGCTACTGCTACAGGGTCCCTAACCACATTTTGTATTTTATACAATGAATATGTAGTTTTTGTTTCTACAAGCATAAACGCATGGGTCCCATAGTTATCAAACCAAACTTCTTCTTCAGGTGTAGGTAAAAAAAGAACAATCGTGTTAGATTTACGAACATTTCACCACAAATGTTTTAAATTAAAGTTTTTTCTTCAAGTGGTGTATTGAAATGAAGCTAAATTGGAACAGAAAGAACTGTTAAGTGGAACAGAAAAGAACTGTTAACTCGCGCCCGCCGTCAGGTTACCGGCGCTATTGCAATAGGTTGTGCATGATTAAGGCTTTTTCAGAAAGTTGTTTTGGAAATTGATGTTTGTAAATATTAACACTCCTTTGGATATTCTACCAAGACAGTTCGTGGAACAGAGATGGGCTTTCTACATATTATTCAAACAAACCTTTGATATTTCTCCTCAACTGTCCAAACCTAATTGCTAAAAAATGAAAAAAAAATGTTTAAATCAAAATTAATTTTCATTTAAAGTGTATCAAAATTAATTTTTATTTAAAGTGTATCCCGTTAAAGAGTACGACTCTAATATTAAACAATTACTTGTATATCTTTCCCATTGGAGCGCCATGCAATTCGACGGAATAGCCTGGTAGGTTAGTCTCTGGTTTTGTTTTTTCCTTTGCAGTGCACTATTCCGACCTGAACTCAGTAGATTAATTGGCTCCACTAGACACTAAAAGAACGACATAGTCATATACATGACACTGCAATAGCTCAAATTACCCGGAGGTGGGTGCGAAGTAATCTGACGGTTTCCGATTTACGGGGGTAAAACGAATATGTATATCCTTATCCATATTCGGTTCTTAGTTTTATTGGAAATAATATTGCGCGTGTTGTACTAAATAACTGAACAATGTTTTATAATTAATACAATCTGACATTATATCAAAAGTTGGAGTAAAAGTGCTTAAAGTTATATCTAGCCAGTTGTGGCATAGCTTAGTTGGGTTTGGCTTTCTGCCCAAATGTCGTTAGTTCGACACGGGTAATTGGCTTAGAGGTCTTTGTTCTAAAACCAACAGGCTTGCCCGAAACCATTAAATTAACGAGTGGGCTTGCCTGAACACAATAAATTAACGAGAAAAAAACAAAACTAAAAAATTCCAACACAATTAATATACTGTAGTGTTTTCTAAGTTTTCACTTCAGGAAAAGCATAAAAAGAAAAAAATATTATTTTATTTACATATATCCGTGGGAAAATCCCTGTGGTCAAGTGGAATTATTTCTTTTGAACCAGCGCTTTATTTATTAAAGGAATTTCTATATCATTTTAAACTGACAGTTATTATTGTGGGAACTCTTCCTGACGCAATCGCAAAGTTATCTCATGATTTCCAGAGTAACAACCCTTGCCGACAAAGTTTAATTAAATGGGCGTCTACAAATTTTATTGAAGTGTTTGATTAAATATATAAGGGGGTTTCGTTACCATAAATTGTATTAGTTGCGAACTCAAGTTTTAAGAAATACGTTTTACGATATTTAAACAGGAACCCAGGAGTAAAGTTAAAAATACACAGCACGTTGGGATAAAGTTCTTTTATTCACATAATCTGTCATAATAAACTCAAAAAATCGACCCTAATAACGCGAAAATCTGCCCTAATAAACTCTCTTAGGTTTACCAATGATCTAAAGCTGTAAATCTGTGATGCGCAAATGTTTATCAAGTAGACGGGGAACCCAAGATGTTGTTAATATTTGCGAACACCAAGCTTAGGAATTAATTACCACAAAGACAATGACCAGCAAGGTATATCGTTACGATTTACGACAGTCAAACAACAACCCTGATTAAAGTTAAAAATACACAGCACGCTAAGCTATATATAACGTTACGAGGGAACAAAACGACAAGTTTTTTCTTGGTTGATCTTGGTCGAAAACGTAATGGAAGAAACCTGAACAAGATTTTAAACCAACTATAAAATGCAGTATTATACTCTATTTTTTGTCTTCAATTGCCGGTATGGTTTGTAAGTGACCACCGAAAGCGGTTGTGCGATTAATCAAGACTAAATAAAGTACAACATTCCAATTTAAAATGTTTAAAGTTTAAGCATCGAGTGACAAAAACGTCATGGGATAGAAATCAGGCCCTCACCAAACCAATGTGATCGACTTAAAACTTTCAGAATAGCTAAAATAATGTATTTCTAAAGCAATTTGTTCAGATGAAGATTAATTTAATATAAACTATATTAATAAACTAATTTCCTAAGCGACTGTGGTAATTAATCTTTAACGGATTTTTTTATTTAGAACTTTAACTCTTTAAATTTTGCACAATGTTTTCACTAAAAGTAGTTGTCGTACTTTTGGCCTTTGTATATGCTGTTGTACAAGCGTCCAACCAAGTTGTCTTGACCTGCGAATCGTCTCCTCCTAAGAAAGGAGACCAGGGACCTCCAGGGCCAAAAGGGGGACACTGTAAGCACAACTGGGATCGAAAACTCCATCAGCGCCTTAGAGGACAGATTGAAGGAGACTGAAGAGGATATTGCGGCCATGGCAAAAACAATATCTGATTTACAGAAGAAAGGTAACCACTGCTAAAACACATACTAAAATTAAGTTATTAAAAAAAGGATTTTGTCAAAAAGGGTTTTATTAAACGTGTGATCTTTAATGATAATCTTTCTAATGCAATTCAACCTAATAGCTTGGTAGGTTAGTGTGTCAGGTTGGGTTCACTGCGACACTTAAGACTGACGAAGATATTCAAATGCTAAGTCGATTTAATCACCCATGAAGTATTTAAGTGAACACAATGTTTATAACAGTGGTTTTCAGCCTTTAGTTACCATGGACCTTTTGAACATTTGGTTTACGGGTGCTCTGCTTTTAAATATAATTTATTGCACCAATACAGAGTAGTAATGTTGTCAAATTGCCTGTCGTATAAACGATTGTGTGGCCGAATATCCAAAGCGACCGATTCATATACCACATTCTTTATAAAGAAAATGTCAGAGTGACGACCATCACAAGTTCGAAACCAAGCCCGGTAAAAAATGTATGCGATACGACATTGCTTCTTACATTAGTCGCTGGATACGCCCGAAGAATTATCAATGATGAATACATCACTGAGCTGATTTGAAACAATTTCGGCGTAGTATTAGCTACAATCTAAAAACATATAGAAAACAATAAAATTTTCATTCTATTTGTTGCATAAGATTTTTTTTATGGGCTCGTCAATTGGCCGTTTTTGTATAGTAGTCGGTATATGTATCGGACGCGTTAACCATTCGGCCAAACGACCGTACTTTGTGTTGCATAAGATTTTTTACTGTGCCAAGTTTCGAACCCATCATTGGTTCGTCACCAGGTCCGATTTTTTTGTATAATAGTCGGTATATGTATCGGTCGGGTTAACCATTCGGCCAAACGACCGTACTATGCGTTGCATAAGAATTGAAATGCATATAATGTTTCTTCCAATAGCGCCGAACCCCGGGGGTGATAATCATGAAGCGGCCAGACTGTCGTGACATCCCACTGCCGCAAAAATATTACAGAATTCACGTTTTTAAACACTCGAGACATTATGTTATCATATCTAAGGCCTAGCCATTCTTCTGGTGCTGTTAGAACGTTGTTTCCTTTCACGACAACCTTGGTTCCTGGGTATTTCTTGATCAATCTTTTTAGTGATTCACGAACTCCTATTATTCGATGTATAAAAACCGAAGGTTCGTAGAAGTACAGGTGCAAACTGATACTGACGACTATATAAGTGTCCGGCCCACCAGTGATTTCGTTTAAAACGTCGCTTATATAGGGTCGACTGCTGGGCGGTCCTGGATTTTGCAGAGGCGGACCGTGGCATCTGTAATAAAAGGTAATGTTGTTCTTTTTGTCCATCGAAATTTTGGGTTGTTGCCACACTTTAGATGAATCTGGGCCTAATATATCCATATGCATGGAATTGGACATAAATTCGAAGACTTGTCGTGCAGTCGAATCGCCAAGGAAGTAAACAACCCTGTTTCGAAGGCACTGGAAAACAGCATCTAATCTTAGTTTGTTATCGCACACAAGAGACACCCAGCGACCATTATAAATATAACCATGCGGCCGCAAGGTGCCCTCTTCCAATTGAGTATCAGTTGTACATTTTCCAAGTTTTTCTCTAAAGTATTGTCCGGAAACGTTGAATTTATAATTAGACGACGGAATTAGTTGGTCTTGGTTGATCGCATGTGTCGTGCTAGTATATTTCAAAAAGTTGTTCGGTTCATTACTGGATTTGTAAAACTCAATCCACTTAATAAGAGGACATTGGCTTGATTTGGTCTTCACACAAAACCAAGGCTCTTTATTGCGAGGATTTGAATAGTCACACAATTGTGACGGTGTGTATCTGTAGAAATATTATTAAATTTTAAAATACCAAAAAAATTCTGCAAGAAAAATAATATATTATATATCGTAATCCTTTGTCTTCAGTCATCACAATAGTGTATAATGGCATCACAATAGCGTATGAAGGCATCACAATGGTGTATAATATCATCATAACGACAACTCTATCCAGCACACACAATTGATTATTTTCAAGAAATAATTAACGTCATAATTATAGTGTGATATCACAAATGTTTGCTCAGCCTTTCTACGTCATATTAACGTGTCGGGCCCATAAGTTTAGAAAACTAATCTAGACTTAAATGATAATGTCAAAATATGGATCACAGTTATTTAAGGAAAATTTTATTCTGTGACATGAAAGTCAGGTTTGGCTACACTGTTACACTTCGTCCATTTTTTCCTTAATCCGTTAATCCACTGGGTTCGTGTAACTGCTAAGGGTCTTCCGGAAACAAAATATAGTCGATAGCCAGTGGCTGGTTTCAATTTAGTAACAATTAGCCTGACAGCTATAGCCACGTTGATTGGTGTTTGTTCTTTAAGAAAAGATATATCAAATAGGATCACACTGTTTATTTGTCACACTGTAATCCAATTGTGGGTCCAAGGTAGTCAGACAATTACCTGTGTAAAAACACTGTCCGTTAACAGGGGTGGGCTATAACATTGGCTACACACCTAATCTCCAGACAATATTTATAGATGTGTTTGTCCGTGTAAGATAAAATCAAAATGGAAATACATGCCAAATGACCCAAAAACAAACAAAGCAGGTAATGAAATATATCTTAATTTTCCAATAGCAACATCAAATGGTTATAAAATTGGTGTCACAGCTATAAAACAAATCTTAAAAGGGTCCTAAAACAGGTTACTGGAAACCTCTGTTATAAAAGCTGTTTTATATGACTTACAGTCCATTGGTGGTTAGATCGATGCCGCATTCAGTCTTTTCGTCAGTTTCAAGTGTCGCAGTGAACCTTGTACCTGAATACCTTCTTACTGATGTGGCAAGAGTCATCTCTGCAATTCCTTCAATCGAATAGACGAGAGCAACTTCCAAGATAGTATGCACGATCATCATATGGAAGCGTATTGACCGTTACACATCATGCATCACGTATAGCAATGTTCTAATTTTGCTTCATAATTTATGTGTCTCCTATGTAAATGGACTTCATTGTTGGCCGTTTTTAACCCGATGTAATAAAAAATTGGCTTTGGTTATTTCGGTTGAAAATTTTAGATATGCGCCGATATGGTGTAAACTATTAGACCAAGCATAAACAACTAGGAAATTAGTATTAATTTAAACTAATCAAGTCTCGGAAAATAACGTAACGCCCTATCACACGACGTTCCTTATTTAATTTATAACCAACCAAAATTAACGGTCCTAAGTCAATCAAAATGCCTGTGCAGCTCTGTGCCACTTTCTGTTGAACAATTGTTTAATTTTAAGCCTTGGAATTCAACCCCTGCAACTTTAATTGTCGCTAGCAATATTGCAATCATGGTGTATGTATCATTTACATTTTATTATTTTTTTCTAAGATCTTGGTTTCGCATCCCGACCGTGGTAGGTATTTCCTGCTACGATTACGCTGTATATGTCACATTATCGTGTAAAGCAGGGATGTCCAACCTGCGGCCCGCTTGAGATTTTCGTGCGGCCCGCTAGTCATTTTCACTCCAAGTAGTATTTTGAACTTTGAATCTTAGCCTTATTAAAATGTATCAGTCTGCTTTTAGGGGAGCAGTAATAGTAGGCTATAGTCAGGATTATATATAGCTATAATGGATTTAATTGTTTTTTTATGTACCCATTTTTCTTGAAATTTAATAGGTTCTGCGGCCCATTAAATTATTTCAAGTGACAATGCGGCCCATTACAATAAACGGTTGGACATCCCTGGTGTAAAGCATACCAGATAACCATTTATTATATGAAATAACACGTATCCCATAATAGCTGTGATTGAAGGGCCTCGCAACGCTTAGATTACGACCGATGAAAGCAATCTTAGTGTCTTAGACCCTTGTGGCCTGTCCTTGTACAACGACAACCGATTAGATGAGTCAGATGAGTCAGTTCGCCGCCTTTCTCAGATGAGTCAGTTCGCCTGCTCAGATGAGTCAGTTCGCCGCCTTTCAGCCATTGGGTTGCAGGTTCGAAACTGGTCTCTAAAGAGTGTCAACTGTGTGACACTTAACGTTGCCTTAACCCAATTATATGGGTCCAACCAAATTGAAGGAACGTCTAAATCATAAACAATACACTGCCATATCTCCGGTAACCCAAAAGTTGGCGCGAGGTGATCTGACGATTGCCGGTGTGTTGAACCCCTTGGTTTTTTAACTCAAGGGGATAAATATAAATATCCTATCCCAACATACATAGTAAAGTTTGTATATATAAACTCACTTGATACACTGACCTGTCTCCGATATTTAGATTTCTTGGAGTTTCAACAATAACTTTAGATCGATTTGCACAAGTTTTTAACTCTTGCTTATTATTGGGATTCAACTTTCTGTACTTTTCAATTGAACTCACGACACCAGGCATATATGTCCGCCAGTCGAATTCCGGTTCTTTTAAATACGACAGTTCGGTTTTGATATCTCCGGTTAAAGGTTTGCCATACTCCTTAATATATCGAATCCCGTACAAAGCCGATGTTGAGTTGAAAACATCTAAAGGTATATTATCTTGTACTACTTCGGTGGCTTTATGCTGGGTAGAAGTGGGACCAGTAGAATACCCCGGAATGGTAGTAGTAGCTTTATGCTGGGTAGAAGTGGGACCAGTAGAATACCCCGGAATGGTAGTAGTAGCTATATGCTGTGTAGAAGTGGGACCAGTAGAATACTCCCGAATGGCAGTAGTAGCTTTATGCTGGGTAGAAGTGGGGCCAGTAGAATACCCCCGAATGGTAGTAGTAGTAGTGGTGGCTTCAGATAGAATATTAAGTTTCATTTGAATACCGGTAGAATGCTTATGGTGTTTGTAAGTATTTGGTAACGGTTTTCTCAATCTGCTTTCATAGCCGCCGTTTGAAAGCGTCATCGAAAGGCGCACACAAGTATATATTAGCGACATGAATGCAACAACAAAAAGCGATTTTAGAAGAATCTTCTGCATGTTACCTGTAATTTAAAACACGACCATTGACTTGGTAAGCTTTAGTCTACATATAGTAAGGTTGTCTACGTTATTTAAACTCGCTACGACCTATTATCCATGCTCCTTGCTACTTACGAATTTGCCAGAATATATTAAACTACATATTGCTATGGGCTCATAGATCATCTAACTGAAATAAGAGCATAATGATCTATTGTGTTGTCTATTTCCTGTTGCATTCAGTGCAATTTCTTAGCGTTGTCGTGTCTATGGTTTGTGGTTAGTAAGTTTGTTAGAATAAGTGTACCAATCGTGTGTAAAACTAATTGTCAATGTAATGTACTTTGTCAATGCACTAACCAGTTGCTCAATCTATACAACTGTAAAAACAAGTGTTGTTTGTTACCAGAGTAGAAGTTTTAGCACATGGCTTTCTTAACGCCCAGACTACTCTGTGAAATAAAAGATAGCACCTGGATCCATAACTAACGTTTTAATTATAATCCAACATTGAAGGAGTAGCAAAAATATACTGGTAATACCAAAAGACAAAAAATACGAAAATATAAAAATTAAAAGCAAACCACTTGGGAGACTTATAATAAGTAGTAACAATTTCTGCATTCCGTAGTTTTTAGGTAGGGTTAGGTATTAGTACAAATTTCCGAATTTTTTTTTATTGCGCCTAATATAAACGCAGAATGCATTCTGACAAAGCCAGTAAAACACTGCCAAACCTAATTGGGACAAATAAATGAAACCATTTTAATTGGGCAACACTAAACGCAGGAAAAGTGCTCACTAAAACTGAAACTAATCCTAACCGTACCCCAAACACTAATCTCAACTGCAGAACTAACTCTAACTTCACCCCTTAAAATAACCTTAATATCATAATATTTATTAACTTGCACTTTCCCTAACTTATGTGTTATCTTCTTTTAGTTTTTCCCGTTAAAATTAAAAACAGCTAATGTCAATGCAATTCTTAATAGCTTCTCTACTATCAATCTTCCACACATAAATCGGTTTGTGACGTCATAGCTACATATTTACCTGCTGCACTAAAGCTGCATTCACACCCACACGATCCAGCCAGGGTTGCCATGTTGGCTTTTTTAACGCCAAATTTCTCAAAATTGGCTTGTTTTGTAAGTGTTTGGCTTTTGAAATTTTGTTTGGCTCTTTGGCATTTTTTTGGCTTTTTTAATGGAAATTAAACATAATTCTATAAATAGCTATATTTAGGGTGCAACAATGCTGCTTAACCAGTGTACTTAACAACTTTTGTATTAGTATTAGGGGTGACTCTAAATACAAATACCCAGTGAGGACAGTGTGTAGACAGTGTAGGCAGTGTGTAGGCAGTGTGTAGGCAGTGTGTAGGCAGTGTGTAGGCAGTGTGGGCAGTGTGTAGGCAGTGTGTAGGCAATGTGGGCAGTGTGTAGGCAGTGTGTAGGCAGTGTGGGCAGTTTTTACAGATGTTAGTGTTGACTCTACAGTGTTAGGTGTAGGCTGCATTCTGGTTTCATCATTCAATATTGCTTACTTTTGAACCCATCAGCATGCCAAAGTGGAAACCATCATACGATAGCAACCGA
This sequence comes from Ciona savignyi, assembly GCA_000149265.1. Taxonomy (NCBI): domain Eukaryota; kingdom Metazoa; phylum Chordata; class Ascidiacea; order Phlebobranchia; family Cionidae; genus Ciona; species Ciona savignyi. The sequence goes on along the minus strand of CH002440.1, from coordinate 1,280 downwards.
AAATATAACATTAAATGGGAAAAGACATATGTGTGGCTCACCGAATCAACTGATGGCTCAAATTCAGCATATTGCAAACTGTGCAGATGCACTATTGTGCCAAGACTTTCAAATCTGATAAATCATGAGACAACAGAAAAACACAAGAAGAATACACCATCTTCTTCCCAAAAAACACTTTCAGTGATAAGAACAAGTACAAAAACTGATGATAAAGTTAAAATTGCAGAGTTACAAATTGCTTTTAGCATATCTTGCCATAGTGCCATACGCACCATTGATCACATGAGTGAAATAATGGTAGCCCATGGAAGTGGCAGCACTCTTGGTCAGATAAAATTGCACAGGACTAAGTGTATAGCACTGATAAAAAATGTTATTTCACCAGTTTTGAAATCTGATTTAATTCAAGATCTTCAAAAGAAGAAGTACACACTTATTATTGATGAATCTACTGACGTTTCAACTCAAAAATATTTGTGTATTTTAGTTAGGTACCTCAGTGATAAAACAAATGAAATTACTACTAGTTTTCTTAGTTTAATTCCGGTTCAGGAAGCCACTGGAGATAACATATTCAATTTAATTAAAAATGAGATAGAAAGCTGTTATCAAGACTTGAAAAATTGCATTGGTTTTGCATCAGATGGTGCTTCAAACATGGTTGGATGCAACAATTCTGTTTGGAGCAGAATTAGAGATTTATCCCCGTCATGTGTACAATACAAGTGTGTGTGTCATTCACTGGCTTTGTGTGTCAAATATGCAGTTTCTAAACTACCTTCAAGCATTGGATTTTTGCTGACAGATACCAAATTGGTTTCGACATAGCAATCTAAGACGAGAAGCTTTTAAAAGGTTATTTAAAATTATGAACTCTGCAACAGATTTTCAATTAGCTAGAACGGCACCACTACCGTTTGAAAAAGCATCTTCAACACGCTGGCTTGTCCGGGGAAAAGTGATGTTTAACATCTTGATGAATTGGGAAGAGCTCAAGGCATACTTTATTTCAGTTGAATTAGCTCAAGAAAACTTCGACACTAAATATAAGGCAAGAGTTATAAAGGAAATGCTTCTAGATCAAACTAATTATCTGTACTTTCATTTTGCAACCCCTTGTGTGCAAGAATTTGAGAGATTAAATGCCCTCTTTCAGAAAACTAAGGCAGATCCAAACGAACTACACGATGAGCTTTTAATGCACTATAAAAGTCTTCATAGTAGGATATATGATACTGATCATAAGAAAAAATGTATTTATAATGTTGATTTTGGCA
>CH002442.1:9592-21047 GCA_000149265.1 Ciona savignyi | reverse complement strand
ATAATTAAATCAACATTTGAACAATATAATCGTTTATTGAATATATGGAACAATAATTATTTCAACTCACGCATTTAATAATATACTGGTTCAATTGTGTTTTATTAATTTCTAATGTAAAATATATCACCAACATAAACGTGTGGCATCTATGCTTTATAGCTTTGTACAGAAGTGTCGACAATGTTAGGATATTATATTATTTCTATTGTTCTTCCATTTGGATCAGTAACCCAACTGTTTTGGTTCAGTGATCGCGGATTTGTATTCTTCAAACCACACTTTGAGATCATCAATCCCATGTCCTTCTAAAATGAAATTCTGAAAGAAAATTTAAAATAAGTTGAACCTACAGTTAAGCAAAAACACAGCACTAATACTAGAGAGTGTCAACCACGAGTTTACCCACCAAAGGTATCTATGGTTTAAAAAAATCAATCATCAAACTTTTTTCGAATCATAAACATAACAGAATGGTGATTCTCTGTGGAATGGTCATTTTAACGTGATCACCCAAAGAGCCCAAGTAAGCTTAAATCCTTTAAACTTGATTCATTTAAAACCCATCAATCATACACAACATCACATGAAACTAAGGCTTACCTGGGGAGAAGGGAGTTGTTGTATTGCTTCTTGCAACATACGTTGACCTTCTGGTGAAAGTATGTTCCAGTTCAAAGCCAGTTCCGATATTTTGCCAACACACCCAGCCAGACATTGTGCTGCGTGGTCATCCAACCTCACATAGTTTCTCACTGTAAGTTTGATCTGTGTAGAAGAGGAATGTTAAAACTCCACAATGAATATATCCTGTGAATTATATGTTCAATAATCAACTATCAAACAAACCAATTTGAATATTCATTTGAAATATAACAAGTTATAACAACTTAGCAGCTGGAATATTGGGGGTAAAACATGATTTGATATCTTTGTACATTTTATTAATATAGTAGCCCGTGTTGGAACTGTATGGTGATTCGCTGGCGATAGTCGTTACAGCAGGGTATCCTGGAACTTAACCAAATCAGGGAGTCACTGTGAACATAGGCAACTAAGTCAGGTGGTAGGATGGTTAACGCAACCGATACATTATACGCATTGTTATACAAGAACAGTCCTAGGGACGAGTCCGTGATGGGTTTAAATCTTGTTCAGAGTAAAAAATAAAGTGGATTAAAAAAATAAAGTCACAAATTAATTTATCGTTATATTCTTTGATCTGTGCGATATTAACCAATCCGCCCACACGAGGTCAGACCGTCACCGATGCTCTACAACATGGCGGAAGAGGACGGGTTTGTGTCACCCCATGTGTACGGGGGGAAATAGGGGTCTAAGCGTTAAGCAAATTGTTTTGAAGGATAACTTAATTAACAAAGGAAACATAATGTGGAAAAATACGATACACAAATATACAATCAATCAGTGAGATTTTTAAAAACATGGAAGAATTTAGGCATATTTGTTGAAACAAGTTTGAGAGACACACAAGTTGGCGTGATGTATTTTAAAGTCAGCCGCATCAAAATATCAAGCTTTGGGAGGGGGTGTGGGGATATTGTAGTAGTGATGAGGATATCTAGTGATTGGGGCAGGGTAATATTGTGGTATGGACTTGTCGGTAATTAAAATAAGTGGGCAGGGTATAATAGTGGTAATGTGTGTGTTTCATGACAATAAAGCTAATTATAAACAACTCAGTCCATTATACAGACAACCGCGCAGAAAGTGGTCAGGGTGAAGATCGAACCGAGAACCTGTCTGGTTATAACCTCCACTCTTGTATATGAGCTTTTGTATGAAGTAACCTGGTTCCAACCATAACAGTTGGCTCCTATTTTGGTACTTTCATTTGATGGTTACTATTTATAAACTGATCAAGTGAAACAAAGTATTTTGATTACTCGAACAATAGTTTGTTTTGATGCCAAAGTTTTATTTTAATAGATTAAATTCTTTAATTTTGTGTGATTTTTTGTTAATATATAATTTTACTGTTTTTATAAAAAAAAGATGATAATGTGTTTTTAGTCCTTTTGACTATGAACATATGTAGTATATTTGATAATTAAATAAAAAAAATACATTTAAATAATATTACATAAACAGCCCAAGTAAGCTTAAAATCCTTTAAACTTGATTCATTTAAAACACATCAATCATACACAAAATCACATGAAACTGAGGCTTACCTGGGGAGAAGGGAGTTGTTGTATTGCTTCTTGCAACATACGTTGACCTTCTGGTGAAAGTTTGTTCCATTCCAAATCCAGTTCCGATATTTTGCCAACACACCCAGCCAGACATTGTGCTGCGTGGTCATCCAACCTCCCACCATCCAACCTCCGATAGCTTCTCACTGTAAGTTTGATCTGTGTAGAACAGGAATGTTAAAACTCCACAATGAATATATCCTGTGAATTATATGTTCAATAATCAACTATCAAACAATCTAATTTGAATATTCATTTGAAATATAACAAGTTATAACAACTTAGCAGCTGGAATATTGGGGGCAAAACATGATTTGATATCTTTGTACATTTTATTAATATAGTAGCCCGTGTTGGAACTGTATGGTGATACGCTGGCGATAGTCGTTACAGCAGGGTATCCTGGAACTCAACCAAATCAGGGAGTCACTGTGAACATAGGCAACTAACTTGTTTATCCGTGCAAAGTGTTAATATATTTGCATCGGTGTGAATTTCTTCATTTACACATGAAACTATTCTTAATAAAAGGTTAAATAATGTTTATTAAGTTCTCAAAAACATCATCTTTAAACTGTAGTAAATAAAAAAAAATCTTAAATAAAGAAAATTAAATGGTACCACGGCATTTATAAATGTCTTAGCCAATTTTATTACATTTTTTATAACATTTTTCCATTTTTTTAAATATATATATATTAGGTTTAGCAGCCACCTCTGGCTATACCCACCCTAAATAATTGATTGTGGTGAAGAGGTGTTTAACGACTGTCGCTTTGCCGTCTTTTATCAGTTTTTAATTTTTATATAAAAGTCTCTGTGGCGTGTTTATTGCTGTGGACGACATCTATTTTGCTTTAACCAAACCAACCACACGAGGTCAGACCGTCACCGATGCTCTACAACATGGCGGAAGAGGACGGGCTTGTGTCACCCCATGTGTACGGGGGGGGGGGGGGTTAAGCGCAAAGGAGACAGAATGTGGAAAAGACGATACACACATATTCAATGCATCGATGATGATGTTAAAAACATGGAAGAATTTAGGAATATTTGTTGAAACAAGTTTGAGAGACACACAAGTTGGCGTGATGTATTTTAAAGTCAGCCGCATCAAAATATCAAGCTTTGGGAGGGGGTGTGGGGATCTTGTAGTAGTGATGAGGATATCTAGTGATTGGGGCAGGGTAATATTGTGGTATGGACTTGTCGGTAATTGAAATAAGTGGGCAGGGTATAAAAGTGGTAATGTGTGTGTTTCATGACAATAAATCTCATTATAAACAACTCAGTCCATTTTACACACAACCGCGCAGAAAGTGGTCAGGGTGAAGATCGAACCGAGAACCTGTCTGGTTATAACCTCCACTCTTGTATATGAGCTATTGTATGAAGTAACCTGGTTCCAACCATAACAGTTGGCTCCCATTTTGGTACTTTCATTTGACGGTTACTCTTTAAAAACTGATCAAGTGGAACAAAGTATATTGATTATTAGAACATTAGTTTGTTTTGATGCGTAAATTTACTTATAAAACCCTAAAATACATAAATTTGTAAGTGTGTGTGTATAACAACATAGATATATATAATGTATTTACCTATTTTGACGAACATTATTACATAAACAGCCCAAGTAAGCTTATGTCATTTATTCTTGATTCCTTTAAAACACATCAATCATACACAACATCACGTGAAACTGAGGCTTACCAGGGGAGAAGGGAGTTGTTGTATTGCTTCTTGCAACATACGTCGACCTTCTGGTGAAAGTTTGTTCCAGTCCAAATCCAGTTCCGATATTTTGCCAACACACCCAGCCAGACATTGTGCTACGTGGTCATCCAACCTTCCATAGATTATGCTTCCCACTGTAAGTTTGATCTGTGTAGAACACGAATGTTAAAACTCCACAATGAATATATCCTATGAATTATATATTCAATAATCAACTATCAAACAAATTAATTTAAATATTCATTTGAAATATAACAAGTTATTATAACTTAGCAGCTGGAATATTGGGGGCAAAACATGATTTGATATCTTTGTACACTTTATTAATATAGTAGCCCGTGTTGGAACTGTATGGTGATTCGCTGGCGATAGTCGTTACAGCAGGGTATCCTGAAACCCAACCAAATCAGGGAGTCACTGTGAACATAGGCAACTAAGTCAGGTGGTAGGATGGTTAACGCAACCGATACATTATACGCATTGTTATACAAGAACAGTCTTAGGGACGAGCCCATGATGGGTTTAAACCTTGGCCAGATTAATAAAATAAAGTTTGTCTTCCATCTGTTCGTGCAACTAACTCTCTTTATTTCTATATGATACAACTGTTAAAAATAACCTTGTATTAAAATAATGGTATTTCGTAGGTTTATACTTGATTAAGGTTTGGTTGAACTGTCAATCAAATCACCGAGAAGCTACATAGCAAACCACGGCGTGCAGTGGTAACTTTGATCTTGCGGTTTATAGGCGAGGACGGGTTAATGTTGAGTTGTAATGCAATTCCCACATTTATTTATCATTATCTTCTTTGTGTTATTAATTATTAAGTATCTTCTTTATATTTTGTATTATTTCATAGGAATATTAATGTTTCTGCAAAAGTTTCTTTAAGGCTTTTGTGCAGTAAATTTAATTTTATAGCATTTTTCACAAGATTTTGAAAATATACATTAGGTTTGGCGATTAGCAGTGTATGTTGGAACTCAACCAAATCAGGAAGTCACTGTGAACATAGGCAACTAAGTCAGATGGTAGGATGGTTAACGCAACCGATACATTATACGCATTGTTATACAAGAACAGTCCTAGGGACGAGCCCATGATGGGTTTAAACCTTGTTCAGATTAAAAAAACAAAAGTGGATTAAAAAAATAAAGTCATAAAAGTGATTTTTTAATGCAATTCCCAAATTTATTTATCATTATATTCTTTGTGGTTTAACCAAGCCTCCCACACGAGGTCAGACCACCACCGATGCTCTACAACATGGCGGAAGAGGACGGGTTTGTGTCACCCCATGTGTACGGGGGGGGGGTTAAGCGCAAAGGAGACATAATGTGAAAATAGACGATACACACATATTCAATGCATCGATGATGATGTTAAAAACATGGAAGAATTTAGGAATATTTGTGGAAACAAGTTTGAGAGACACACAAGTTGGCGTGATTTATTTTAAAGTCAGCCGCATCAAAATATCAAGCTTTGAGAGGGGGTGTGGGTATCTTGTAGTAGTGATGAAGATATCTAGTGATTGGGGCAGGGTAATATCGTGGTATGACTTGTCGGTAATTGAAGTAAGTGGGCAGGGTATAAAAGTGGAAATGTGTGTGTTTCATGACAATAAAGCTCATTATAAACAACTCAGTCTATTACACAGACAACCGCGCAGAAAGTGGTCAGGGTGAAGATCGAACCGAAAACCTGTCTGGTTATAACCTCCACTCTTGTATATGAGCTATTGTATGAAGTAACCTGGTTCCAACCATAACAGTTGGCCCCCATTTTGGTTCTTTCATTTTATGGTTACTATTTACTAACTGGCAAGTGAAACAAAATATTTGAATATTCAAACATTAGTTTGTTTAATGCCAAATTTTTATTCGAAAATCTTAAAACACTTAATTTTGTGTGATTTTTGTTTATATATAATTTTATTGTTTATATAGAACAAAGATGATAATGTGTTTTAGTCTTTTTGACTATGAACATATGTAGTATATTTGATAAACTAATTAAAAAATACATTTAAATATTATTACATAAACAGCCCAAGTAAGCTTAAATCCTTTAAACTTGATTCATTTAAAACCCATCAATCATATACAACATCACATGAAACTGAGGCTTACCTGGGGAGAATGGAGTTGTTGTATTGCTTCTTGCAACATACGTTGACCTTCTGGTGAAAGTTTGTTCCATTCCAAATCCAGTTCCAATATTTTGCCAACACACCCAGCCAGACATTGTGCTGTGTGGTCATCCAACCTCTCATCATCCAACCACCCATCGCTTCCCACTGTAAGTTTGATCTGTGTAGAACACGAATGTTAAAACTCCACAATGAATATATACTGTGAATTATATGTTCAATAATCAACTATCAAACAAACCAATTTGAATATTCATTTGAAATATATCAAGTTATACCAATTTTAGCAGCTGGAATATTGGGGGCAAAACATGATTTGATATATTTGTACATTTTATTAATATAGTAGCCCGTGTTGGAACTGTATGGTGATTCGCTGGCGATAGTCGTTACAGCAGGGTATCCTAGGAACTTAACCAAATCAGGAAGTCACTGTAAATACCATAGTTTATTTAAGAACTAGATATTCTAATATCTGGGAACTTATTATTGTAAAAGGAAGGATGTTGGGAACAAATTTGGTGAAAATGATGGTTTTTTTAAATTGTGACTGAACAAGGAGCCGGCCGGTTATAAACAATCTTCTTAACTCATAATAAACATAAACACGAGCTTGCTTAAATTACACTTGCTATCCAAAACACAGCAATTCCAGACTTAACTAACTAGATCAGTGTTTTCCAACCCGAGGTCCGCGGTCTCAAATGAGTCCGTGGAAGGTTTAAATGAGTCCGCAAGCACATCAACCAATTTGCAAAACTTTTATTTTTTAACGTTATAAACAGCAGTGATATGTTTTTATTAACGAGACATTGTAACTCAAGGTAATTTTAAGTTTGTCGTAGTGTATCGTATGCACATGCAGGCCCGGTGCTAGGAACCGCGGGGGCCCAATTAGAAATGTGATGGCGGGGCCCCTACTCTTCGATAGCAAAATTTATGGGTGTTTATATATCATAAAACACATACCAGTACATACAAACTACAAAAATAGACATTTAATACTTGCTATAAAACAAATTAAAGGTAATGTGGATGCTTATTTACGATATATTGTTTTACTTCCAAACATATTATATATATATTGTTTAGCAACCATATTCATTATGACGTAACAGGCAGACACAGAAATATAAATTTGACTTAGTTACGATGCATAACAAATTGATATTATGATAAGGAATATTATTTCACGTTTTATTTTACGTTTCAGTAGTATTTTAAACCTCGTAATACGGAAAGACCCCCGCTAGCGCGGGGCCCCTTCAAGGTGCGGGGCCCAATTTGATCTAATCGGTCAAATCGGCCTAAAACCGGCTCTGTGCACATGGTCCAGTTACGCTACACTTTTGACTTACGCTAATTGAAAATTGATGCACTTTGAGTCCGCAAAGACTTTCGCTTGTAAGGAAATAGTCCGCAACCAAAAAAGGTTGGGAAACGCTAAACTAGATACTCAGAAAAACGCGGTCTTAGTGGTGAAATACGTCATAATGGGGAAAACTGAAATAATCGAGTGAATTATAATCACATTTGAAATCGAAATACAATGGGGACGATAAATCTTTGGGCATTTTAAATAGGACTTTTTATTAACATAATGGTAATTCATAGGTTTATACTTGATTAAGGTTTGGTAGAGCTGTCAATCAAATCACTGAGAAGTGTGCAGGGCATGAAATGGTAATGTGAAACAAGTGGTAAGGGTGAAGATAGCACCGAAAATCTTTCCGGTTAGAATTTATTTTCCCACATGTGGTTCTATAGAAGGCTGGTGGTGTGCCACAAGACACTTATACAGTTGCCTCACTGGTCATTGCCTCCAGTGATGGAAAAAGTGCCGTTGCTAATTCTAATATAAACACTCTAGTGATTTAATGTATTTTATAACGGAAACACTTTTATAGACTTCTCATGAACTGCTGTACAACAACACTGTAATAGCTGCGGTACAGTTGAGTAAATATGCACATCTATAATAAACCAGTGATTGATGTGGAGTTACTTGAAGTATGGTTCCCAATATTTACCTTGTTCTGTCGATCATTGATAGCTGTGCACAAATCCCGCATACAATCGTTCAGTTGTTTGCAATCCTTTAATCGAAGTTCATCAATATGTTGAATATGAGGAACCAGGTATTCAGCTACATTTCCCAGCTCTGTTCCTCTTAACTCTAACTTCTTGATCTAGAATAAAAGGTTGTTTGCCAGCAAGTTCTTATGAATCAACGCTTTGTATAATATATAAGGAAATGGTATATACATAGGCGTCGGAAAATGCAGAAAAACGTGCACAAGTGGGGTGCTTTATCAGCTATATATTCGCGGCGTCCATTGTGCAAACATCCGTTAGGCATGGAAAAGCACTTTTTATGTATTCCAATTTGTCTATATATTCGCAGAACCTTTGAAAATAAAAGGTTGTTATTACAAATATAGTGTTGGTAAAATTTTCGAGCGCGAATTTATTGCGTGGCGCGGCGCACACACAGAGAGAAACAACTTTAAAGTGTATGGGACTAATGATAAAATAATGTCGTTGTTAGGCTATGATGCATTTTGTATATTGTATTTCCGCTTTTGCACGATAGATGTGCGCTTTCGGTATGGAGAAACGCATTACGGGTATTACGCCCATAGTTTTTTAAAGGCCTATATACAATATAAGAATAATAACGTCGCTAGTCAGTGTTGTACTCGTATACAATATGGTTGTGTGTATATTAGCCGACCCAATACTAAAACTATTTTATGTTCCGGCGGGTTCTAACCGTCCGGATTCGAGACAAAGGTTCGAGTTATACAAAAAATGGTTAAACCATTCAGCTTTCATTACTAGCGTGGAATAATTGGTAAAACTAATGGTATATTCCAACGGTTTTATGCGCGTCCTAGGATATCTCATTGCGTAATTACGTAGTTGCGCTTTGATCTCCGCAGTTATAGGCCTAACGGGCAACACCAGCGCTTTGATCTTCACAGTTATAGGCCTAACGGGCTACACTACTCTAAACCCCAGAACTCACATATGGTTCACCCCCAACACCAACCCCAATTTAAAAAATAATTCTAATAACCTAATCTTTGTTTAAAAGGGTAGACATGGGTATCTTTTTGATGACACATGCGAGAATGCGCTGAGCTCACGATAATATTAAAAGAGAATAAACTTTTATTTTATGGCAAGGAGGATAGGATAGGATAGGATAGGATATTCATCTTTATCCCCTCGAATGGGAAAACCAAGGGGGTAACCACATGGGCAATTGTCAGATCACCTTGCGTCCATCGTCGGGTTACCGGAGCTATTGCAGTGTGTTGTATATGGTAGAAACGTTCCTTTAATTTGGTAGAACCCATTAATCCACTTGGTTCAGGCAATGTCCATAAAGTGCCTTGCCCAAGGAAACAACCGTGTGGCTAGCAACCAGTTTCGCACCTTCAATCTTTCGATTGAAAGGCGACGCACTTAACCTTTAGACCAATGGGCCGGACTAAGTTCAGCTATTAGTTCAGGACAACAAGTAAAACTGGTTTCTAAACTTCGTAGCTCACACCTGTTTACGCAATTAAAAATTTTTACTGTTGTTTACCAAATTTAGTTTCACAAAACGATTAATCAGATCATTGCTACGTAATGTCATATTGATTCTATGCCAGGCTTGACAAAATTTATAATAAAAAATGCTATTTAGAATTCAAAACGGAAATGCATTATTATGCAATTTCAAATGCATCCCGACAAACCCTCATTTCTATATAACCATCATTTATTTCATGCGAGTAACGAAGGCCGAATTGCGTCAGAACAATACCACCTGAGCTCATGAGTTGGCACAGACGGTCTCTTTTTAGTTGTGTTGTAATAAACAGGACATATGGTTTAATCCGGACGAATAGGTCTTCCCGGTTAAGCGATTTTTACAGTCCTGACGCTTACTATTAAAACTAGACTTAAAACTTTAATTCTCTAAGTTTTACTTTCTGTCTTTAACTAACAGCAGATCTTTACGTATTAAAAAAATAAAGGTTTATCAGTGCTTTCGGACGAGTTTTAAAAAAATACACGCGTCTACTCTTTTTGACCTTTTGCATGTTGGACCAGGGCCAAACAATCCTTACGTACACATTTTCCCTAACATTGCTTATTATAGTTAAAACTGTTAAGCAACTCTCGCGTAACCAATACCAAATATTTGAATTCCGTGTTGTTTCGCATGGTAGATATTTAGAGGACTGCGTAAATTACACCAACTAGCACAAATAGTTTTATCTTACACCAAACAGAAATCGCTGCAATAGATACTTTAAACTGAGGATTTCGAGCATCCAACCTGCTTGCTTGTGAGTGTATGTTATAAACCTCACTAAATACCACAATTAACAATGAAACATTCCATTACAAACCCAAATATTTAAAGACATCATCCCATCACAATACACCACTTGTTGAACACAATAGAAATCGACATAAAATTCATTCCACATTTTATCCGAACCTTCCCAGGTTGCATTTGTAGGATTCGCTTCACATCTTCAGGATGATCACGAGGACCCACACTCCATGATGTTGCCCATATGGCTGCATCATGTTCTGTATCCGATCCATCAACTACAACCAATTCCTGAGGAAATGTAATATTCAAGTTATAAACCAGATAGAAACGTATATATGGATAGTGACTCTAATTTACTATTAAACTCCGGCCCATATCATACAGCCATATTTCAACACAGATTGTAATTGTATTTCACATAGTGAAGGTACTATAGCAACCTGTTCATATTTTATTATTCTTGATTGAAGGGATAGCAAATAAATAAACAAATATATTAGACTACATGTTATTTCACTTGGTAGCATTAGGTCTGGAATTCCACCTGAAAACTGGTCCTAACCGTACAGATTGTACATTTGTAAAATACTGGTTAATTATGTCTTACATTGAGAGGAAATATCCAATTAAGTTACAAACTTGCAAGGTGGGTGATATATGCATTGGATACGCCCAATATTATCAGAAGGGAATTATTTAATTAAAATCATCATAGGTTTCAGTATTGTTTTTTTTTTTTTTTTTTTTTTGGTGGTTAGCCAAAAAAAAGCAAAATTGTGCACTTAGTGCGAGTTGGTGGCCTTAGGCCGATCCCCTCGTGCAATGTGAAAATTAATCCACTGGGGGAGGTTTCCCTAGTATGTGGTTGCTGTAAAGAGACACCTTTCGCAGGCATCTCTCCACAGCGTGCAAGCCACGTAGGGAGGGGGGCTGGGTATCCCTAAGATGTGGGTGCTGGAAAAGACGCCCTTCGCAGGCATTTCTCCACAGCGTGCAAGCCACGTAGGG
>CH002443.1:262015-308418 GCA_000149265.1 Ciona savignyi | reverse complement strand
TAACCCCAGATGCCAGGGTGTTATTAATCACCCCCCACCCCCACCAGATAACCCCAGATGCCAGCGTGTTATTAATCACCCCCCACCCCCACCAGATAACCCCAGATGCCAGCGTGTTATTAATCACCCCCACCCACCAGATAACCCCAGATGCCAGCGTGTTATTAATCACCCCCACCCCCCACCAGATAACCCCAGATGCCAGGGTGTTATTAATCACCCCCCACCCCCACCAGATAACCCCAGATGCCAGCGTGTTATTAATCACCCCCCACCCCCACCAGATAACCCCAGATGCCAACGTGTTATTAATCACCCCCACCCCCACCAGATAACCCCAGATGCCAGCGTGTTATTAATCACTCCCACCAACGAGCAGCAACACGGGAGTTATTGTTATCACGTGACACGGAGAGCCGACCACGTCACAACACACGTCACAAACATAAAGATCACAAGTTCATTGATTGACCAATACGAGGTTGGTAGTGTGGCCGAATGGTTAACGCCACTGATACTTATTCTGACTGCACATAAACGGTCTTAGTAACGCGACCATCACGGGTTCGAACCTTAGCTTGGTAAAAAAGATGTGACTAAATGTGATTCCCTAGCATGCAAGGCATGTCTGGTCTTGGTTGAAACGTCACATATCGGCCAACTTGTACATATATCGTTCACGCCAAACACTTGGACCACATGTACATGCATGATTACAGTTGAAAACAAATTAATTAACGCATTTCCACAACAAAACCCAACTAATCGAGCTAATACCACTCCCACAGAGCATTGAGATTCGGTTGGACGGACCGCAACGGACGCCGTCGGACGCAACCGCATACGTTCGTCCGAACCATCCGTCGTGGAAGAACAACGCGGACGTCATAACGGATACGTACATTGCGTACATTACGACTGCGGCCGTCGTCGTAATAAGCACGGCGTTTCTGATTGCAGGTAAGTTCGGATAGTTTAGTTGGTTCGGTTCATTCATTTTGGCCCAAGTATAAATAATGGCAAATGAAGCAAATCACGACACAGAAACAGGAAAAAGCGATCAAACGAACAGTCGTTAAATAAAGGAAACAAATAACTAAGTATAGCGGACTCGGCCGCCAAACATATATATTCATGTTGTTTTCACGTAAATGGAAAACGTGGGAGAGTTACCACACGGGCATTCATCAGATTTAAGTTGCTGGAGATAAATTTTTATTCTGGTGAACATTTCCCACTTGCTATGATCAGATTGTATTTCAGGTGATTTCATTCGAAAGTTGGATGTTTTGTTTATGAATCGCAAAATATTTAGATTTACTTTGGATATTGTGCTATCATGACTGTCGTTTTGCCGTTTTTCCTGTATTTAAATTTGAAGTATATTTCGTTCCGAACACAATAATTAAGAAGCAAAAATCACCACAAAACGCATTTTTTCGGTATTTGATACCATTTTTGCTTTTATTCACAATTATAAGGTCGAAATTGGTTAAATATTTGCAACAAACTTGAACCAAAATGAATTTCAAACCCAGCGTTCTTTAAGGTTATTTTTAAGGTTAGCACACGCAACTTCTTGAAATCATCAAACCAGACCCGTAAACAACTCCATTTCTCTTACAGTTCGTCGTTTAACGTTTATAAATCACCTTCAACGTTCCTTCCAGCGTTCGGGTTGTTTAAATGGGCGACGAATGACGTCATACACCGTCCATCCGCGTCGTTCATCCAACGGACCCCACCCCCATATAACCCCTACTCACCCATGACTACCCCTTCACCCCGGGGAAACCCCTCACCATCACCCAAAGTGCGATTATGGAGTCAATACTACGAACCCCAACAAGCAAGCCCAAGGACCGATTAATTTTATATTTCACCCCTTTTCTCACCCCTTTATACAACGGCAGGGACCCCAACTATTTACACCCACCCTTTATACAGGAAAATGGGTCCAAACTACCCCACCCACCCTTTTATCCACAAAAAGGGTCCCCACCTACCCACCCAACTGCCAATTACTTAGAGAATGTAACTTCGCCCGATATTTCCACTTCCTATTGTAACCGCCTTATTTCTACTTTTTTTACACATTTTGTTCAATTTAAGAACTTTCCAAACCTCCCACAGCATAGATAGGCCACCGTGCCTGCCCAACGTATGTAACAAATTTCTTTGACAGAATGTCAACTTTTCAAATTGCCACCCCGCCCTAAAAGCGTTTACTTAGCGCCGTATAGTGGCCTTGCACATTGAGATTGGAAACACTAGTGAGATTTGGTACATCCATCGGTTTCGAGATTTCGTCCTTTATTTGCTTTGTGTGAATGTTGATGTGTGTTTTGCATATCTTGGGTAATACACCGAATGTTGGTTCCTAAGTTGTACCCATCTTGGGTTTACTGTATTAAGAACGGTATATTCATGTTTTACGTGCTTCGTGTTTATATCGGATAACACAAGGAAAGTTGTTACAATCGTCAGATCGGTTCCATGACAACTGAACCCCTTACAACTGAACCCCTTACAACTGAACCCCTTACAACTGAACCCTTACAACTGAACCCTTTACAACTGAACCCCTACAATTAAGCCCCTTACAACTGAACCCCTTACAACTGAACCCTTACAACTGAACCCCTTACAACTGAACCCTTACAACTGAACCCTTTACAACTGAACCCCTACAATTAAGCCCCTTACAACTGAACTCCTTTTAACTGAACCCCTTTAAACTGAAACCCTTTACAACTGAACCCTTACAACTGAACCCTTTACAACTGAACCCATTTCAATTGAACCTCTTTACAACTGAACCCCCTTTTCAGTTAAAAGGGTTCTGTTTAAAGGCGTTCAGTTGTAAAGGGGTTCAGTTGTAGGGGATCAGTTGTAAGGGGTTCAGTTGACTGGTCACCTGTCAGATCACCTCGCGCCCAGCCAAATTACCGGAGCTATTACAATGTGTTTTGTATGATTCAAACGTTCCTTCAATGAAGTAGAATCCAATAATCCGCTGGGATCAGGCAATGAGCGCTTTGCCGAACAAAGATCTAATACTTTAATCTAACTAATGTAAGGTAGTTAAGAATTTCATAAAAATGCGACAGTACTTCACCATTGTGCAGAGCCACCTCGGCTTAAAGTGGTATGTACTGGACTAACTAACACACCGGAAAGTCGAACATTTGCGTTAATTCGTTCCTTTGAACCATGGCCGTATGTTGGCGCTAAAGAGCTTCGCCATGATTTTGAACGAACGTGTGCGCGAATGGTTAACACGACCGATTAAAACAATTTCTGCTTTAAAATGGTATTGGTAACAAGCCCATTATGGGTTCGAACATTAGTCCATTTGGAAAAAAGAAACAAAAACAGTCGTAACTTTTCAAAATGGGACAACTTATGCCTTGAAACGAACATATTATGACTTAAATCTGATTTGAATTTCAGATGTTTTGGTAGCGGGATTTGTCCACCATTCTATTCGCGCCAATATTGATTCGTTCTGTCAGACGACTGGGTTGTTAGTATTCCTATGAAGACTACTTTTTAAGCATTTAAATCAACCAAATTGTGTTCAAACCAGTCTCCTGGATTTGAATTGAAATCAGAAATCATTTAATTTTAAAACTGAATGGAGTTTCGTTGTCCTGCTAAGTTCTGTACCCAAGAAGATCTAAGACAATTGAACAAAATCTCCTTTAAATAGAATATTTATATTTTATCACCGTGTGCGTTATTACACACTGTGCGTTATTATACGGGTAATCGTCAGATCACCTCGCGCCCACTGTCGGGTTACCGAAGTTATTGCAGTGTGTAGCGTGTGATTCCCACGTTAACCTCTTGATTAACTAAGCATTTATAAAGTCCGTTCAGTGCTTTGTTCTTAAGGTTGTGAAAATAACTCATCGACCCTTCGTATCCCTCCCACCGCACCATGGGTGGTACAGTACATATGCAGCTCCTTATAATGTGGTTCATCAAATAAGTGTTGAAAACTAGTCCCACACACACTGGCAAACTGCTGTCTACTCCTTGTGAAGAATGACACGTTCTATGGAAGCTATTTCACTCCAAATCTCTTCGTTTAACGGAGCCAGAATACACATCAATATGTATTAATAATTAATATGATTATGCCCCGGTAAGTGTGGTTCGAAACCAGTTTACATCGGCCATAGTGAATTCCACTTCGATTCCAGCTTTCCGGGTCAACCCTTCATGTGAATCCCCGCATTAAAGCATAGTGGTTGCAAGAATATTATGTCGATCAATTTGGAACAAGTTGGTTGTTTAGGTTCAACTGCACTCCACTACATTTCATTCTTTGTAATAAGGACAGTTAACGACAGTTCGTTTTAATGTCGTTCGGTTCCCGATTTTGACTTTACTAGTTTACTTATTGGTATGTGTTACCAGGGCATTAAAGAAATAAAATAAAACCTGATATCGAGATGTAACTAATATACGAAGTATAGGAGGATAAGATATTCATGTTTATCCCCGTAAATGGGAAACCAAGGGGGTTAACATACGGACAATCGTTAGATCACCTCGCGCACATCTACGGGTTACCAGAGCTTTTAAACCTAAGATGTTCCTTCAATTTGGTAGAACCCATTAAGCCACTGGGTTCAGGCAACGTCCACCAAGTTCCATACCGACGGACACAACCAACGAGTTCAGTTACCTTTCGGTTCTAATGTAACCCACCAAGGCCGCATTTAACCTTTGACGTGATATAACTTGGTGGAAATATCTTGGTTGACTTTAAATTCCCGGTTTACCAACCAACTTTAGGCGTGGTTGTATGTCGACCAATCACCGTCACCATTTTGTTTCGGGTATTTCCCTAAAGTGATTCATCGCTGTGTGAAAACACATCCCTAGGCATAATACATATTTCCAGCATTAGTAAGCTAGATAAACATAATTTTAATTTGGATGGAGAATCGGCATTCTTCATAATACTTGCCGTATTTACGTACAGACTAGTAACTCAGTATTGCACTGTTTTGGATCATACTTTCGTTATTATTATTTTTATGTTGTTTACCAGAATAAGAAGCCGCAATGGGCGCAATATTTTATCTCTTGTTTGTATAGAATTATTGCAGTATGGAATTCCAGGGTATTGCTGTGTATTGGAACTTACTTTCATTTTTATTATTATTTTGCTTAGTTTTGAACCCGCCATTGGCGTATCTTTCCTGTTTTTTTTTAATAAAATTAGATGAATTGGTCGTGCTAACCGTTCGGCCACACGACCGTATCAAACAATGCGTATGACCCAAATGGTGATCGACAAAGTTTGTGGTTTGTCGTACGGTTGTGTGGCCAAATGGTTAACGCGTCCGATACATATACCGACTACAATACAAAATAACGGTCCTAGTGACGAGCCCATAATTGGTTCGAAACTTGGCTCGGTAAAAAAAAATGACAATTCCTTGGCGAGGGTTGTAGAGGTTGATGGAATGTCATGTCTGGTGTCGATATATGTTTTCACCATTCGGCCACACGATTGTACTTATCTTGTACCTCTATCGTATGGTTGCTGACAGGTTGGTTGTAGGCACTTGTAGCATGTACCGAACAGATTAGTGGGTTGAATCTTAAACTGCGGGAACTTTTCAATCATACACAACAAACTGCAATAGCTCCGGTAACCCGACGGTGGGCACGTGGTGATCTGACGATTGCCTGTGTGTTAACCCCTTGGTTTTTTCCCATTCACGGGGATAAACATGAATATCTTATAAATGTTATCCACTATTTAATCTTCTGTGAACTGAGATCAAAACATCAAATTATACGACATAGAAACACAATAATTTACTTGACTTTAAATTACCGAACACAACACTTTTACGTGAAGACAAAATATTTACAAATTAATGTACAGTTTGCTCACACTTGCACCTTTCACTTTGCTTAATACTTTGTGTATTTCTTTGTAGCCTGCAACGCTTTACTCGTTGCCGATCGTTCAAACGGTTCGTTTCAACGAGAAATTAAGTGATAACGCTGCAGCAAGCCGGGAAATTGTGGTAAGAAAAAGGAAGAAGAAAAAACGGAACTTTCATGGAATTTTGGAACTTTCCATCACTGGCGACGCTAGCGGCCACTCATCTCTGGTTTGCAATACTCGTCGCAATAAAATAGAAATCCTATACAACCAACTTGTGGTTCGGCGATGCGTGACCGTTCCCAACCAATTTCTCCCGGGTTTCGTCGGGTCGGGTGGGGTGCTCACTTACGCAACTAGCGGTGGATCGTCTGCTGTTGAAGCCAGTGTCTGTTCTGTCGTTAGGTGACAGCAGAGAGGTCTCGTGCGCGTCGCCCTTGTCTATAGAATGCGCGTAGGTGATTGATGTCATCTGAGTATCGGTTCGGTAGGTGGATAATACCCCCGAAGGAGCCGGGAGACCGTTCTGCCATCGCCAGTTCCTCCAGCATTTCCGGATCTCTGCTTGAACTTCCCCGTTGAGGAAACAATACAAGATCGCGATCAGACTTCCCTGGGAGGAGTAAAATGTAGTGTCGTGTGCAAAACATATTGTGCACAACAAATAGAAAGATTGTCCCATCTTAAAGTGTGAAATCTGAAGTAACCAAGCTAACTTATGACCCACTGGAAAACACACTGCAATAGCTCCGGTAACCCGACGGTGGGCGTGAGTTGATCTTACGATTTCCCGTGTGTTAACCCCCTTGGTTTTCCCATACACGGGGATTTAATATGAATATCTTATCGACACCGTCATAAAATCATTTACTCACTTGTAATGACGTCAGAACGAATTCCAAGACAAATTTGGTGTTAAGGACGTCACGGTTTTGTAGGGTTGACTCGCTGAAAACCATGAAGACAATGTAATGGATACCAAGCAATGGTATGAGGGCCAGAGTCGAACGGGCGAGTCGGTACTTGTAGTCTGTCCTGGTCATATTGTTCGCTCGAAGTTTCGATACGATGATTCGGATTATGTTGATGAAGATAAAGAAATTGATCTGAAATAAACATCATTGTTTCGTCATACAGCGATCATATTTAGGATAGGATATTCATGTTTATCTCCGTGAATGTAAAAAAGCAAGGGTCGTTAACATAGGTAAATCATTAGATAATCGATCGGATTTGCGTTAAATAACCCCCGTCTACACTGAACCAAAGCAAGGCGTGCTCGGGCTTGAATTGTTGATATTAATATTAACAAACGGTATGTTTATCAATGTGGAATAACTGGTTTCGATCCATCAACCCATAGGGTGATAATCACCACTCTAACCGAGTGAGCTACACAAGCGGACGAACTTTTGCCCCATTATCTCACAGAGAAATATTTTAAAGTATACATGTTATGCCAACTCTATATTAATGAACTTACCGCGATCGATATGAGAACTGGGGTTCGAATGACCCACCATATCGGGGTCACTTCGTAGAATTCCCAACATCCTTCGTTTTCAAAGGAAATCCTGAGAGCGACCCATATTCCCAGAGGAATCCATGGTGCACCTGGGGGGCGGGTGAATTAATACCCTCTGATCAACAAGTCGTTGCTGGTTATATCCAAATCAAAATAAAGCTATACTATAGGCCAACTTTCCAAAAAGCAAGACGACCACACCGACAAAAACACAGACAACCACACAGACAACCACACACAGCCACACAGACAAGCACATAGACAAACAGATTAACACACAGAAAACCACACAAACAACCACACAGACAACTACACAGACAACCACACAGACAACAACACGGACAAACACATAGACAACCACACATACAAGCACACAGACAAACACACAGACAATCAAACATACAACCACTGACTGTGCTACTTACCCCATCCAAAGGCCATGAAGATTGGAAAATATTTATACTCAGTCATCACGAAAACGAGCAGTAGTTGTAGATATATTCCTTCGGCAAGAAGCCAGAAATAGTTGGCAATGATGGCATAGTGCATCAGGGATAGAACCAGCCTGCAGCTCACCTGTAAAGATTGGCGGAGTTAGGAACGAAATGTTTAATATCTTAGTCAGACATTTGTAATACATCAGTCTATATATATGTGTGTGTTTCGTGTTTGATCGCCACGATTATCTGCGGCACACTTGTGTTTTTAAACTTGTTTAAAACTAGGACTTTCCGTGTGGGTTGTTATTCCAAAGATGTGTAATATATATAGAGAAATATATAAATATAGAATAACACGCTAGGGGCACTGAATAATAGGACAAACATGTAAGACAGGAAAGTGTCAACTACGTGTCAACAACTTTTATTTTCAAACTAAGTTTGACACAACTCTATATATTATTACCGGGTCTTTCGTCAAAGACACCAGGTGTTTGTACTTTTAAGTCGTTGTCTGAAGGAATAAAAAATGACAGATTGGAGATAATTCATTGGAATACGACCTGTTATCTAAAGTATACAACCCCTTCTTAAATACGGGCAATTCACGACCAAACAAACAACGTGTATATTATGTTTTGGTTTATATTTTTATTATCTGCCTTTTGTACGCGGTCTTACACCTTCTGCAATTAAATAGACATCGAATCAACCTGTCAGACCCTATGCTGAATATAAAATAAAACCCCAAGCTAAGTTTCAAAACATGATCGTCACTATGACTGTATTTGTTTAGAATTCGGTTTATGTATCGGTCTCGTTAACTAGTGGCAAGCATGATCTTACGTAACAGAGACATTTATTATGTTGTGATTGTAGGGGATTCCCCGTTTTATACCCGACAGTGTAAAAGTTTCAGTTTATTAACAACTCCATCTAAAATATTTTGCACAACCTAGACAGTCCTGTCATATGTTTAATAAACATTTTTTTAGCCAAGTTTCGAAACCATTATGGGCTCGTCACTAGGACCGTTATTTTGTATAAGAGTCGGTATATGTATCGGTCGCGTTAACCATTTAGCCACACGACCGTACGCAATGCATGACGTCTCGTGAGTGATTATATAAATACGCGCGATAGGGCGACACTATATGTCATTGGTTCTCAATCTTTTTGACCTCGTGGCGTACCCATGCCCAATTACAAACGAAAGGGCGCACCTTGCATGGGAAGTCAAAACAATAAGGTAAATACTTAAAACGTTACAATGGAAAAGAACGAACTAGACACTAACCATTTAGTAGTTTATAACCTATGTACCTTCTGTCGTAAATTTACGAAATGCAAGTGTGGTGCACCTAGCTAACCCTTGCGACGCACCATTTGAGAAGCAATGCTAAATGAGCCTTGGAATCTCGGAGAGTTTTATCGATAAACAATTCGAAGAAAAGGGCGGATCTGTTTTCTCTCAATTAGTTTTCTCTCATAAATATTTGAATCAAGAAAATCTTGCCCGTGACGTCAAACAATGCAACCAACGCTATTGTTTGATAACAATGCGGTATGTGATGGCAATCCAGCATTATGACATCACAACTGATGATTGATGACACTTCTTTGGGTTGTTATGCAGGGAAACGGGACGGAATGTATTGTTTTACCGGACCCAGTTTCGATCCTATACTGGGTTCGTCAATACGAATGTTGTTTTTATGGGTCCCATTTGAAAAAATGGGACACATATTGTTTTTGTCCGTTTTTTTTTATTTTTTATTTTTCGTCAAAGGTTTGACAGTCATGGGTTGTGGCTCCGACATCTATCAGAAGGGTGATGGAATCGCAACGAAACTTCGTCATTTGTTAGAACCCTTTTTATATTGAATTGGTATATGAATCGGTCGCGCTAACCATTCGGCCACACATGCTGTGTATGAATCGGTCGCGTTAACCATTCGGCCACACATGCTGTGTATGAATCGGTCGCGCTAACCATTCGGCCACACATGCTGTATATGTATCGGTCGCGCTAACCATTCGGCCACACTTGCTGTATATGAATCGGTCGCGCTAACCATTCGGCCACACATGCTGTATATGTATCGGTCGCGCTAACCATTCGGCCACACATGCTGTATATGTATCGGTCGCGCTAACCATTCGGCCACACATGCTGTATATGAATCGGTCGCGCTAACCATTCGGCCACACATGCTGTATATGTATCGGTCGCGCTAACCATTCGGCCACACATGCTGTATATGAATCGGTCGCGTTAACCATTCGGCCACACATGCTGTATATGTATCGGTCGCGCTAACCATTCGGCCACACATGCTGTATATGAATCGGTCGTGTTAACCATTCGGCCACACGACCGTTCAGTGGAATATATTAAACCCTCGGGATTTTACACTCACACTTTCATGTATATACATCAGTATAACATATGTATGGGAGAAAAAAGAACAAACTCATTTTTATTTAATTTTGTGGCAACATTGTGCGTTAGGTTATTCCCCATGTATGGGAAAATGTAGAGCGTTAACACACGAGCAATCGTCAGATCACCTCGTGCCCACCGTCGGTTACTGGAGATATTGTAGTGTGTTGTGTATGATTCACACGTTCCTTCAATTTGGTAGAATCCATCAATCCACTGGATTCAGGCAATGTCCGCTATGTGCTTTTTTAAGGTAACATCCGACTAGTCAGAGGCTAGTTTCGATGACGCAGCCTTTCGACTGGTGTCCGACGCTCTTACTGACTGAGCTAACCGGTCGGACATTGTTTGTTTTAATAGAAGCTTCTACACAAAAAAAGAAGTTGTAATATTACCATGAGTCCGTTGGTGCCTGCCACGTTGTCACAATATTGCGCCAACTCGCCGTCGCTCAGGTTGAGAGTTCCTCGCGTGGCTTTATAATGGGACTGGATGACGATGTCTTTCACTATCACCGCTACATAGCGTATTATGAAGGATAGCATGAGGTTCATGTGGATGTAGTTGCGCGTGCAATGGAGCTTCCTGTGGATTGCAGGTTAAGAATGAGGGTGGGCGACCGTTGAGCGTTTAATGCCGGTGAGAAGATTAATCAGTTCGGTTGCAGGTTCGAAACTGGTCGCTAGCTTTGGGGTTGTGTCCTTGGGTATAAGGCACTTAACAGACATTGCCCGAACCGGGTGATTAATGGGTTCTACCAAATTGAAGGAACGTGTGAATCATACACAACACACTGCAATAGCTCCGGTAACCCGACGATGGGCGCGAGGTGATCTGACGATTGCTCGTGTGTTAACCCCCTTGGTTTTCATATTCACGGGGATAACCATGAATATCTATTTAGGTGCATAGGATAAACGTAGGTTAACACAGGGTTATTATTGCAGTGTGTTGTGTATTATTTACACTGCCCTTCCATTTAGTAGAACCCATTGATCCACTGGGTTCAGGCGATGTTCGTTAAATGCCTTGCCCAAGGACACAATATGTAATCATTCGGCTGATAGGTGTCGCACTAACCCACTAAGCAAATCTGTCGGACTGAAACTGTTTAGTCTACGGTCGTGTGGCCGAATGGTTAACGTCGACCGATACATATACCGACTACTATACAAAAATGGTCCAAGTGACGATACCAGCATGGGTTCGAAACTTGGCTCAGTAAAACAAAACTGTTTATTTTGGTACGGTCGTATGGCCGAATGGGTTATTTAACGCGACCGATACATAATACTTCTATACAAAAAACGGTCCGAGTAACTAGCCCACCATGGGTTCGAAACTTGGCACAGTAAACAAAAAAAGCTGTTTATTTTGCTCACTTGAAAAAGATAAGGATGAGCAGAGCGATCACCATGCATATGATGGAGAAGGAGTAGCCAGCTGTGTAGATGTTCTGCAGCGATCCTATGATCTTCGGCGGCTGAGATTACAACGGTGTTTTGGTCAGAAGTTCTTAGTATGACCTCTATTTGAGAGCAACGCATTTTTTTAAACCATTCCTTAATAGTGGCGTTTAAATATAGGTGGCGTTCAAATAGAGGTTGTTAAACCATGTGCATTTGTTGGGAAGATTAATGAGATATGGCAACTACGTATGAATTTCAATTGACCAATAGTTAACCAAACAGGACAATTATAATCGTTTCCTTGATATGTCCCAATATAACACCAAGTTAGAAAAATACGTTGTCCATTTTTACCCCCATGAATGGAAAACCAAGGAATTAACACACGGCCAATCGTCAGATCACCTCGCGCCCACTGTCAGATTACCGGAGCTATTGCAGTGTGTTATGTATGATTCACATGTTCCTTTAATTAAGTAGAACCCATTAATCCACTGACAATGTCCGTTAAGCGCCTTGCCCAAGGACAGAACCGACTTGTCATTGGTTGGTGTTGATCCCACAACCCTTATGCTGAAACCTAACTTTCAAAACAAATTAAGTTCAAGTTTAAATTAAGGTCAAGTACGAGCCTTATTATATTATGCCTTCTTTGAATATCTATGGATGACAAATATTAAGTTTCGTTAACAACCTTCCTTAACTAATAGAAACCACTTCATAATTATGTAAGACAAAGAGTAAAGTCCCTGATAACCGACAGTAGAGTAAGGGTTATCTGATCTACTGAGTTAAAACGTGAATATCTTATCCTGCCAGAATGCACAAAGATAATAAACAGGGCGGAACATTAGTTACCCCTTGTGCGGTTGTTTCCGGTTCATAGTCGATAATCTTGGTCGTGTCGCACTGTTTCCTGTTGATCCACGGCATCACCTTCCCGCTGATGTTTCGCATCATCCACGTACCGTCCCGGTCGCACATGCGATACGCCAGGAGTGTTTCTAACAAGTATTAAACAACTATTATGTCGAGTAATTAGAAGAATTATATTCGAAATTTAAAAAGCAGGAGTTATCCTATCGTCGAATCTGTTTGTTTAGGTTGTCAAGGTAAGCTGGATTAAGATGGCAGCGATTGTATTGCAGTGATTAGAGGAATTGAACTCTTTAGAAACCAACGAAAGAGATAGTCGGTGTGAGTGCTAATGTATTCCCCGAATAAAAGCGAACCTTATGATCGTAATCGGTCACCGCTGTAAACGATTAAAAGCTACTCATGCAAACACAGAGAGATCTTGAGCCAAGTTATGCGCCCGGCGAGGTAGAGACGATCACTCCAGCAAACCAAGTTGACCCTGAGAGGATGCTTTGCGGACGGGGAGCGTGAGTTAGTGGTCGCACTTGGTGCCAATTTCGGACAACTAATGACGAGTTCGTGTCACCGGAATGAATTAGGCAAATGTATAAAAATATCAATATGATTGAACACTCGATTGCCTACCGTTGGGCCACTTAACGAATGATGGGCACGGTTCCGATGCCATTGCGCCGGGCAGTGTGTGGGGCCAACATATAAACTGGTCGAAGAAGCCGGGACAAAAGGTTTCTGTTGAAATAATTTTAAGTTTGAACAAATGTTTAACAAATACGATGTATTTATTCACAAAGCCACATAAACCACTGTTGGCGGTTAAAAAAATGACAATGAATTAGATGTGTCTGGTCCACGGGGTTACTTCTTGGTTGATACGTTGCAATAACCTCATAGATTCATTTATCAATTTTAAGCGTCGTAACGACTTAATAAAAAAATAAGATTAGTTAAGTTTAGTTTATTCATTTTTTTGCCCCAGTATTCAAAATAGCAAACGAATCAAATTACAACACAGGAACAGAAAAAGACGGCAAATCGAACAGTCGTTAAAACACGTCATTAACAAAATATTATAAAAAAAATTGAAAAAAAATGACTGACTGTTGGCGAATTGAGTGAAAGTTTCGTTGAGCGATTTGTAGCAGCCCTCCTTGTATTCCAGGTATTTGCAGAGAAGCTCGTGAACTTGTTTTGCAGAAGTCTGTTTATAAACAAATCTATTAAAGTGGGAAGCACAGGTGGTGAGTGGGTCACACCGGGTCGGTCTCAAGCAAACCTCGGGTCGAGTTGATTGAAACGCGGGGATGAAGCTTTGATTGAAATCGAAAAGAATTGCGGGTTTAAGGAAGATTTGTTTTTTTGGGGGATAAATTAGAATGTGACGCATACTTTGTATGCAAATAATGACAAAAGTTATCAAGAAATCAACCACGACTTTAATAAAGATGAACCGACAGGCCTTGAAAAGTCGGCGATTTTATTAGACAACGAAGTCCTAGTTACTAAATCTTTTTCGGCAATGTAACGCTCATAAAATAAATATAAGCTGCGATTAATTATTTATCAACTAATCCTGATTAGCGAGGTTGGAAGGATTCCAATTATTTTGTCCTCGCGTTCAACTAACATGTGATCACTTGTTACTCTAATTTGCATATTATTTCCATATCTATCGATTTGCGATTTGTATCCCATAAATAAGCGAAGTAAATATACATCAGAATAGACGAGACATTGTAGTCACGAGCAAGAGCATGTTGTCCATCGATTTATCTATTACATGAATAAACCCTCTGATCTTATTTGTCATTTACATTTACGAATAGTGAGATTATTTACGGGGTGGGCCAAGACTGCGGAATTTGTTGGTTTTATTTTAGATCCTGGGGAAAGTAGGCGATGTTTGGTTGGTGAAATCACGCGAAGGTCACTCAGGTTGATTCTGAGAACGGGCGAGTTATTTCAGTCCAACATTTTGTATTTTGCCTCTCTGTCTGATTGGATGGGCGGTGGTTAATCCTTCTTATTCCCGTGTAATCCTTACCAGTTTCCACGGGTTGCGAGCTAAGATGGAATATTTTGGTAAATTCGCGCTCACCGCGACTTATCTAGCGATCGCGACTTATTTCTTTGTTTGTATCTATTTCGTGGATCACCAACCATCACCCCCGTCCAAACTACAGTCGCCTCTCATACCTGGTCTCGCCACTTCAGACGCGATTAAACCCAAGTCCGGGCCATGTTTACAACTTTATCCCGGATAATGTGTGATTGTGCAGGTTTAGCTTATAAGCGCTGAGAATGTAGTAACTGGCTTAGCTCGTGGTGTTATATGCGGCACCTCGCCCTTTTCCGCGAATATGGCAGTTGTTTCGATTCACGCGACCATAAACTATGCGAAAGACGTCATACCTACGATTAAACCACCGTAGTAATGTGGAACTTATGATATGCACTTATGCAGAAGGTAATTAAAGTATCGGACTCGGAGCACATATTTAAATACACCACATCACTTCAATCGTTGCCTTAGTGCACGTGTGGATACCCACGCAGACTTACGTTACAAAATAATTTGGTGGGGTTGTCGCTTTGTTAATTGAATTCACACGGACAAATCAACCAAAATTATTCTTGGGTAAAATCGTCCACGTGAACGGTCGTGTGGCCGAATGGTTAACGCAACCGATTCATATAGTTACGAGCCATTCATCGGATCGAAACTTAACCCGGTAAAAAATTTAAATTAAAAAACGCAAAGAAATAAAACAAATAAGTCGCCCTCGTGCGTTACAAGCATAAACATCTTAAAAAAACACGAAACATCCACCTTGGGCATAGCAATACAATCGTCCATATATTCCTGAAAGCCAAGATCACCACTGCCATAACCGCTGAAGTCGTCGTATACCATATCGTAATTAATATCGTCATCAGTATATTCTGTTAGGCAATTCATTGGTTCCGTCATATTCTCAGTTTCCCTGATAAGTTCCGCGAGTTCCGGCGGATAATCCGTCATTATGCGTTATATATAATTAGATAATTATCTCTGCAATGCAAGGCGGCGACTATTAATCCACGAGTCTTCCACTGCCAGGGATTCGTTCTAACTAATCCCCTCTGCGTGCTGGCTCGTGATAGATGTCTCAACATTCTCACACTGCACTGATCGTTTATGCTCGGTTATCTACATCATACCACTAAATATACGGATTTAAGCTGCGCTAGATATTCGTAAGGCCGCCTTTTTCCTTGATTCTACCGGCCCTGTGTGACCCAAGAGCCGTCATGACAAGGAAGACCGCCATACGCTCCAACCATGTTTGCTTTCGCTCGTCAGTCGCTTTTGCGATCGAGTTCGACAATTTTACGTCTTTTGTTTCGAACACAAACAAGTGTTGCGCAGATAACCACTAGCAAAGCGTGCGGTCGGTAGAAACGTTTCGCGCCATTGTTCCAGCCACCCATATTCAAAATACCGCGATGTATAAAACACATTTCACGTAAGTTATCAACTAACTGGAACTTAATCGCTGTTTTTTGTATACAAATCCAGTGGTTTGGTGTCGCGACGAAAAAGGCTAATTTCTCGTACGAAGCCATGTTTTCTCGAACATAATTTAAGCGGCGCCACACACCATATGAACTGTGGGATAAGAGTAACATGAGCGTCATCAATTAATTAATCTCTCACTTACGATGTTTACTATGTTATCAATGTGGCGACCTAAAATGCGTCATGGAAATAAAAATTGCTTCAAGAAAACGCCATTTGGCAGTGAAGTTATGGTTCCCATACGCATCGTTCAGCTGTTTTCACTCGACTCTAAGACTCCAGTTTTTATCACTTAGACGTTTAGCTTCGAGGACTAGATTAAAGAAACTCATTTTCTTTCAGTTCAAGAATGTTTTCGGATCGTGAGTCAAAAATATGTTTGCAGATGACCCCACACACAAGACTAATCCAATTTGTTCCACTGAACTACCCTGGATAAACTTCGCTTCGATTTTAAGCAATGGATTAACCCGAGATCGCGTGGTATACTAGCAGATGAGCAAAGTATATCTTTATTCGCATTTTGCAATAAAACTCATCTAAATGTCGAATAAAGTTAACCTAGATATCATCCACTATAGAATCGACGATGTCATATTTTGCTTAAAATCAAGAAACAAATATTATTTGATCAAAGTAAGATTAAGGTGATACCATACCGTCGGGATTTAACGCTGTAGCTGATTAACGAGAAATTTCCTACAAACTGTCGGGCGAGGTGCAACCTCCCTCCACAACGAAGTTATACAAGTAAAACCTCCTAATCAACAATAAATAAATAAACAAATAAAAAAGTTTTCACCGATTTTACGCCTCGCTCGTCGGGTTATAATGTTTACAGGTTTTTATATATGCTAGCATAGATAACCTTTGCTAGCTACAAATACCAACGATGCAATGAGTTTGACCCGGGAAGCGATCACTTCTCAATTTGAAAATAAGAGAGACACAGCATATCACATGAGCAACATGACAGATTAATCCAAAGGTTCAACGGCAACGTTTTATTTTTATATTGTTGTAACGTGTGTATTTAGAGACGTTTTTACTGTTGTTTTTAAGCTTTTTTTTCATTATATATTCGTGATAATCTTCTTTAATATAACGATGGAGTGAAGAATACACTAAACATATTCATAAATTATAATCGAGGATAAAAAACACAACAATAATGAATACACCTTACCTGCGGAAGTGTCATGATAAATATCAACCCGACGAGCCAACAAAATTTCCTAAATTTCTTGCTTCTGCTCGTTGAGTTGTAGTTTCGAGTGAGTGACAACTGCGACGGAGACTTCGGTCTTCTACCGTCGTATTGATCGAGTCCCTCATGCAGTGCCGCCCTTAGTAAGCTGCCGGGGAATCGGTGCTTATTGTATTACTCATAATGTTATTGACCAGTTTGTTTAGCCTTCGGGGTCTAAATTAGTGCAGCGCACATAACGACCGTTAGAATATTTGAATCCAGCCTGGCATTTGAACATCAGTTGGGACGCTTATTACGAAGGCTAAGCAATCTACAATACACACAATGGACATGAATGAAACAACCGGCATTCTATTTTATTCAGGAATATACTTTATAAGGTTTTATGTATTTTAAGAATTATGAAGCAGTGTTTTGGAGTGTCGGTGCCTTGTATTGGTTATAACTAAGTGGATGACTTGATTTGTTTACTTTTGTTAAAAGTGAATTATTCGTCGTAATGAGTCGAGGGCAGGGGATAATTACCTCTTGATTCTCTCCCGTGGGGATATCGGAAATCGTTACCTCGAACTCGTTCCTAATGAGCGAAGCAACACCGCGTACTTTAAACTGTGCGAAACTGGGAAGCAACAAGCCCTGAAGCGCCTGCACCTTGCAAGTATGTGCTTCCACGCAACTTAACCCTTTGGCGTAAATATATTGGCAATAAGAAAGCTTTCTGTTCTTAGAATTGGTTGCGAATCTGATGTCCTCGGGTCTACCGCGCGGCAACGAACGATTTTTAAACTTGACGTTGAAGTTTAGCGAAATTCGATTTGATTTGCAGGGAAATAATGAATTTACAATCGGTTAGGGAGACTGATCTATAACGTTTGAGTGATTTTTTCGCACCTTCAATACATTAAATTAAATATCATTTTATTCGTTACATTTGTTGTTATTTTAACTCGACCTAAATCAGATGCAAAAAAAGATAGTAAGACTCATTGAACTGCTTCTCTCCACGGAATTCTTTAGTAAAAGGCGAAAAAATCTTAGGTTAAGAGAAGCCATATTAATACAGAACATGTAAATAAAGACCACAATTAAGTGACCGGTGATTTCGCTCAAATACCTTCGCATGTACAGCTGATAATGGAATGCAGACGATTCAATGCCACCTGGTCGCATCTGATTTAAAAACAGCACCGTGACGTAGAATGTTTGAAATAATTGTAACCGATCAACCACAACCTTGGTTTGACCCATGTTGACAAGATACAAACAACATCCAACTTGTCCTGGTGTTTCAGAGCAATTTACTTCTTCGAATATCGACAACATAAATTGTCTGCGAACCGTGTGACCTTGGAGGCGGGACCACAGCGAATTACTGCGAGACCCGTATGAGTGGCGGGCGTGGACCACAATTTGCGCCCTCGTGTGTCTGATCCACAATGTTTTGCAAAATTAAGTTTATCCCGGGAAATTACGTTGTTATGTTAAATCCTTGTTGACTGAAAGTAACAGAGTCAACGCGACGTGTGTATTATCAAACAACATAAACCAGTTTATAAAACACACATTTGGTTTTAATTAACCGAAAAACTCAAAAAAATCAATGTCAGGGGAAAATAAACAGCGCATATGGGTTGGCAAATGCTAAGCGAGTATGTGTGTACAAGTAATCATTACAGGAACCGAAAACGTGAAGTAATTTAAAAAAAAAACCAATCGATCACGCTTTTTTTAATTTTTGTTTTCATTAAAGAAGATAAAACTTAGCAAGTAGAAAGTTCAAGTGATGAGACCATCCTGCCATTCTGGGTTTGAAACTTGGCTCGGTAAAAAAATAGAATTAAAAAAAAAATACTTTAGGATAATGGAATTAAAACTCCCCGAAAACGTGGATTATGGACAATACGCGAAGTGGATATTGCTTCCACATTGCACGTAGGGTTTCGGCCTATAAACCACCAACTCGAGTTAAACGCACAATTTTTTTTCTTATGCAAAAGAAACGAGTTTGAGGTTAACTTCGACCAGGGCGTTCCCTGAGCACGTAGGGTTATCTGCAAAAGCCAGACGATGCAAGGTTCGATGCGAATTCTCAGAATCAGCCGATTAATTTCTCCAGACTCTCAAAGGTTATCTGATCTCTTCACTACTTTATAGCTGCTGCTTTAATAATTGGTGGATACAAATATTTATTGTTGGTGGCCAAATAAAAGCAAAGCGGGGATGTTAAAGACAGGGATATGCATTGCTTAATGACCTGAAGATTCTGCAACAGATTCAACAAGCGATCTTGTACAAATAATCGTAAAACAAATAATCGTAAAACTAAAAATAGCATTTTTATGTTGAAAAGTTTTATAGTTTCCCCGTATATAAACAATCATTTCAAAACGCCTCACATACTTCTAGAAACGTATACGAAATCGTTTGGTGTTTAATGTCCATTCGAAAACAATCCGCCTCTTAATTCGCATTCCACATAATAAAGTGACAAGATGTGAAAAATAATTGCATTTAAACGAGTGGAATTCAGAATATTTATGCGCCGACTGCCGTTTAAGCAAATATTTATTGTATATAACAAACATAGCGGTGCGTTTATACCAGGCCTGGTTTTAAATCTAGGATTGTTGAATGCATCGCTTGGTCTGTATCTTGATGATAAACTGTTTAAATCGATATCAATTGACCTTTGATCATTGCTTCCAACTAAATATAGCTATCAACTCTTTAGCGACATCTCGCAGTAGGAGATACGGTGATAATTAAACCGGTAGAGTGTGCCAACCTACAAGGTAAGAACGACACACCATTCCTGCACCGTCACACAACTACAATCAATCGTAAAGCGATTTGTCCCCAACTTCACAGCGGCGGTTGATGTATTGACTTCCAGATAAGAGCTGACTTGATGTCCACAACTCTATATATGAGTGGTGGGTACGGTTTCGGACCAACGCGCAATATTCACGCTCAATAAATTAAAAGCTTGCTACTCAACGAAGCGTGGACTTGAAAATGATCGGAGAAACTCTTATATTCGCGGCGCAAAATACCAGCTTAAACCAAGTGGAAAACACCGAAAGATTTAGTGTGTATAAAAGCTGTAAAGCTCAGATTAAAACGTCCTATCTCCCTGTGAACTAGATCCCGATATATTGAAAAGAATTGTCATCGTGACGTGACAATGGCCACATATTTTCGCCAGTATCGATTCAAAACATAGAAATCCCATGAATGAGAGACACATAGCGAAATATTTGTATAAAATAAAGATAATTTCAAATATTTAATAAAATCTCAGAAAAATAAGATTAAAATGTCAAAATACACTTTATATTAAAACTACTTTCGCTAAAACTACTTAAGACTTTACTTTACTACTATCGGAAATGGATTCTGACCTAAATTGACAAAAACTACTTATTCAAATAGAAAATTAACAAGTACGTATGCATGATATCAATTTCCACTTTAATATGTGTATTAATATACAGTGCAACTCTTAGCTTGGTTGGCCCTCCTATGTAGGAATGACTTCTATAATCAAGTCCTACAAGCGAATTTCTACCACAACACAAATTCAACTTTCATTGAAATAATTTTTTGATGACGTATTTATTGATTGATGATGTCATCAGATGAATATATTTTCATTTTTTGGTTTGCCTATTATTTTCGTCTTATATTTAAACCTAAAGAAATTCACTTATTTAAACGATTCTGGTCACTTTACCTAATGTGTTTTAACAAGTGTAGTTTTATTACTTATTTCTGTTTTATTAGTTTAATTAAAAGGTTTATACCAATGTAAAACAAATTAATAAAACTTTCTTATTTTGATGGGAAATAGGCAAAATAACTTTCAGTTTAAAGGGGCTAATTCAAGTAAAGCGAACTTGTTAAGGAATAAATTAGTTACGATGTGGTTAATTAGACAAATTAGATTAAAAGTGTGCGGCGTGTTTTGGTCGAATAGATTCTTTCGTATAAAATGGGCAAAATACATACAAACCATATACTGAAATATGGACTGTTAAGTATAGGTAAGTAACAATTAACTATTTATAAAGTCAAATAAATAAATAACAAAGTTAAAAAAACACTTGATAATTAAGCACTTACTGCCCTACATATTAAGATTAATACATCGTCCAATTATACAACAAAATGGACGAAAAAGTATTAAACTCGTAATAATTAAAAGATAGCTTACCTCATAATCGCGTTTGTAGATCTTCCCTATAAATAGGCAGCAAATTGTGGTCAAGTTCATTCAATTAAACTATTTCCTATCTGGAGCTGAAAAAACACACAAATGTGACGATACTGTAGCCTGTT
This sequence comes from Ciona savignyi, assembly GCA_000149265.1. NCBI lineage: Eukaryota > Metazoa > Chordata > Ascidiacea > Phlebobranchia > Cionidae > Ciona > Ciona savignyi. Next base: position 286,704 of record CH002443.1, on the reverse strand, counting down.
GTGATGGAATAATCGATTCTATAATTATACAATTCGAACCATAGACAATGCCCTTTGTCCGTGCCGTATATGTAACAATAGAATGTGATATTTCTTCGAGCGGTGTCCGATATGAACAAACGGAGTCTCGTTCACACACACCAACCCCCATGTGCATATTCCCGGGTCAAACATCAACCGCAGGGATGAATTACAAACTTGATTTGACACGTTCCTTGATAGAAGCGAACAACAATCTAATTATCTGAAGGTTGTAGTGTAGTTACGCACCCAACAAGCCCGGCCATACATTATTCATGCGGCTAGTCGGGTCGCTATCTCACATGTAATGTTCCCACTAGGTAGAACTCGCTTAGCTACCTACGCCAGCCTTTCCATGAGAATCCGTCGATTAATTCGACTCTTATGAAACATGCATGGATTCTATTTATAGATCTGGTCGATAGCGTATCTGAACTCACATTAACTTTTTACAAGTTTATAAAAACTGACACAGAAATTAGAACGAATCAAACCCTAAATTTACTAAATCAACCACTTAAATATGCCATGTTTTTGCAACTGATTAGATAAACACAAAAAATTAGGAAATATGAACAAATTTCTAACTGCTGTAGCAGTTTCGAGTGCTTGGGCGTGTGAACGGGTTATTCGGCGAAATTGTGGATAATTCCATTGCGTTTCACACGATATATAACATACATTCCATGTCATGCCTGCTTTAGTGTTCTAAACCATTGGCGACGAATTTTAATTACACTTTTTGATTGAAGATCTTAATTTTTAATGCCAGCCTAATATTATAAATTCGGCCACTCATAAAATATAGATCAACAATAATTCCCTTTTCCACGGAAAAGGCATTGGAATGGTCACGCCAGGGGTTGAAACCGAATAAGTATGAATTATAGATAAGCATCATCTATTAATATACCGACATGCACGTATTATATACCATGGTCGTTCCTCTAAGTCAATCTGATTAAGGAGCACGTGATTAGTAATTAATTCTGGTGTTGGTTAATAAGCTCTCAACAAATGGCCGATTCTCACAAGTTCTCGCGTCAATTGTTTGTTTTAACTTGGTAATTCGTGCGTCTATGTCGTCACAGTGCATCACAAACAATCACCGCGTAGTATACGTCACAATGGATACAGCTTTCCTCGCGCGACGCGTATTGGTGAATTACTTCCACCCCCACCACTACTATACCTGTGTATGCGCCCTGTGGTTCATATACCACAGACACATCGTATACGTATGGGTGCTATCCAATAATACCCCACCACCAGAAATATCTTTTTTAACCCGGCCAAGTTTCGAACCCATGATCATTGCGAAGGCCGTTTTTGTATTGAAGTCGGTGTTATGTATAGATCGCATTAACAATTTTTCACATCCTCAATAATATCATCGCGAAACCCCCACTTAGTTGAAATTGCGACACCTTGTGTTAAGATTGCCTATTTCTAAGATGTGGTCGATTCGTAAAATCTGCATGAAATCTTAAGATGTCTATGGTTGGTTTTTAAACCAATCATGTTGGTATAATTCTCAACTAATTTGATTGTGATTATAATCCTGTATTTTCAGACCACGTCTAATGTTGACCTGACCTTATATTATTACTCTGTGACTGAATCCAATCACCCTGATATTTGGTGAGTAGTTTCTGCAATTTACTTCTTTCCAATCAAACGAGACTTCTCAAAATGAACAGTGTTGCATCGGATTTATGTTCATTCGCTAGAATATCTACAAATCCATGCACAAAGACGTCAAATTAGTTTTATCGCTGCCAGAAAAAGGTGTAGTAACCGTATATTACGTGGTACAAGGCCTGACCTAGATGTCATGTGTCCTAAAGAAACTCCGCGAAAATTGGACGAAATTGGAACAAAATTATTTTTTATGGCGACGTAAATAGAAAGTGAAAATGTTATTTCCAGTTCAATCATTTTAACGACGAATTCGGAGTTTCTGGTTCACACCCCCCCCCTTGGTTCACACCCCCCCCTGCTACACCGATGTGGTCCAGCAGACGTCGCGAAACAACAAAATAAGAAAACAATCGGTTTGTTGTGTTGGTGGTTGAACTAAGATTATGTCGGTGTTGGTGCTTGGAGCGGTTTCCAACACTTTTCTAAACATTCGAATACTTTCGAACAATTCTCTTAAACAAATTCTGGACTTCCCAACTATATTTCTGGGCTTCTTAATCTTCTTTTCGCTAAAACACCTCGGTATTTTTTAACCATTAAGTTTAAAGACTGATGATTACTAATTACTAGAATACCACATAAACACATCTGGCTCAAATAACAATAAAGAACATTTATCACACCCCAAGGTAGAACACACGAAAATACAAAAGTAATCCACCATCACCCCCCCTCCCCTCCTGCCTCGCGTGCCCATAGTCGGGTTCCCGGAAGCAGTACATGTACATTGAAAGGTCACATATTGAGCGACGATCGACCGGTTTGAACCATTAGAGGAAAACTCGGTTCCTTTTCCCATCGACACAGCCTTTATATACGGTGTATATGCATGGTGTAATGGGAGGTGGAAACAGATATTACATAAGAAGCCGACATATTTGGACTAACTTGATGAACTATATAGCAGCAAATTAGCATAACGCAAAAATATTGATGCTGAAAATCTTAAGACATATAATTATGAATCAATAGATGTATCGGTTGCATTACAGGACATTAGCATGACACCAACATATAGACTTAAAATTTAAATTTTCTAACTTTAAATTTCAAATTTTTCGGACATGAAAATCGTTAGATATTTAGGCTGTTATGTACTTAGTTAGCACATACAGCATGTACATACGAAACAAAACATTTTACAATAAACAAACGAATAATTCCCATCGACAAGCAAGTTAACACATGGTCAAACCGACACGGGTTTCAAATTATTTTGTTTCTTTTGTTGACACATCCACAAGGATACAATGTGGTTTGTTCTGCACTCACAACTACGTACTGTACGTGATTCCACTTCAAGCTACCCGACTTGCCGCTACTCAATATCACGTAGCACTATCTCCATCATAATATTAACACAGGAACCTCGCAAACAAAACTTCAATAATCAACCACCACTCGCTTGATTTAGCATTTTCCTCAATAAGCACTGAGCATAGTAAGATAATAGTTGTTTAAGAACGTTTCGGTTAATTACGTAGCATTTACAGTTATCATACCCAATCAAGCTCAATGTCAGAAGGACATAGCACGGTAGGTTGAGATTCCTGCTCCTATTTTAAAGTTTAAAAAATCATTAACTGGCGAGAGTATTTGCGCATCGTAAACTGGCTGCAGACGAAACTTTAATAAAGCTAAGGACACGTGACGTCATTTTATACCCCGACCGTGCAAAGCAAGTCAACACTCGAAGGAAATCTCACTCGTAAACTTCGAATCTTGAGGAATAAAATTCACTTGGACGGGTTTTACGATCTTCCACGGTTTGTTATATTGTTTCTATTTGGGTTTTGCCTCGAAGATTTATGGGTAGGCCGATCCCACAAACAACATAATAGCCGTGCTTTTACATCAGCTTCTACACATTACTGTGTATCCAAACGAGTGGACATAATGCTACCAGTTATTATTTGCGCAAAATACATCGAATTACTCATTCAAACATAAATATTGACACTTGAATATACTCAGCCCCTGCACTAGTATAGCGATACTTTATCCACATATTGCGACCGATTAAACCGACAAACATTTCTAAACTTCTGCTGAGCTATAACCAAACCAACCACATCGCCCAGTGCTGATACAACAGATTGAAACTTGGGTCGTCCCGAGCTATTGTAGTCAGATATGTTTTTATTACATTCAGAAGTCGGATAGTCAGCTAAAGTTGAACTAAGGCCAAAACCAGTTGTATGCTTTCCAATGTAGTAGATTGCTTTCACTTTCTAAGCTAGCTTGGTTGTAGGAATTAAATTTACCAACTACACTCGTATATCTAACTTATTTATGAAGTAGTGTATACGCCAAAGTGACCATTCCTAACACTTGGTATTCGCATAGTAATGCATCAAGCTAACTATTGACAACATTAAACAAATAACTCGCAAACTATACATTCCTTGCCCTTGTGTGCACGCTAGTTTAGCGGTCGCAGTCTATTTGGCTTAAAAATAGCAGAACTTCTGAGAGAGCGACTTAAACGGAATCACAAAATTGCTACATTCGGTCATAATGGCTGCTAAACCAAACTATTCGAGCGTCTTTGCAAACAGAAGATAATGGTCGAAAGCAACACACGTTCTACTGTTTGTCCAGGTTGGATAGTTTAAACACGCATCGCGGTGATTCTGAAGTTCCTAAGCAAACGTCATAGTCACTGATACTGTACACTAAGCTGGCCGAGCTGCATACACGAAGATGTTCAACTATCAAAGCATTATCGGTGCTCTGAGCGGCTTAGGTTGAGAATTGCGCGTCGGAATGACATTTGGCTCAATGTCTTGAGGCGAGGTAGCGACCTACAACGACAAAATGTGACGGCTAACACACCACATATCGTGGTTTCGATCAAACTTACGATCTTCTCAGCTGTTTTCATCGAAACGACAACCGACTCGTAGACTCAATGGCTACCCCCTGTCTAATGATCGGTGTAATAACATCGGATCGCGGATCTATGGCTCCGTTCGCCACATACACTACTGCAGCGGGTATCTTAACATTGCTGCTGGTTTAAGGATTAGTAACCTTATCATTACAACAAATTACTCTCAGTTTGAATGGCACAATTGAGCGACGAAATCATTGCATAATAGATCAGGATAAGAAAACGAAAAAAGCAACTTATCCGTTAATTTTATATTCCATGTATCTTTCCAATCGGAATCTCAAGCTGCGACGTCATCAAAAGGTTAAATGCATTTTGATTTCATTGATTTTTTAATTATTCCTGCCAGATCGTTGCTTCTTTAGCTCAGTTTCAAATTGAGATGATATTTTAATATTCAATCGTAATCCTTAATCATACTTATACCCACGCCGGTGCCACTATTGTTTATTCAAACTGTCGTTTTCTCTCAATCACAATTTCAAGCTCTCAGCAACTCGTGAAGAGAGAACACCGTCCTATGCACGTACAGTTGGCCTATATCTCGCAGTTCGCTGAGCTGTATACAACCGTCGCTGCCTCTTCCCCGCTTGTTTTGCAAACAAATGTTGGCGATACAAGTTAATTCGGCTTCCCAGCATGCGAAGCGTGAATCGGCGGTGATAGCTCCACTACCTGCCCAGCGAGTCTTCGCCATTTAAACCGGTGATTTTCTACATGACTTCCGTGTGCCGGGCGAGTTAATGGGTTTGCATAATGTGGAGCTGGAATGCGGAAGACTCACTTTGGACCGAAAGCCGCGAAACCGCGCCTTAATCGATGGAAATGTACACGGGAGATTGAAACTTCACTCTGAAACATTTCGGGGAAACACAATTTGAATGGGAGTTTGATAGATGCTAACCGCTGCGATGACATTACTTAATTGTGTATAATACACACCGCCCACACACTGACGCGATATGCAATGTTACCACAGTTACACACGACCGGCTGCTTCGAATTAAAACACAAGTCAGAAACAAACCGGAGAATATTACTTAACTAGCGCACTGTTAAACATTTTCGATATTATTATATTTTGAATTTCATTTACTAATTATATCCAGGCATATAGTTATTCTCAAATCATTCAAATCTTAAAACGTTGTCGGAACTAATGCAGCAACCTTTGCTGAAAGCGCCTCGGTTCTGTCAAGATGGGAACTCAGATTTCGTTTTAAAGTTTAACCTGATTAGTTTCCACACCATTCTACTCACTACCTGGAAGTACATGTGACGTAGCTAATGGGAGACGCATAACATAATACTGTGGTGGTAGTGTTAGGATGGCTGATTCCTATAAGTGCTACTTCATATTATACGCCGTGATTTCGCGAACTTAATAGTTAAACGATAAATGTTAAAAATAACATTTGAAAATACCAGAAGTGGTTTCAAGCTGGAATATTCATATTTGTCGGAGAAATTTTCTTGTTCGTTTGACAGGTTTAATTAAAGTTTAGATGTTATAACGCCTTCTTATGTTCTAATCCGATTTGCCGGTGCATAGTAAGTACGAGGTCGAGCGAACGTGGGCTATATATGGCCTGTACGTGTTGCACGGTGCCGCGCCTGGAACAAGCAATTAGATTCGCTCGTATTTTGAGCAAGAATCACGTGAAGCGTCGGGCACTCGTGGTCTCGCGCGATTGGCAGAATGTTAATCCACGGAGCTACGTACAAACGCGCGATTGTGTGGCCGAATGGTCAAAGTCACCGATTCGTATAAAAACGAATCTATTCTAGTGAGGAGCCCATCATGTGCTCGATATTTGGTCGCCACGTTTAAAAATTATAAAAAATCGAAGTTAAAGTTTCAGCAAAATTAGCAAACCAACACAATATTCAAATTCACTTCATTAGTTTCCAAAAAAAACTTCTCATTAAAAAAATAAATCCTTCTCGAATATACTATTTTTGTGTGAAACTGTTTTTCGCCGAATTTCGATGGAAAACCCGTCGCTGGGAAAGTACGGTTAAACAGTTGGTATCGTCACACCGGTTGGTACTATGTTAGTCATGTCACGAGGAAAAGCCGTATCTTCCCAGCAATTCACTATAACTTGGTTAATCGGCGTTTCTTTCCCAGACAAGTTTCGAACCCATGGCTATTCACAAGGACCGTTTTTTTGTATCGTAGTCGGTATATGTATCGGTCGCGTTAACCATTCGGCCACACAACCGCACGTTAATCGGCTTTAAATTGAACGCGAGTTCTAACACGATAATAATGCACTTGTGGTGAAGATATTAATACTAATTAGACACCAGTCAGCCCAATTCCATTAAGGTCTTCTATTTGGCTCGTCCTTGGGGTGAGGTGGGCTATATATAGATCGCGATTCACTCTCATGCATCAAGATTAAAGAGACAACACTTCATGCACCACCACCCCTGGACTGGTGGTATATCACTCCGCGTGGTATTTACTACACAGTATGGCTGGATCGGTTATACAACAGGTAACTTCGCAAATGTAGAGATTTAACACAGTTTCAGCCAAAATAGCCGTTTTGGGGCTGATGGTAAGAAACACACAGCCACAGGGACAAACGTGCTGTAGATTAGTGCGAGGGGATATAAGTAGGTTTGGATGCAAATGAGGCGTATACAGTCGACAAACATGGGAATGTAGGATCCGCCGCATACACACCATCCCTGCTAAGATGACGGATAAGAAACACATAAAACAAACAAATCGATCAGATATTTAAAACTTTTCTCTTTTCCTACTATCAGTTGAGTGAAATTGCCTCGAGTTTGTCACTCATTTTGCTAAACCGTCAAAATACGATTGAAGTTTGTGTCGCGTTTGTAACTCGATTGAAACCGCCAAAAAAGTTTAATTTGAATAAATCACGACTTGCCGGATATAGCCTGAGAATGTAAACACAGAATGAATATATTATTTTTTATCTTAATAAATATGAAAAATAACTTCTATTTTCAACCAGTAAATTGCTCCAAGGAGTCAAGTGCAGTTATTTTTCAACCAAAATGGAATTTATCTGCTGGAAAATCAGTCACCACGATTATTTAACTACCGAGCTTGAAATTGCTGTTATCTAGAGTTCAATCATGTTTATATAGCCCGGTTTCAGGATTGTTCGTACACGATTTCGTTTCTATTTAGTCTTTAAATGGGGCGATCAAATAAGACGCGAAAATCGGACAATTTCGAAACCTTGTTGTGGTAATTATATGTGCGGTAATTAATAACTTAATTAATTATCAAGTTATTAATTGATTTGCTGTATATGTGTCGACCAAGCTACAAAATTGTCCACACAAACGTTCATTTACAAAAACGTACGGAATATCTATTTTAAATTACCAAGTATTAAACCCATGATAGACCTTGTCCACACGATTTAATAACATTTACACATAGTTTATATATTGCGAAATTTTGCTTAAATATCTTTAAAGTGCCAAGTGAAGAATAATTGAAAGATTTGTCAATCGTTACCGTTGTGCTATAAAGTGATCGGGAATTATATCGGTCACGTTAACCTTTCGATCCCCCGACTCTTCGCATTCTTTCCCATGCAGCGTACCACACCTCATCTATTGCATAGTACGCCATCTAACGGTTGTTATAAAAGTGCTTGACGAAAATATCACAATAATTTACAGAGAACTTGAAACTGGTTGTTTCTATTTTTGCTGCGCTTTAACTTTAAACCCCCGTTCATTCGGTAAGCACCAAAACTTACTGTGTAGAACACTCGATTACTGTATTTATTTCTATCCTTTTTTAATGACCCTTTTTAATGACTGTTCGTTTTACCCTATTTTCCTGTTACTGTGTCGTGATTACTTTCGTTTGCCATTATTCAATACTGGAGCAAAAACTTGAAAAAAACTCGTACATTCCTATATCCAGCAAGCCACTACGCGACGCGATCAATAGATGTCGCACAATTGAAATCTCTTCATTCCAATTACAACTTTGTGTTCAATAAGAAGAAGTTCAAACATCGTCGGAACGCTGTAACCCGAGGAAGCTGTTTTCGATCCAACCGGTCCAGTCCTTTGTCGGATCTCTATAGCGATTTCGCTATGTTAAAAATAACTCTGGTTTACAATACATGGTGCGTATCAGATTAACTATTGTGGGCAAACGCGATCTTTCCACTTTCCAATCACTACTATTTATAAATGCTAAATTGATATCTACTCGTGGAATTCAACTGTAAGTTGCAGCGTTGTTTCATCTGTTTATGCCTTGCATGAATATGCTCAACGCCAAATAACAACATTGCATACAAAGCGCTACATTCAACCTTGGATTTCAGGTAATCTGAGCATAGACTTGCACCATAAGATCAATACGTCGCGATAAAATGTTGGAATTCCACCCATTTCGCTGGGAAGCCTGTCTGGTGGAGTTTCCATGGAGTTTCCGAATCAAGCATAGTGAATAGTTGTCGAACTAACTATCTTGTGGCCAGTCAGTTGGACAACCTTTTTTTAACGACAACTTTGGGGAAGCGGACACTTCGAGTAAGTTTAAATGTAAGTCCTTGTGATAAGGGGACATGAGTCGGGTGATATTAAGTATAAGTCACCACAATAACCATCTGCCGACTTCGAGCATGTGGCATCTGATAGTTGTCCACCTTTCACATTGTACACCCATTATCTTACCCAACACGGAAACCGTCTACCACCTACGACCATAGGCCGTTAATATAGTAAGGTATATACTGTCGTGTGGCTGAATGGTTAGCGCGACCGATACCTATAACAATTTAATACTAAAGCGGTATTGGCGAACACTACGGGTTCGAGACAAAACCCAGTAAAAAAATTATCAACCAGGAATAATAAAAGCAATTGTAACATATACTTAAAGCAAATATCTAATTAAGAGAGAAAAAAGAGGAAATGGGGAGGGAAGTATCTACTTTAACTTACTAGTTGGGAAATTTCACACCAAAAATAACATCACCAGATATTTCTATGTGGGTAACAATTCAATACGAATGTCGGTCTTTTGTGTGTATTAATTACTAGATGCTGCCTCGTACTATACGACGGTGTTATTGAAAGGCAGTCAACTCAAAAACGTCGTCAACAAGAGCTAGCGTTTCTAAAAATACAACTTTGTTTGCCGACCGATATATACCATGGTTTGTCCGCTATGTTTCAATAGAAACCTGATTCCTTGGAGCGAGTGATACACGATCGTCTCATTATAACCGACTTGCTGTAAACATAAGGTTTCTGAAACCGTCGCCTACTAACTTCAACTGGCCACTAGTACATCAGCAATATGATGGTATGAATGTCACCAGAGTATCACTTCACCGGTGCTTAAAGCCAACATTTGGATCAAACACGAAAATAGTACATTTTGTTAATTCAAGTGCCACCGTCGTTACCCTGTGAGGCTTAAAACATCTGTTAAACGCCACAGTGCTTTATATTTAACTCCTCTGTAGTGGCGTTCTATTAGAGGGTTTCGCTCTATTTTTCGACAAGCAGTTTAGAATTTTGGAAAAAAATAATTTAATCAATAAAAAGAAAACAGCTAACATAGTTGACATCTAACTAACTAAGAAAACACATCAAAGTAGATTAAATGTTAGAATGTGGCGGTCTATTAGAGGTGGCGTTCAAATAGAGGCTGTATAGTAAGCGTGTTTAACTATATAACCATAAGCTTGATGGTTCGACCACAATTCCTTCCCAACATACTGTGGAAATGTTTTGCTTGCTTGTACGGTGGTGGTTGTTTTGGGCGAATCCAGATATAGGTTCTTGCGCTGACACTACACGCGGTTAGTACATAACTTGAGGCAAATTGTGCGTATTTATAAGCTTACACGGCGACTCATATTTTTTTTTCTCATTCACGGGAATAAAGTTAAATTTTCTTTCCTAATAAAAAGATCAGATCTACGTTATATAAAAATGGCTTGATTCCTTTTAAACAACAAATTCTCTCATTCAGCGGAAATCTTATGAACCTTATTAATTGCTGGTAATATACACAGTGCCAATTTTATTGCGATTTTGAAAAACAAATACAGTAAAACACAAAAAATAATAAAATCGTGCCATTATACTTTACACTTGAAAATACAAACGCCTTTAAGTTTACAATAAATCACCAGCCAAGAAAAAACATTGTGCAACACTGCACGGAAACACTGGTTGCAACTTGCCGCGGTGACTCGTAGTCATTTGTGGAGCGTGAGGTGAGAGAACGAAATGAGTGAGAAATGAGAGAATGAAGTCAAAAGAAGAGAGGGCTAAGGACGAGAGAGAGGATTATAAAGTGGATTAAATGGAGGATGACAGGATTAACCTCGAGTCGTCGTCCTCGTCCGACGAATACGATTGAATGATCGAATTAGCGAAAGATGAATGACGTCGGTCGAAGCCGTTCGATGCTCGAGTCATCGTGACGTCACAGAAGGATTTTGTCGTGTCACGGTCGTCGTCGATCGAGCGTATATCGGTCATCTGTGGGGTTATTGGGGTCATTTTGGGGGTTAGTGGGGAATCGCAATGGCTGTTACCACATGGGCAATCATCAGATCACGTCGCGCCCATCGTCGGGTTACCGGAGCTATTGCAATGTGTTGTGTATGATTCACACGTTCCTTCTATTTAGTAGAACCCATTAATCCTCTGGGCTCAGGCAATGTCCGTTAAGTGCCTTGCCCAAGGACATAACTGACTAGCTAGCGACCAGTTTCGAATCTGCAACCTTTCAGTAATACGCCGCAATAACCCACCAAGCTAATTGGGCAGACTGATACAAAGAGAAACAAGGATATAAGAGCTTCAGCAACTCGACCATGGGCACAAGGTGCTAAAGCAATGATCAGATACAGGTTTATTACCCACCCACTGGAAAACACCCACAATACAATAACCCAAGCAACTCGATAATAGGCACCAGAGGTGTCTAAGCAATTACATAGTTAAAGATACATAGTTGAAGATCTAATTGGCTAGAGATTGGCAAACTGAGTAAAATGTTGGTCTACAGTTAAAGGTTTCATTTTGACAGATTTGAGTAAAGTTAATTACATAGTTGAAGATCGAACCAACCATCCAACCAACCAACCAACCAACCAACACCAGAGTACCAACCAACCACTCCAAGATTACCTTGTTCATATCATGTGGTTCGCTCATCATACGCCGCAAGCCATTACTTCCACGGGAATAAGTTTCAGGTGACGAATCGTATCCGAACTCGTATTCCGAATCTGCATGACGTCATGGATTAGTGGTTGCGCAAGTGCAAGTGATCATGTTTAAATCAAATAATTGGATTTATCATTTGTTTTAAATTGAAGCCTCTTGTCTGTAGTAAAGAGACGCTAAATTCCTAACACAGACTGATTTAGTTTTGACGGCTTCGGAACTTTCCCTAGGGTTTAGTACATAAATAAGTGGGTTTGAATAAACCACTCGGGATTAATTGTCTAAAATAAGATATCGCAAGGGTTGTTATCATGTTATCACATGGGCAATCGTCAGATGACCTCACGTCCACTACCAGAGCTATTGTAGTGTGTTCTGTATGATTTACAAGTTTCTTTAGTGTTAGTTCAACCAAATAATCTACCACACCAAGTTTCAATCATAAAATCTTTAACCTATCCAGCCATCTATACAAAGCGAAAGAATTAACAAGTTACTAGGTTGGTAGGTATAAATACTGACATTCTGTTATAACAGGAGACCAATATGCTTTGAATGTTTTACGAAGCAAGCAATTTCCCTCCTAATAATTCTGACTTGCAGTCAATTGAAATCAGGCAATTTATCACTATGAACTATCAATATAAACACTATGAGCTTAAGATAGCCAACATAATGAAAAGGTAAGTTGAAACAACAAAACACTCAAATGCACTTCAGTTACTACGTAATACAGCGGCAATGGGAAATAACCACATGGATAGTTGTTGTTGGCACTTCAATACATATGTGAACGAAGGGTTACCAGATCGGTTTCGCCAATCACTGCTTGGCTCAAGTTGGTCGGTAAGAAATTCCGATAAATCGGTGAAGCTGACGTCTGCTCGTCCCTGTGTGGCACCGTGTTAATTGTGGGTGGCAACCGTCACATGGGTGGTGTGGCAACCGTCACATGGGTGGTGTGGCAACCGTCACAACATGGGTGGTGTGGCAACCGTCACATCATGGGTGGTGTGGCAACCGTCACACCATGGGTGGTGTGGCAACCGTCACAACATGGGTGGTGTGGCAACCGTCACAACATGGGTGGTGTGGCAATCGTCACACCATGAGTGGTGTGGCAACCGTCACATCATGGGTGGTGTGGCAATCGTCACATCATGGGTGGTGTGGCAACCGTCACATCATGGGTGGTGTGGCAGCCGTCACATCATGGGTGGTGTGGCAACCGTCACATCATGGGTGGTGTGGCAACCGTCACATCATGGGTGGTGTGGCAACCGTCACATCATGGGTGGTGTGGCAGCCGTCACATCATGGGTGGTGTGGCAACCGTCACATCATGGGTGGTGTGGCAACCGTCACATCATGGGTGGTGTGGCAGCCGTCACATCATGGGTGGTGTGGCAACCGTCACACTATAGGTGGTGTGGCAACCGTCACAACATGGGTGGTGTGGCAATCGTCACACCATGAGTGGTGTGGCAACCGTCACATCATGGGTGGTGTGGCAATCGTCACATCATGGGTGGTGTGGCAACCGTCACACCATGGGTGGTGTGGCAACCGTCACACTATGGGTGGTGTGGCAACCGTCACAACATGGGTGGTGTGGCAACCATCACACCATGGGTGGTGTGGCAATCGTCACACCATGGGTGGTGTGGCAACCGTCACACTATGGGTGGTGTGGCAACCGTCACACCATGGGTGGTGTGGCAACCGTCACAACATGGGTGGTGTGGAAACCGTCACATGGGTGGTGTGGCAACCGTCACATCATGGGTGGCGTGGCAACCGTCACACCATGGGTGGTGTGGCAACCGTCACATCATGAGTGGTGTGGCAACCGTCACAACATGGGTGATGTGGCAACCGTCACCCTGGGTGGTGTGGCAACCGTCACACTATGGGTGGTCATCCTCTCTATGGATTGCCACCTTAACGTGGTAGGGGGGTTTGAGTTTCCAATGAACCCAAGAGCAATGCCATCGGGGGTGGAATTTTCTACCCCTGGCAGGGTCACCCATGGTGGTAAGGTCGAAGGTGAGGAACTGACAAAGCTGCAATCCACTTTCGGGTTACCGTTAAGCTACTGTAATGGTATGTGAAAGGGGAATTTCTCGACCCCACCCACGGCAGGGATAAACTGGTTCTAGCCCTGGCCAGTTTATGCGGCTTCCGAACTGCAAAGGCCACCTGGTGCTTGAGGATTACTCCACTTCAGATAAGTGGTGTAACTCCAACACGGTACTTTGGGGGTTGGCGCACTAGGAGCACCGCGGTACCGAGAGTAGCGCCTCGGCTACTAGGGGGTAAACCCTTGCGAGGGTGCGAGGATCAAGTCCAGTCGTAGACATATCAATGGCCTGAGTCTCAGTGGGCTGATTCCCCATCTGTGTTCGAGGGTCGGCGGGAGCTGTTGAAAGCTGGTCGGGGTCCTACGGAGAGCCGAAACTGCGGGAGGGCGTTTTGCCTGGCCTTGTTGCCTCGGCCGTGCCGAGAACGTAAGTCGGACCCTAGAGGGGGCAAAAACCCTATTGTATAGCATGGAACAGAAAAAAAATCACGAAAACCAACCCGCTGATGATGGTTTGTCCTCCACCTCTTTATCGAGGTTGGCCGACAAACCGGAGGCAAACCCAGACAATGCGAGCATTCAATGCTCTGCGGCGTCACCCCCTACAACCTCTGCGGCACCCCAAGCTTTCTTCAGCGATAGCGATGGGGTTTCCGCTGTCACTTCGGTGACATCTCCACTGGCGCACAAGCTCTCAAATCTAACGATGGAGCAAGCGGAGCTGTCTGACTTGTCGGACAGTGGTGAAGCAAACTCCATTCGGCGGACACGAGAAGCCTGTGAGCCAGCACCTTCCAAGGCGGAGTACAAAAGAGAAAAGAATCGGCGGCAGAAGGCTCGGAAATGAGCCCGAAAAGCCAATGATAATCTCTGCAATCGTCCCGGCCCCAGCAACACCTCAGCGCCCACAGCTGCCCCCACTGGGGATGGCAAAGTGAGCGCCAGCGGGTCCGCTAAACGGAAAAGGCAGAGCAAAACTTCCTCTTCCACCACCCCTACTCCGGCCACAAAAAAGCCCCGTGGTCCATCTGCGTCGTCCACACGAGCAATCGTCATATGCAGATGCGGCAAACAGCAGTCTTAGACTTGATGTTCTACCCGCTAGCGGGTCAGAAAGTCTTGTCCAGGCTGATATCCGCTACATCGAGAGTGCTATGGCAGACTCCATGTTGGACGGTACACTTCCTCTTATAAAGGCCAAAGGGCTTGTGCTGCTAAAGTCAGGTACCATGAAGGTCACCTGTATGGATGCAGCATCACTGGCGGCCTTCAGGAGGTTTATCCGTGGTTTACCACCAATGCCAGGTAAGAACATTGGCTATACAGCAAATGGGCCCGAAGATCGTCTCAACGAACGGGTCTATACTGTCTGGGTCTCTGACCCGAAGGTTCGAACAAACCCGGAACGGTTTATTCGCCTTCTCGGGTTCCAGAACTTCGAACTTCCGATTGAGAAGTTCCACGTCCGTGGGTACGTCGGCGAAGTGACGGAAGAAGGCACACACCTACGTGTAGGTGTGGAGATGTCTGCGATTGAAGATCTGCGCAAGATGGACTTCAGCCCTCACTACATGGCAGGCCTTCTCACTTTTGTGGGAAACCGGTCCGTGGAAGCCACTACCCACTCAGAGTCTCTTAAACACTAGTGTGTGATGGAGGCTCTGAAAAAGACTAGCAAGGACCTTGTTCTTTGCCAGATCAACTTGCACCATTGTATAGCAGCCGCCCAACAATTAATGGGTCGGTTCCAAACAATGGGGCAAACACCACTTGCCCTCATACAGGAACGATACTGTAAGCGAGGAAAAGTGGCCTTTGTTCCTCAGAATGCTTGCTGCTTTTCTGATCCTAATTCAAGCAAGCCACGTGCTTGCATCCTGTCTGCAAAGAATCTGGTGGCGTGGCCTCTACTCCAATTCATGGATAGAGACATCTGCACAATTGCAATTGCAGACAACACTAATAGCAAAAACCCTGTTGTTTTCTGTTCTGTTTACATGGCTGGCGATGACCCCACGGAACCACCACCGCACAAGATGCGAGAACTTGTCACCCATTGTGAACAATCAAACCTTCGTCTGCTCATTGGGACAGATGCAAACGCTCACCATTACTACTGGGGAAGCACTGACTGCAATAGTCGGGGGCATGCCCTTATGGAGTATTTAATGAGCACAAGGCTGTCAGTATGCAATACTGGCAACTCTCCGACCTTTGTCACCAGAAACAGAGCTGAGGTTCTCGATCTCACTCTGTGCTCTGCCAATCTGCTTTCAAAGGTGTCTGACTGGAAGGTCAGCAAAGAAGCTTCTTTGTCCGACCACCAATTGATAACTTTCAGGGTGAACAACCTTTGTAAGACCACCCCATCGCATCACAGGAATGTTCGCAAAACTGACTGGATGCTCTACCTGCAAGAACTAACTCTCCTGTGTGAGGCAATTCCAGCTGCACCTCCAAAAACTGCTAAGGAGGTCGACATGCTGGCGAAAGCTTTCGAAACAGCCATTACCTTATCATATGAGAAATCGTGTCGCCTGATCAAAAGAACATCAAATGACACTCCTTCCTGGTGGTGCGCAGAACTCACACTTCTTCGTCGCTGTGCGAGACGCTCCCACCGGAAAGCTCTTAAGCTTAAGACTCCTGCCGCATGGGATGAGTCCAAGGCAAGCACCCGAGCTTACAAAAATGCCATTCGCTCCAGAAAACGGGCGTCTTGGCGCAAACTGTGCGAGGAGGTGAACACCTTGCCAGCAATGGCACGGCTTCATCGAATCCTCAAGAAGCATCGCTCTCTTCAGATTGGATCTCTACGGAAATCAAATGGTGATTTCACCAGCACTCCATCTGAAACCTTACACCGTTCTACTGGACGCACACTTCCCAGAGAATGTAAATAATCAAGGATCATCTACTAACCACGTTAAACAATGGTCCTCAATTCAAGCTAGCGATGAAGTGCTAGTCAACAACATCATCACAGCTGAAAGAATTAAGGCTGCTTATACATCATTTAAGCCTTTTAAAAGCCCAGGGCCTGATGGAATCTACCCAATACTTATTCAAAAAGGATTGGAAATCCTGTGCCCCCTTCTTATCCAGATCTTTAAAGCATCTCTCCTGTTGGGTTTTATCCCACAAAGATGGCTGGTCGCGAGAGTGGTTTTCCCACCCAAACCAGGGAAGGAAGACTACTCAACGGCAAAAGCCTATCGACCCCCTGAGTCTCATGTCATTCGTGATGAAGGGCTTCGAGAGACTCATACTTTGGTATCTGCAGGAGGGACCTATCGGACAATCCCCCCTACACCCCAACCAATATGCATATAGAGCGGGATTTTCTACCGAAGATGCCCTCCATAATATGATCATCAAACTGGAGAAGGCGGTCTTTCATAACCAATATGCACTTGGAGTATTTCTGGATATTGAAGGAGCCTTCTCTAATGCCACTTTCGATTCCATGATAGTTCCTTTGCGAAAGTATCATGTTAATGAAACAGTTATCCGGTGGATAAGTTACATGCTTAAACACCGAACAGCCACAGCAGAACTGCATGGCTGTACAGAGAAAAAACAGGTCAAAAAAGGTTGTCCACAAGGGGGAATCCTATCCCCCTTGTTATGGAACCTCCTGGTGGACACTCTACTACGCCAATTCACTAGCCAAGAGGCTGCACTTGTGCAAGCATATGCTGATGACTTGAGCGTCATTATATCTGGCCCAGACCCATCAACGATTGGGACGATTGCCCAATCAACCCTTAATCGTCTGGAGAAATGGGCAATAAACAACCACCTTCGCTTTGCCCCGGCAAAGACAGTGGTGGTAATGTTCACAAGAAGGAGAAAATGGTCTTTAAGACCAATTTTTCTCCACAATATCCAGCTTAGCCTATCAAAGGAAGCTAAGTATCTTGGTGTCATCCTGGACAACAAGCTGTCTTGGAAGAATCACCATTCAAGTCGTATCAAGAAGGCAACTGCTGCTCTAGCACAATGCCGTAAAGCAGTTGGCCCTACATGGGGGCTACAGCCAAAAATAATGATGTGGCTCTACTGTCAGATTATCCGACCTATCCTGACCTATGCTTCATTAGTGTCAGTCAGCGCAACATACCAGCGCAATATACAGGACAACCTGCGCAAGGTTCAAAGGTTGGCCTGCCTATGCATCACTGGCGCCTTTAAAGGCACCCCCACAAGGGCAATGGAGATGCTACTTAACCTCCCCCCGCTGCACCTGTACCTCCAGGGCACAGCCATTAAAACGGCACACCGCCTGAGATGTTTAGGCCACTGGAAGGGGACTGGTTACTCAGTGTGGCACAAGAAAAGTCATATTGACATCTGCAACCAAGCAATGGAAGATATCCATCTTCTCTCATTGCCAGTGGATTGCAGTTCCTGCACTCTCCATCTGGAACGCCACTTCGCGATTCAGATCAGCGACCGTGACAACATCACTCCACCTGTACGACCATCTGACCCATCACAGCTTGTCTGTTACACTGATGGGTCACGACTAGATGGATCGACTGGTGCTGGAGTACTTATTCAATCCACCAAGTTTGATTACAAATTCAGCTTTCCACTTGGAAGCTTCCCCTCAGTTTTTCAGACAGAGATTCTTGCAATAAATCATGCTGCAAGGATTCTGCAGTCTTGGAACACTGCAAAAATGTCCATCACCATTCACAGTGATAGTCAGGCTGCTCTGAAAGCTCTTATGAGCTTGAAGATACATAGCCCCTTGCTGCGAGAGACATGGTACCTTCTTCACAATCTTGGAGGGCTTAATCTTGTGGAACTTTGCTGGATTCCAGGCCACTCAAACTTTGATGGCAATGATCAAGCTGACGAGTTGGCTCGTGACGCATCCAGCACTGCCTTCATCGGTCCAGAACCATCCCTCTGTATTCCTGTCTGCTCTGTCAGAACAGAATTGGAGGCGTGGATGAGCCGAAAACATGCTGAAGAATGGAGACAACACTGTGGCTGTCGTCAGACGAAGGAGTATCTTGGACAAGGCCTATCCCTGTCCAGGGAACTTCTCCGGCTGCGGCGGAGACAGTTACGATCTGTTCTTCAGATTATCACTGGTCATGCTAATTTGGCAAAGCACCAATCCATCCTCATGCGCACGGCATGTGCAACCTGTCCCTTCTGCCAAGAAGAAGACGAGACTCCTTTACACTATGTTGGCCATTGTCCAGCATTTGCTGTAACCAGATGGAGGAATTTTGGAGTTTTTAAATCTGATGATCTCGCATCTATTCCGGTCAAGCATTTAGTCAGTTTCCTTCAGGACACTGGCAGACTTGACCGTTATATCCCGGATTCATGCTAGCCCTGGGCGCTGGAGTAATGGGCCTTCCATGGCCTAAATTCCTGGTCCCGGTAGCTACTGTGGACCCGCCCCTATTAATGTAATGTAATGTAATGGGTGGTGTGGCAACCGTCACATCATGGGTGGTGTGGCAACCGTCACATCATGGGTGGTGTGGCAACCGTCACCCTGGGTGGTGTGGCAACCGTCACACCGTGGGTGGTGTGGCAACCGTCACATCATGGGTGGTGTGGCAACCGTCACAACATGGGTGGTGTGGCAACCGTCACATCATGGGTGGTGTGGCAACCGTCACATCATGGGTGGTGTGGCAACCGTCACCTGGGTGGTGTGGCAACCGTCACATGGGTGGTGTGGCAACCGTCACATCATGAGTGGTGTGGCAACCGTCACAACATGAGTGGTGTGGCAACCGTCACAACATGGGTGGTGTGGCAACCGTCACAACATGAGTGGTGTGGCAACCGTCACAACATGAGTGGTGTGGCAACCGTCACAACATGAGTGGTGTGGCAACCGTCACAACATGAGTGGTGTGGCAACCGTCACCCTGGGTGGTGTGGCAACCGTCACACCATGGGTGGTGTGGCAACCGTCACATCATGAGTGGTGTGGCAACCGTCACAACATGAGTGGTGTGGCAACCGTCACAACATGGGTGGTGTGGCAACCGTCACCTGGGTGGTGTGGCAACCGTCACAACATGAGTGGTGTGGCAACCGTCACAACATGGGTGGTGTGGCAACCGTCACATCATGGGTGGTGTGGCAACCGTCACATCATGGGTGGTGTGGCAACCGTCACATCATGGGTGGTGTGGCAACCGTCACATCATGGGTGGTGTGGCAACCGTCACACCATGGGTGGTGTGGCAACCGTCACATCATGAGTGGTGTGGCAACCGTCACAACATGAGTGGTGTGGCAACCGTCACACCATGGGGGGTGTGGCAACCGTCACACCATGGGTGGTGTGGCAACCGTCACAACATGGGTGGTGTGGCAACCGTCACCCTGGGTGGTGTGGCAACCGTCACAACATGAGTGGTGTGGCAACCGTCACCCTGGGTGGTGTGGCAACCGTCACACCGTGGGTGGTGTGGCAACCGTCACAACATGAGTGGTGTGGCAACCGTCACACCATGTGTGGTGAGGCAACCGTCACACCATGGGTGGTGTGGCAACCGTCACAACATGGGTGGTGTGGCAACCGTCACACCATGGGTGGTGTGGCAACTGTCACACCATGGGTGGTGTGGCAACCGTCACACAACCGAGTGGTGTGGCAACCGTCACAACATGAGTGGTGTGGCAACCGTCACAACATGGGTGGTGTGGCAACCGTCACCCTGGGTGGTGTGGCAACCGTCACAACATGAGTGGTGTGGCAACCGTCACCCTGGGTGGTGTGGCAACCGTCACACCGTGGGTGGTGTGGCAACCGTCACCCTGGGTGGTGTGGCAACCGTCACACCGTGGGTGGTGTGGCAACCGTCACAACATGAGTGGTGTGGCAACCGTCACACCATGTGTGGTGTGGCAACCGTCACATCATGGGTGGTGTGGCAACCGTCACAACATGGGTGGTGTGGCAACCGTCACACCATGGGTGGTGTGGCAACCGTCACATCATGGGTGGTGTGGCAACCGTCACAACATGGGTGGAGTGGCAACCGTCACAACATGAGTGGTGTGGCAACCGTCACATCATGGGTGGTGTGGCAACCGTCACACTATAGGTGGTGTGGCAACCGTCACAACATGGGTGGTGTGGCAATCGTCACACCATGAGTGGTGTGGCAACCGTCACATCATGGGTGGTGTGGCAATCGTCACACCATGAGTGGTGTGGCAACCGTCACATCATGGGTGGTGTGGCAACCGTCACACCATGAGTGGTGTGGCAACCGTCACAACATGGGTGGTGTGGCAACCGTCACACTATAGGTGGTGTGGCAACCGTCACAACATGGGTGGTGTGGCAATCGTCACAACATGAGTGGTGTGGCAATCGTCACACCATGAATGGTGTGGCAACCGTCACATCATGGGTGGTGTGGCAACCGTCACACCATGAGTGGTGTGGCAACCGTCACACCATGAGTGGTGTGGCAATCGTCACATCATGGGTGGTGTGGCAACCGTCACAACATGGGTGGTGAGGCAACCGTCACACACATGGGTGGTGTGGCAACCGTCACAACATGGGTGGTGTGGCAACCGTCACAACATGGGTGGTGTGGCAACCGTCACAACATGGGTGGTGTGGCAATCGTCACAACATGGGTGGTGTGGCAACCGTCACACCATGGGTGGTGTGGCAACCGTCACCATGGGTGGTGTGGCAACCGTCACAACATGGGTGGTGTGGCAACCGTCACCGTGGGTGGTGTGGCAACCGTCACAACATGAGTGGTGTGGCAACCGTCACACCATGGGTGGTGTGGCAACCGTCACATCATGAGTGGTGTGGCACTTACCTTTGACGCGATGGTCTGTGTTGCTGGAAGGTTCTGGTCGTTCATGAGTTCGGTCCAGAAGTCCGACGCCCATTCATCGGTGAACACCTTTCCACCATGGGACAACCCCACGTGATACAACTCATTGTATCTGGGGTGGGTAGATGGGTGAGGGGTTGTTTAAGGTCAGTTTTTATTCGTTTTTCGGTTGCATATTTAAGACAACCTTCCGGGTGTAGCATATTCCTTTATTCTACAAATACTGCCGTGGTGCTTTTTCCATCCATCTATATACTAGATTTACAGTTTTAAGTGTTTATAATGGCAATGGTGCATTCCCCCCCCCCCCCCCTAGTTTATTACATGACAAACACATTACAAAAATTGTTTTAATCCCAAATCGATGGTTATTTCTACAACACACCATATATAGGTTTGGAGGAATCCATTGCATGGTATACCAACTCTGCATAATATCCCCAATACACCACCATATGTACATTGCTATATGAAAAAGTATGGCTTATACCGGCGCTTTACTACATATCAAACTTGAACACCGCACTATAAAATATAGATGTGCATTATCAGGCAATTGGTTGGGATAAGTTTGGGTAAAAGTATAATTTAAGTGGAATTCAACTACAGAGGTGTTAATGAAGTAATGAGGGAGTCAGTTTGATACTTGAGCGTGGGTTCGACTCCCTAAGATTCAGAAACTCAAATGTAGTTTGTTGCAAATACGACACCCACATTGATATATAGATGAACTTACTTGTGGAATTCCAGTGTTTTGTACTTGGCGATGGGAGGTCGGACATAGAAACAATAATCGGATTTGATCACTTTCTCTAACAGATGGTGGCAGGATATGTACGAGAGCCGTGATTGAATATCGTTTAAATCAGGTATCTGTGATGTCATAATCATGTGTTGTTGATGTCATAATCATGTGTTGTTTATTTGTTAATGCTCCTTTAAAAGCCGCAATCAAATTATATGAAAAAAAAACAGCAAAACGACAGTCGTTAAAACATCTCCTGGAAAAATAAAATAAAAAGATTTAGAGAATATGTGCAATTATAAAAATACTGAAACAAACGTGAAAATTTTAGTACTTTTACAAAATAAATAACTTTAAATTATATTATTGAAACTAACAGGATTGGATATTCAGGTTTAATTTTGTGCTGATTACAAGTTTAATCATGGCCATAAAAAAGGTTTTTGGAGCAAGGAAAAAATAAAAACAATAAGTTATATTATTGATATCAAGAGGATAGGATATTCATCTTCATCCCCGTGAATGAGAAAACCAAGGGGGTTATCACACGGGCAATCGTCAGATCACCTCGCGCCCACGGTTAGAGTTACTGGAGCTATTGCAGTGTGTTGTACATGATAGACGCGTTCCTTCAATTTAGTAGAACCCACTAATCCGCTGGGTTCAGGCAATGTCCGTAAAGTGCCTTGCCCAAGGACACAACCGACTAGCTAGCGACCAGTTTCGCACCTGCAACCTTTCGATTGAAAGGCGACGCACTTAACCGGCTAGCACTCAACGCGGCCGGATGAATAGGATTCAAATATTGTAACCATGTCCGTTATTCACCATGTTCAACGCATGGGCGTGAAACCTTGGTTTAATTATAGTGGCAAGGGTCGGCAAACCCTGACAGTGTGAAAGGTTTCTTCCATGGCACGCTGGTTGCATATAACCCAGGCACTAACGCCATTTATAGTATTCTTATAGTGGCAAACCCAGGGTTTATCATGCAAACCAGGGTTATTCATGCAAACCCAGGGTTATTCATGCATGATACCTTGATCCTCCCAGTCCACCTCCCCGTCCATCGTTTCCACAGCAACCACCATCCCGACAAGTGATCCCCGTAGTTGGTGAAATCGACCTCCGTCTCGGCCCCCACGTCCACCGCGATCACCTTGCACGCACCGCGCGCACGCGCCACATCACCTGTCATATGTTGTGGTGTCAGTATTCCAGCTCGGGGTCGATAGTGGGTGGGGTGTCAAGCTCAACACATAGCCGACGCTAGCCTGGTAGGGTTATTGGAGAATATCCTCCGTCCATGAGCAAATGCCCATCCTTGGGGTCACAGAGTGGGGGGAGGTAGCCAGATAATGACATGCTTGCACGCACATACCGCCACAACCAACCTACACAAACCCACGTTGTTAATGCAATCACAGTGGAACACCCCACCCACATTGGAAAACCTGTTTCAGTGAATTACACTCGAAAACCGAATTTCCGGTAAAATGGTGAAATTGAATAATTCGTTCAATAATTGTGTGCGTCCATGCACAGGTCAAGTTAGTATCACGTCTGCGGTTAGGTGGATGCCATAACAAAATCAAAATTCAAATTAATTCCCCAAAGAGGCCATTTGCCCATAGTTTGATTGGAAGTTTTTTCGATTTGAATGATTGATAGCGAATTAAACCGAATTGTTTAAAAAATGAGTTTCCGATAAATAGCGGAGGCCCAGCCGGGGCATGTGTTGAGCTAGGACGGTTGTTTATATTTGCCTGGCAAGTTATTGACGAAACAGCCGTCCAGGAGATAATGTCCGTCTCGAGGGTCGCATATCGGGGGTAGGTAGGGGTGGTACGACATACTCGCGCGAACCAATCGCCATAATGCACCTGGCGGCACGTATGGGAAGGTTAACTCGCAATTTCATTTTGCTTTTTTGGTAAAGAAAAATTTAAATTTTGATTTTTATAAAAAAGAAATTTTATTTGATTTTTTGAAAAGATTTTGATTTTTATGTTTTTTTATATTGAGATTTGAAACAGGTTTTGTGGGGTGGAATGTGGAAAGCTGATGAAATACCGTCGGTGTGAACCCTCATTTCAGATGACGTGATGTCAGTGGTGATGGTGAAGTATGGGAGCCACAAGTCCTGGGGGAGGATAAGTTGGTTAGGGGGGGGGCAATATGGGGTGTTTG
>CH002443.1:212277-252256 GCA_000149265.1 Ciona savignyi | reverse complement strand
CTGTTGGGCAGTTAGTCGCAGGTTGTGAGATTGAAACCAGCGACAAGATAGTTAGTTGTGTTCTTTAGAAGGGGTTGCATGATACTAGAGGTTTTATGGGTTAAATAGAAATGTAGTCATTATCCCATTTAACACACTACAATAGCCGTGGTAATAAGTAGGCAGGAAGGGGTCTGATGGTTGGACTACAAATCTGGCAGTTAATGGGTTATAATGCTCCATATGTTTCCCACATGTAGGTAAACATAAACTTGAGGTCCTCAATTGCAAACAACAAACTACTAGCACGTTGACTTACAAATGCATCTGCGGATTTTGAATGAGCTTGTCGCAAAGAATCCTTAAAATCCAATCGTTTTCGCTCATCAGCCGGCAAGCTTGATTGTCTGGTGGATGGAAGTTATCATAATGATTTTAGGTTATGATAATCAACTCTCTTAGTAGCAGACTATTGTTATTGTTTATTTTAAAAACAAAGGTATTTTAATGTATAGGATCCAACAAAATGCAATTTCCACCACCTACTAAAGCTCTCTAGTATTTCTTATTTCAATTTTAAATCTTTTTATGCATGGAGAGTAATATTGTTTTTTTTTATTTATGTAATATTTTGGCCAGTCTATTACTGTGTCATAATGTTTTACAGTGCCTGTGTATACTAATAAAGTGTTTTAGTTATTACTAGAGTAATCTAAAGTGTACAATCATATAAGAAACAAAAATAAAAAAAAAACGATACAAAAATGGTAAAACGATCAATTTTTTTTAATATCATGCACTTTTAGGTCTATTGTTTAAGGTAAACATCATACATGCTAAATTGAATAAACTTCATATAATAGGGCGGACATAACCTCCATTTAACCTTGTGCTTGTATTTGTCGTTAACAATCCTATCATTATGACCTCACACAGCATTGCAATGTTAATTAATGGCACATGTGATGACAACTGATTGTTGACACACAATGGTCATTGTGATGCAAGGGCATTGTGATGTAATACTGACCTGTGGAAGACATTATCATTGTTGTCAACAACAGTGTCGACCTCTGTGAATCGAATCTGTTTCTTTCCGGGATTCTGCCATTGGAATATACCTCATTATATAAGCCAATATTCGTCGGTAAATAAGTAAATATATAAAGGAATATATAATATAATAAGGGAATATACGTCGTTGGTAAATAAGCCAGATATGCAGGTAAATAACAAAAAACGGTAAAAAAAACTGTTATTTTGATGTATTTTGAAATAAAACTAGGCTACATTCAAATGCGCTATTGATTATAGCCGTCATTAAAATAACAAAAATCAGACACCAAAATCACTATTATTTAAAGATATATAGAAACAAACTTTACACTATCATTCTGTAAACATTACAGACTGTAATGATGAACTAACGATATTGATTATGGACAAACAATTGATTTTGGAGATGTCCTCCATTCTACCATGGGAATACCAATCATTCAAAAAGTCAGACAATAATGAAACAGACACAAAAACACTCATATTTTGAGTGTTTCCCATCCACAGTGATAAACACGAATACCATATACAAGCAACACACAATGCCCCACAAACATACGTTGATTATGACAGGTTGGGATCGGGAGTGTGGGATCCTCGATGTTACCTCCTCCTCCACTTTATCACCTCCATCCTCATCATTCTCCTCCACTATCAACTGATCTTTCAAGTCCATCGAACTCAAACTACAATCCATGGTATGCTTAGAACTGGGCGTAATTATGAAATTACTTACAATGTCAGAATTACCTTACGATCGTCAAATCAAAATTACCAATTTAGTTTAAACTTTTAAATCTCTGTAAGTAAGTTTAAAGTTTAATTCTCTTTGACTACCATCAAAATTGATTCAAAAACACAATAATTTTTGGTTGTTGGTTTAAATAACGATAACGTCATAAAAAGTCCGAAAATTATGAAATTACGTAGTTGAGATGGCGTAATTCCGTAATACAACTTTGATTAATCACGCCCAGCTCTTGGTATGTTTATTAATGTATGGTATAAAATGCTTTTCATTATCACTTTGTATACGATATCATTAATTTTTGGAAAAGTTATTATTTTTATGAGGATTTAGTTTACTGTATACATTTTAATTATGAAAACATACATTGTAGAATCAAGGGGAATTTATAAAGCGGAAAAAATCCCGATTATATATTTCAGATTGCTTTGAAATTTAAATTAAAAATTGATAATTTCAGAAACTATTAAAAAACTGATTTGAATAATGACATCATCAATCATTTCGTTCCTCAATCTCAATTCTGCGAAGCGTCAAACAAACTTACGGATTCATTGAACCGAAAATTCGATCATGTTTTCCTAAATATGAGATTGGCACCTGTTTGCCACAACAAAAGTGGCATCATTTTAACCATGATTCAACTCGGCGTTAAATATAATACAACAGTCATGTTTAAAATACTTCTATGATTACTAAATTATTTTAATCGAACTAAAACACTGAAAATACACTTATATCTTAATCCTATAATCGCTTAATATTTTTAATTTGGTTTAAACAAAGAACATGCTTACTTGTGTCATTGAATGAACTATAATCTGGGATTGAAATTTTAAAGGATTCGAAATCCTAATCAGGATTTTAAAACAATAGATTGGATAAAAAACACTTCTTATAACATTTGTAAGCCCTAACATCTCACTCTGTACAAATACATACCTGTGTCTTTCCACCAGTTCAGATAGGACATTGGAAGAGGAAAATTTGCGAATTGAAAGATTTCTGTCTAAATCCCGTTTTGTCTGCAATATTCAATGAGGACTATGTAACGTATGTTAAAGCATAGTAACGCCACAGCTAACCAATGTATAGCATCTTTTAATTTAACTAATTTATTTTCACAGAAAAATATTTTACTTGCGTAGTTTTGTTTGAAGCTTCAGTCACAAACCGAAAGATTGTTGGATCAAAACCAGTCATTAGCTATTTCGTTATGCTCTTCGGCAATGCAATAAACAGACATAGCCTGAACCTAGTGGATAAATGAACTGAAAGCAGAAAATTCTCAAATAACACACTGCAATAGTTCCAAGTAACCAAGGTTAATTGAAATTGCTTGTGTGATAACTCAACTGTGTTTTCTCATCCATAAATATCTTACCCATAATAATCGGTCTTTGAATAAATGACATGATAAGAAATTTGAAGCATTTGATTCCCAGTAATGACCCAATGCTAAATCAAACAAATAACAATTTTCTTATCATAAATGACACAATAAGAAATAAGTTAAAACCCAAAACTCAAAAAAGTATTTAATTAATATTTATAATTTAAAATTCAATTTCACTGCTTTTCCCTATGTGCAACACAACTCACAGGACGAAGTAGTTCCTGCGACAACCCAAGGTAGTTGTGGAGCGCTAGGAACGTGACGCGCTGCATCCTCGTCATGATCACCTGCACGATCTGCACGAGCGACTCCTTGCGGTTCTTGAACGCCTCGCTGAAGGCATTCGCGGGAAGACTGGGGGGGTTACGGATGAAACTAATTATACCTTTCATGTTAACCGAATGCAATTCATGAGTCTTGGACATCTTAAAATTCATACTGCTTAATGACTAAACCTCAACAGATTTCCTAATTACATCTTTCATGTAAAACAAATGCATTTTTTAAGAAGTCATGGAAATCTCAGCAGTCAAACTATTCGATTTGATAGGTTTCTTAAATGAGGGAGTTGGTTAAAAAGAGGGGAGGATGGAAACTGCTCATTTAAACTATGGAAACTAATTCTAACCCTGCCCATAACACTAATCTTAACCCCAGAAGTAATCTTAACTCTAGAAATAACCCAATGTTTAAAACTATCCCAGAACTCTCTACAATGCCCTATTGTTCATTTTAGTGAACAGTTTCCCTTCTTCCTACCCTCCCGCTTTCCCTCTATTTAGTTTTCCCCAAGGAATTACAAAATTTGCTTTTTGACTTCAGTATGGTCTTTGTGTTTACATTAAAAAAGTTTAAAAAAATATCCTTTAACAAGTTTGGTTCTCTGATAACTTACCGTATGACAATAGACTTCTTGACAGCACGAGCAAATACAGTTTTATACCAAGATTCCTGTTCAGTTAAAACATCCAAGATACTAAGCAAACTGTGCAGACTTTCTCCTGCAGTTATCTCACTCAGTTTCACCTGGAAGTACAAACAGAGGGTTGGAATACATTAGTATATTCATATTCAGGTTTATCCCCGTGAATGGGAAACACAGTGGGGGTTATCACACATAGCGCCCACCGTCCGGTTGCCGGAGCTCTTACAGTGTATTATAAGTTAAAAAAGTTCTTCAGTTTTAGCAGAACCTATCATTCTACTGGGTTTAGGCAGTGTCCATGTATCCAAGTCCCTTTTAAGGGCACACCTACAAGCTAGCAACCAATTTCGAACCTTCAACCCTTCGACAGAAAGGCAACACACTAATCCACCAAGCTAAACCAGTCGAACAAAATTGAAATAATTCAACCAAATATTGCTTCACCTCGTTATTCCCTTCATTGATATATAGATTGACCTGCCCCTCTTGCACCACATACAACCACTTGTCCTCCTCCCCAACTTGAAACAAATAATCCCCCTGAGCAAGATTAATGGTCTCCATATGTCGACACAGTTGAAGGAAAACGCCCTTTTCAAAGTGACCAAAAACTCTGGTAAAACAACACTAATGTCATAATATGCAATACAAGGCAAATAAAATATAAATAATTTCTGTGATATAGAATAAAATGACCATTGTCAAAACAGGTGAAGGATTGAAGTAAGAAAGATAAACAGCTTTAAATAAAGATGTAAAATGAATTTTTATATACAAATGTTTCTGTTTTTCTTCTTCCACAAGGATGGTGATTCATATCACTCCACAAAAATGATTTAACAGTTACAAATGAAGAGGGAAATAACATCCAAGCCTACTTTACACTCTGCAGAAGGTACATCACTTCCTCCGGAAGATTCGGGAATTGTTCCTCCTCTTGGTCGGCCTCCAGGAGCACAGATGGAAGCTCCTTCTTCTGGAGGAGCGATGGACCCTTCTTCCCGCTGAACATCCGCTTCGCGAGGATCATCATCCGCTCGCGGTTGTCGAGTCTCCTCCCGGACCGTGAGTACTCCGGGACGCTCACTCCCTCCTTGATCATGGAGACTTGCTTCTGTAGTTTGGATGCCGTGTCTCGACCCTGAATGATGCATCATTGGTATCAACTTCGGCA
The DNA here is from genome assembly GCA_000149265.1 of Ciona savignyi. Classification (NCBI taxonomy): domain Eukaryota; kingdom Metazoa; phylum Chordata; class Ascidiacea; order Phlebobranchia; family Cionidae; genus Ciona; species Ciona savignyi. Next base: position 246,978 of record CH002443.1, on the reverse strand, counting down.
TGTGTGTATTGATATTAAGATGGACGTGTGCATTGATGTTAAGATGAATACCTTGCGAAATACTTTCCGTGCATAGAACTGAACTTTGTCTCGCTTTCGGAACCGATATTTCTTATTCGATTGCACCTCTGGAATCGAGATCACTGCGAATATAATGGAATTACTATTAGGTTTAACAATCCCTGCTTAGTTTTATGCATTATACTGGGTGTGTTATTTACTTGTTTTAAATACTGTTTTGACATTTTTTTAGATTTAACCATTTTTTTTAAATTAATAAACTTTTATTTTTATGATTGTATAAAAAGTAAAAATAAAACCATAGAGATCAATGTGAGACAAGTATGGAGTTGTGGAACTGAATTTGTTATGGAAAACTCTAGAAGCTGTAAATAAGGGGGTGGGAATGTTTTGTGCTGCTGGTTATCACAGTTGGATAATATGCCTACCTGGTACTTGCATCTTCGTCTTGAAGAAGTATGCGATTGTGAGAAACACGACCATCAGCGTAACGATCGCTGCCACCCATATTATCACCTTGAGAAACAAGTTGAATATAAGGAAGACTGACAAACCAAGGACGTACAGAAAGGCTACAATGCCAATGTTCCACACAACCAGGAACTCTGACTGCGTGAATGACATCCTATCCACACTACTGAGTCCTAACATACATAACAGAATACAACTTGTTATTATTGGGGTTAAACCACATAGGATAGTATGTTGCACTGGTAGTTTGTAATGGGAAAATATACAGTGCTCTGTACATAAGTAGGCCATACAATGTTGTCAAAAAATAGTTTCATAACAAAATGTATCTAAGCTAAAATGCAAACTAAACTATTACAACTGTGTTTAAACATATTTAGATTCTATATGAGCTATTACTCAACTGGCTGACCACTTGCTTCTTAACCCTCTTATGCAATTATGTTATCTAATTACAAACCAATCTTACCACACTAATAACATGTATTTACTATTTAATAAAAGGGTTTAAAAATAAATTTGCATTTATATTTAAAACTACTATTTTCCTAATAGGCTACTGAACTAACATTCTTGTGCATGCTGCATCTATGACCACTTTATACTGTTTTCGTATCATGTGAAATAACACAAACAACTAGTTTCCTGTTTTAAGATAATGACGAAAGTGACATCATATAATTCCTCATAACTGAATAATAGATTGAAAGTAACAACTTATTGTTTACAAACAAGAAATGAAGAAGTGTCACTTGCATAAACAATGACGATCAAAACAAAATAGTTGACATCTATGACTGGGAAAGTTGTTTTTGGAATCATAAATTTCAATATGAAGGATTTCTTGTGGGTTAGGTGACAGAATCAGCCTTGATTATTTTTTTGGCAAAATTAGGGGGAAATGTGTAATATATAAATATATAATTATAAAAATATGTACTTAGTAACAGGCATAAATAACAATAAAAATAACAGGCATGGTCCTTAAGTATTGAATCTGGTAGCTCTATGTGGTGGTGTTAAATATATTTAGTGTACTTGTTGTATCTTGTATGCATTATGTGCTGGACTTGGAACTCATGGAATAAATGCTGACAGAAGACACTAGTGGTCTGTTACGAAGTATTTAACTCTATTTATTTATAAATGGTAAATTAACTTATATCAAGTAATAACATATCACAAGTGGTAAAATTAATGGTTAACCAAGTTTTCATGGTGAACCAACATGTTAAATTTTAATTGTTTTTTTAACAACTCCGTTTGTAAATAATGTTTGCTGGTTGTTATAATGGGTTGTTCTCTGATGTGAAATAACTAAGTAACTATAACATGCATCAAAGCATCAAAGCTTAAGTGACTTAATACAATGCGATCACAGAAAAAGATTCAAACATAAGTGTTATTTATCTGACAAAAAAATAAAATGTTAACATCAGGATTTATATTGTGAAATATGGAAATAAAGTGTATATATTTGTATTTTTTATATATGTTTATTGTATAGTGGTGGGAAAATTATATTACAAAATTACAAATAATATTTTATAAAGTTGTGTCAGTTAGCTTACAGGCAGCATTCATCAGTTTAAACTTCTTTAATCATTTATGACTCAACCAAACAGCCTGTGCTCTTATTTAACAATTACCCTTTCAGAACTGCTTGCAGATAAACATAAAATTAATATCCGAAAAAAAAGGTAAAAATTAACACAGCGCTGACTGACATTCAATTTGCTTATGCCAAAACAATATTTTAATAATGTGTAAAATATTTTGGTATGAAATACAATTTAGTAACTCCTGGGAGGTGTAATGAGAAGTGATATAATATGATATTCCTGTTTATCTCCAAGATTGGGAAAACCAGTGGGTTAACACACGGTCAATCGCCAGATCACCTCGCGCCCACCGTCAGGTTACCAGAGCTAGTGCAAAGGGTTGTGTATTATTGACATGTTCCTTCAATTTGGTAGAACCCATTAATCCGCTGGGTTCAGGCAATGTTGGTAAAGTGCCTTCCCCAAGGACACAACTAACTAGCGAGTGACCAGGTGCAAGAAATGGGAATGCAAACTGCATCCTTGGACCTTAAATTGCACTCCTGACACCAATAAATGTGTATTGACATAAAGCTTAGAACAACTTAATTCATTTATTTTAAAATCCAAACATTCTAAACACACCACCTACAGGTACATATGGTATTAACTTTAACCTTTAACATGATTCTGCACCACTGGCAAAACCAAAATATTCTGTGAAACATTAAGAGACAAATACGTTTTAAACAAGCTAGTGTATATTTGGGAAGAATACTCATAAGGTTTTGTGCGCCAGAGTAAGCAGTTTAACAGTTACAATTGGAGGTAAAACACAATAAACTGATTGTAAATTTAAAAAAATATATGCATGCAAACACAATTTGTGGAAAACTTACAGAATTATTTTCTTCGGTATGCACAGCAAGTATTGAGTCCAGCCAATCACTCAACCATAAGGCGGCCATCTTGATTCCAACCTTGTTTTCTTGATCGCAACTCAATTGTACTGATCCATATTATTTAAAATAACAAAGAAATCACTTTTCTACTAAAGAATATATATTGTAATTGTAAAGAACCATTTTATTGCTTTACTTGTAGGAAATCGCTCAAAATGACTAACAAGCAATATCTAACAGGCTGACATATTTAAAAAAATTGCAACCTATATTGTTTATTAAAATTATATAAGTAACACAATCATATATGGTCAGTTAAAAAAAACAAAATATGGACAACAATTTAAAAAAGTCTATATAAAGAATTAAATGATTACTAAATAGTTTTACATTCTTTTAGCTGTAAACGCTTAGTACAGGCACTACTGGTCCACTGCTAGACGTAAATAAGTAACTATGGAAATTTATCCTAATCAGTGATAGTAATCACTAACCCGTGATTAACAAGAATTAAGTTTTGCTTATTCTGAAGAACAAAACAATAAAACTAAGAAACCATGAAGGTTACCTAAGACCTAAGATAGGATGCATAACATTAGAGTGCAAAGTCCACATACAACGGCCTTTCTAAAGTAGAAGCTGTGTGGTATCGAGTTTGGTCAACTCAAAAGTACTTTTTTTTCTTTTTTCAATACGACACCCGAATCTGTTCGTTATCGTCCTTGTTTTAATGACGACGATTTTTTTTGTTAAATAGGGTGCTATACAGTTTATAAAAAAATATAATTTTCCAAAAAAGAAAAAAAAAGAAAGATTGTCGTCATTGAAAGGAGGCTGATACCGAACAGATTCGGGTATCGTCCTGAAAAAAGGGAAAGGGTACTCTCCGAGTACACCAAATTCGATACCACACAGCGCATACCTTTTTTCTGACTTAGACCCCTTTGAGTTTTTATCAGTATACTCATAGAATACTATTATATAGTAATAATAGTATTTTATGGTTGACTATGTTTTGACTAAAACTGGCAGTGTTTCCATTAAATTTTAACAAAGTATTCACACTGAAAATGTTTTTTTATTTCGGTGATTGGGAAAACGCATGGGGCGTTATCACACGGGTAATCGCCAAACACTTACGTATTATAATATGTGCTTGCTTACCTTCGGGTAACAGAAACCTATTTATTATAATCTGTATTTATATTTAGTGGCGGGGGTTATTGTTGTTATTACGTGTTTCGATTAACTTATTTCTATTAGATAATTTAAAATACAGTTCAAGTGTCATTTTTCCGTCTATCATTTGTTACATCCCCACTATTTAATTGCAATATAAATCGTATGATACCACCCTTTTTTAATCTTCTATATAGGCCTACAATGTATTTGTAAACACTCTACCCTTCATTTCAAGTCCCGCTCTCCGCTATTCTTCCCGGCTTCCCACGAAGCACTAACCCACTAAGCTATTTGGCCAGACTTATTGGACAATTATGGTATACCTTTTACGCCTTGTATCCAAAATGATTTGATGCGTAGTCGTCGTGGATTGGTGGATTTTAAATCAATTTTCTCCTATGATGGTTTACTATTTAAAAAATGTTGTTCTTATTTTGTAATTACTTAGGGAAATACACCAAATTTTGTTGGTCTATTTTTCTAAAAATGTATGACACGGATGTTCTGTCCGGCCTAACTGTCCACAAATAACCTTTCGTTAAAAATAATCCACCTGATGAAATTTTACTCGGGAACTTGTCCGGCCGGTTAACCTAACGGTTAAGTGCGTCGCCTTGTAGATTCGAATTTGGTCGTTAACTAGTCGGCTGTCTACCTGGCCAAGGCACTTGGCAAATATTAATGGAGGTTATTTGACGATTATCAGTGTGTTAACGCCCCTTACGCTTTCCCATCGACGGAGATGAACATGAATATCATATTCCAACGATAACTATCCTATGAATTTATCTTAATACACATACAAAAGACAAAAATGATACATTTTACATACAGCCAATATAATGCATGAAATACTCGGAGTCACACGTATAGAATGATTTAGTCTGTGTACCATTTACCTTACGACTTTGATATTACCTGTACCAACCAATAATAGTAATAACAATTGTCCAAGTCGTTGTTACAAAAAGCCATGTGCATCAACGTTTAAATATTAAATTATATTTTTTACCGAGCTAAGTTTCGAATCCATGCGGTTCGTCTCTAAGACCGTTTTTATATGTAATTTGGTATATTTGGTATATGTATCGGTCGCGTTAACCATTCGGCCACACAACACCAAGTTATAACTGAAGATCAAATGCACCCGGGAAGCGACGGTTATTATCACACTGGTTCAACAAACAACGAACTTCACCCATTGAGATATATCTACACACAATTTACAAATTGTCAATATTCCAACTAAACCACTTTGCCAATCGCATCCTTCAAAACGTTGAAATCTCCTGCAATACGGATCGATTATATTCGACTCAGCAATAGAATTGGATATTCATGTTTAACCTCGTGAATGGGAAAACCAAAGGGGTTATCACACGGGCAATCGTCTGATCACCTCGCGCCCATCGTCGAGTTATACCAGATACTTTGTAGTGTGTTGTATAAATTCACATGTCCTTCAATTGGTACAACCCATTATTTCACTGGGTTCAGGTAATGTCCGTGCCTTGCCCAAGGACACAACGGACTAGCTAGCGACCAGTTTCGAACATGCAACTCTTCAGCTGAAAGGCGACGCACTAACCCACCAAGCTAATCAGTCGGACAAAGATGCGTGGAACACGATTTTGAGCGAGTTGGTTAGATGGTGGAGGACGAACGTTGGACTTTAGTCTAAAGGGTTGTGGGATCGAATCTACTTGATGGCTAGTCAGCTGTATCATTGGGTTAGGCATTTAGCGGATATCGTCTGGAACCAATGCACTCATGAATTGAAAAAAGGTAAAAATACTGTAATCATACACAACACACAGCGATAACTCCATTGATTCGACAGCGGGCGCGAGGTGATCTGACGATTTCCCGTGTGGTAATAAAATCCCATAATACTGGTCTATATAAAAGAACCCACGAATCCTACGGTTCAAAGTCCGGTTTATACATTATCCAACCACATCTCACCTTGCATTTGGTTTGCCAAACGAAGCAACTTTTCTTTGGAGTCGAGGATTTCCACCGACTGGGTGTAAGGGTTGTAACGGACAGTGAAGGGACGGGGAATCACCTCGCATATCGCTTGCATCTTGCTCTTCGCCGATTCAAAGCTCTCAGTAGCGAAGTAGATCGGCTGGTAGTCAGTGATCGGGTATTTCTGGGGGAAGATAGACTTGTTAATGACGTGTGTCCATAGAATGAATATAAGTAGGGTACGGTGTATAGGTTAGGATTTGTATTCATCCCTGTGAGAACAAAATACAGGTGATGTTATCACACGGGGAATCTTCCCTTTATACATCTTTCCTACAGTCGGGTTACCGGAGCTATTACAGTGTGTTGTGTATGATTCACACATTCCTTCAATTTGACAGAACCCATTAATCCGCTGGGTTCAGGCAATGTCCGTTAAGTGCCTTGCCCAATTGATTTAAATAGGACAACCTGTCCAAAGGAAACAACGATAGTCGTCGAGATTCGCACCGTCCAGGATGCAATAACAGAATGAAACGTTAAAGCCCGACATGCAATATATAATGTTTCGCTCATCTATAATGTTGAAATAAAATGAAAAAAGTGCAAAAATACGACAGAAATGTAATTCGAATCAACGAGAATGAAGAACTTGGTACCTGGACAGCTGTTTTCTGTGGATCAAACTCCAAGACCTTGGGTTTGTCGCTCATACAATACTCGAGCTCGCCATACGATGATAGAAGTCCCGCTCCATACGCCTTAAGCTTTCCGTCCTGCCGACAAAGCCCGAACTCGATGGTGAACCAGTAACACGTGGCCAGCTTCTCAATCCAGTCGTCTGGCGCCCCTAGTGACACGAGTCCGATCTCTTGCGAGAATTGCGCGAAGGCGGGATCGCAGAAGAGGGGCACGTGACCGATCAACTCGTGACACACGTCACTGGAGATGGATGGTTATTGGTTCCACATGGATAACTATGACGTGGCACGACGTACTATGACGTATTGTTACATAGTATGACGTATTGTTACGTAGTATGACGTATTATGACGTACTATGACGTATTATGACGTACTACAGCGTACTATGACGTACTACGACGTAGTATCACGTACTACGACGTTTTATAATGACTGTTGTTTTTAACGCCTATGTTATTTCAATTTGAAATATGTCCCCTTCGGAACACCGTTTTAATAATTAGAGAAAACGTAATAAAACTCATAATCTAAAGCAACCGACCACTTCAATGTTTTGAAAGTTACTGAGGCATAAAAGATCCCAAACCATATTTTGCAGTGTGGCGAAGTACATTATACCAGAGATCTACTATAGTGACTTACGGCTCAGGCGTGTATAGTGGTTTGGAGGGGTGACGTATGTATTGGGTCGAATGAAAGACACGGAAGGCTAGTCCGGCAAGGAAGTCACGTGATGAGAGCAGGCCAGCTACTGGACGAAGACGAAATCCGGTTGTTTCTGTCGGAAACCGCGGATTACAACAGAAATGGATTTTTAACTGTTTTACATAATTTACACATCGTCTCTCGATTCCATTTAAGCCCTACATGTTAAATAGATCATGCTTAAAATGACTTTAATATTTTTCACTTTAAAATACATCATTTTGCAAAGTAAATTTAAGTATTCTCTACAATTCATGTTCTTGGATTTCTGGGTAATAGTGATCATTCTTACTTTGGAGGAATTGTGAGATATCTTCCAATTGGGGAATGTTGTCTGATCGATATCCACAATGTTCTTGCAACAGGGGAAACACCCGATTGAACTCCCGACAGGCGTGGGTGGGAAATAATTCGGTGAGTTTGTTGAACATGGTTCCCCTGGGATAACATTGGGGTCAGCAAGTTGTCTTAAGTGAAACAAGATTAAGCATATTGGGTTGTGCCTGGTTAGTTAAAATGCAAACAGTATAGGGCGGGGTAGGGTTTTCATCAGATTACCTCGTGCCCACCGTCAGGTTATCGGAGATATTGCAGTGTATAGTGTATTATAGAGATATTTTTTAAATTTAGTAAAAACCATCTTTTCGCTTTTGTGCTATATCCGTACTTGTCACATCCGATTAGCAAGCTGCCAGTATCGAATCTAAAACCTTTCGGCTGAAAAGCGATGCACTAACCCACCACGCTAATCGATCGACAAATGGACTCAAAATGCGTTGGTTCTTGTGCATTTGCTGTTGCAACTCGCTCAAGTTATTAAAATATAGTTTTAGCTTATACGCCCGCAAATTACAGAGCGTAGCATAATCGTATTATATCATCATATACTGCAGTAGCATATTAGTATTGTATTAGTGTATGGGAGTCGGGTTGTAACAGATGCCACTCACCAAGTTTTGAGTTCCTCCTCCGTATAAGTCACTCTTGGTATCGGCTGGCCGCTGCAACAATTTGTATTATTACAACTTAAAGTTTTGAGTGATATGACGTAATGAAATGACGTAATGAAATAATGACTAGTTTCTCGAAGAACAATAATTTTCAGGATGACGTCACGATCACCATTGGTGGTTAAATGGCATTTTTGGTGTTGGCAATCATGATCTTTTAAACTGTATTCTTTTGTGCGCTTGATTTTATATTTACAAGTGCATAATCACAGCAGATAAACCGTTGCAAAGCTCATTTATAAGGGACATTGAATATGTACGTATCTCCGAATTTATCATACCCAAAACAAACAATAAGAAAAACCTCCGTTCAATAAATGGATCACTTAAAGCATTGATGCTAATATTTCATTATATTAAGTAACCAGTATATTTAATGTGACGCTAATGAAATAAAAGTTGATAGAATTTGAATAAAGCATAGGATTCGACGCCATACTTACTGTTTGTAGTTGAATGCGATGTCAGCGAATTCCTTGCGCCTGGCCCGGTAGATGGCATCGGTGAATCCCTGTGATTGGAATGTTTGTTTATATGAATCCCTTGTACGGTCGTGTGGCCAAATGGTTAACGCGGCCGATATATATACCGACTCTTATACAAAAAAACGGTCGTAGTGAATAGCCCATCATGGATTCGAAACTTGGCTCAGTTAGAAATATATATATATTTACGAATCCATTGAAGCAGGGTTTGTGGGAGAATGTGGTTTACATGTCCAACTGCACTGTGGCGCGCGTGAATAAATGACAATATTGTATGATGTATATAACACAACAAGTGGATGATATATTTATGCAAATTGCCTTGATTGAGATGTGGGTAGGAATTTAAACGTTAAAAAGTAGGAGTGTTTCCCCTTAATTAATAACATTATTTGGATTTCTGTATGCTAGCTGCTTTATTTTTACCATAGTGCTATTTAAAAAATTATTTTCCAGTAAAAAAATCCCGTGTGCGATCGTGTGGTCGAATGGTTAACGCGACCAATGCTTATACCGATTCCAATATAAGAAGCGACTTGCTGACAAGCCCATCATGGGTCAAAACTGGGCCCAGTTGTATATAAACCCCCATGTGAGTGTATTTACCGGGTGGTCGGAGTCTAGTTCCGCTCCATATGACAGGATCTGGTTCGCAAACTGGTCCAAGTCTTCGATGCGGCGCGGAAACCAGGGGGCTGTGTGACATCATAAAGGTTATAATGACGTAATAACATTGATTCTAGTATGGTGAGGTGGTTATAGGCGAAACATATTGTTTTTGACCCTTTTTTAATCTTTTTTGTACTTTTTTCCTTTGTTTTCGAGTAATATCGTACAAAAAGATTTTCATATATGTTAACGTACATCGTCCAAAGGTTCATAATTGTTTGGGCATATCCCCAAGGGAATTTCCGTCAGACCCCAAATCCATAAAAGGCTATTGATTTTACGTTATTGTCGATATCTCAAAACAGACACGTAAAATTACTCCAGGTTTAATTGGGACTTATACATGTAAACAAAAAAGTAGCAAAATCAATATAAAATAATCCAGTTTGTCCATAGACAAAACCAGGACAGAATACTGTTGTTGGGTTTACAAAACAGACGGACGTTTATTACCAAAACAACTCAAATAATAATTTCAAGACCAACAGAAGACATGCTGCAGTCACATATATCCACCCATAACCATTTTCCAATAAATCGCAAGAAACCCAGTCACACTTAAACCAGTGACCAGTCTGCGGTACACACAAATAGTTAAGGTAGAACTTCTTACAGAGAAATCCCAAAATATCCTAAAATTAAGGAAGAACTCGTGTTGCCTCATTTTCGACCTTAATATGTTGTTCGATGCGATATAACGATTTGGAACGGTTGTATCGAGAGCATGGTGTAGATGTAGTTAGCTGGACACTAATACATTTGTAATACATGTGGCTAGCGACACTTATTTGAATGCTTTAAAGAGGGAATTAAATGTTCGTGTATTTTGCTGCGAGCGAGCAAAGCAAAGGGCCACACAAGAGCTCGTGGGTCAAACATGTTGAAACTTATATCTGCTGGTCGAATGGAGGGGGGGGGTCAGCGGTCATGAAGGCAACACTAAAACGAGGGAAACTGCTAATTTAAACATTGGAAACTAATGATAATCCTTTCTATAATATTAATCCCAACCCCAGTTCTAACCCTATACCCGACGCACTAATTTTCATATTCGTGAGCTCCCCGTTTCCCTCCTAATTTTCCCTGGTCATGAGCAAAGAGGTGGTGGGTCGATTCCCACCCATGTTACTATCAGCGTGGTTGTGTTAAGACAACGCACCTTACCGATAATCTTTCACATAAGGTACACGCACGCACGCACGCACGCACGCAAGCACACACACAATGCACACACGCGCACACACACTGTGATATCTCCGATAAGTTGACTTCAGCAGTGCGCGGGTGGAATAACTTAGTTATTTCACGCATAAGATCAATATGTCCCGATCCTGACCCACAAAATCAACCGAGCAACGATATAAGCAAGCTGCGTGCAAACTTAGATGGCGTGCCACTAACCCCCAGTAGTGATTGAAGAGCCGGTAAATCTATCTGGTACGAAATAGAGGTTTAGAAGGTTAGCTGAGTGGTAGCGCGTCAGACCGTTAGACGGAGGGTAGTGGAATCAAAACCAGATGTTATTAATCTGAAATCCGTGTATATTTTCTCCATCGTAATATATAATGATGTAATGTCTTGGAATAGTGGGATATTCATGTTTATCCCCGTGAATGGGGATACCAAGGGGGTTAACACACGGGCAATCGTCAGATCACCTCGCGCCCACCGTCGGGTTACCGGAGCTACTGTAGTATGGTGTTATTGTTTTCATCGTTTATACAACACAATATTGCAATAGCATGGTATGAGGTAAGATATTCATGTTTATCTCGGTAAATTTACCTCGCGCCCGCGGTTACTTTAGACCCCCGAACAGCTTGGCTGTTAAGTGCGTCGTATATATAGGTCGTTTAAAATAACAAAATGTTGAACACTCACTTGCGTTTTTCTGGTCTTTATTCCGGCTCATAACGAGGACCTTTGACCCTAGGTCAGAGGTCAACTCTCCGACTACGTCATCAACCCTTCCATTATCGATTTGACACGTGACCACGAACTCGTAGCCTCCTTGGCCCCCTCTTGCGGCACGTGATTCGATGTAAGTCAGGTTGATACCGCGGTTCTGGAATGAACAGAATAATTGTATCGAATGCTCAATCTAAAATACTGGATAAGTAGTTGCTTTAATGTATGCGGATGGTGTACAAACATTAATTCATATAAACTCGTCGAAGAGGGTTAGTACGGTCGTGTGACTGAATGGTTAGCGGGACCGATAAATATACAACATATATAAAAAACGGTTTAAAGGTCGAACCCATCATGAGTTCGAACCTTATTAGCACGGTATAAAAAGAATTGCAAATACCAAAGAGAATTAGAAATCACATTTTATTGAATTGTGAATTTGTGCAAAATATATCTCAATCCGACATAAAATGTGCAGTGCATTGTATGTATGATACTGTGCATTGTTATCTAACAAACGACTATTGTGACAAATGAGAACGACAGCTTGAGCATCGGATGTGCTACAAATGACGTCATACCACCGAATGAACTGGATGTTTGCGTGTTATAACGTGGATGTAAGAGATTATGCAACGTGGATATGAGGGATTATGTATGATGGTCAATTATTGGTAGGATCATGTGGCCTAATGTTTAGCTCGATCGATAAAGACTCATAACAAAAATGGTCCTATAGTGACGAGCCCATGATGGATTCGAAACTTAGCTCGGTAAAAAAACACCAACAAAAACTTCATAGAAACAGTTAAAAACGGTAGTGAACCATCCGATTTAGAGGTCCACTTATCGCTTTTGATATAACAGCGGCATTTCAGGTCCACATATGGAATGAGATTTTGATTGTTTATTTTGTGGGAGCAGTTGTAGCTTGTGGAAGTGATTGCGAAACAATCGTTCAACAAACCCCTTTGTTTAATGAGCAAATCGTTTACAATACTTCAATATATGGTCGAACGGCTGCTATATTGTTATACACGACTTCTGTGAGACCGGATATTACGTGTTGTACAACCTATTGTCAGCATGTTTCAAAGACTGTATTGTCGAGTCACAATGGGGAATTCCCCATATTTGTTTACATCTGGCAGCGGCGTATGTTTGGATCATATGTACGAGTTGGTATTGATGGGGATTGTTGCCTGTTTACGAAAGCGGTCAAGCCGAAAAGTTTTATGTCTAGTTTTGAGGACAATCTGCTTAAAATATCCAAAAAAATAATCTTTTTTTACCGGGTTTAGTTTCGATCTCATAATGGGTCGGTTGCTAACACCATATTTTTGTATGTTAATCGGTATATGTGTTGGTCGCGTTAACCATTCGACCACACGAACCACAAAAAAATAATCTTGTACAATTTCAATACGGTTTTTAAACTGCAAGCATCTCTATAAGACCAGTTCACATGCAACACAACATAAGGTGATTTAAATATGGGGTTTTTCTAGGGTTAGGAGCCAGTAGACCAAGAAATGTGTTTATATCTGTGGTCGTATGAACATTGGTTAGTTATTGCATCATATGCTGGTATAAGCCAAATCTGTCTTCACTTGTGAAATACAAACCACTTATCACGACACGCGATATTATGTGGAGACTGTTTTGTATGTCTAGTCCAGTATGTTTGAACAGGGTTAAATGGGGGTGGTAGTGTTAGCTAAACAATTCAAAATAAATTACAAAAAAAACAATATAGAATCCAAAATGTCGTGTATCCGAATGGTTAAAGCAACCGAAATATATATTCCAATCTCTATACAAAAACGCTCATAATAGGTTCGAAACTTGGCCCGGTTAACAGCACGAATTTGGTTCATCCGTTATGCTTAGATAACACCTCATACCGCACCAACCTTGAATATTTTCAAAGCATTTGCGAGCGTTCCGACCCCTTCTTTGACAGAGAAGATGAGGGAAACTGGACTTGAAGGATCAGAGACGTCTTTCCGGTATGACGAGGTCTGTGTGGATGGGGCGTGAAGTGTTATGGTGGTGAAGTTATGTGATATAAATATAAAGCACATCTCTGTCAAAAATGATGCTAATTTATGTTTTTTTTGCGTAATTTCCGGCTTGAAAACTTCCGGCATTATCTACATCCCACGAATCCTCAGCCTGTTAATTGAGAATGACTCGAGCCCCTTGCGTTTTCCATTTTATGGATATCCTATTCCAAAGTTATCCACAAATAAAAGACGTTCATGTTGATATAAGTATTATACACAATACAGCAAAAGATACACCAGAAAATTTAATCTTTGTGCAATTCACTTAAATTATCAAAAAGTCATAGAGCTTCGTGGCTGAACCAGGTATTAGTCAGAATAGGATAGTTCTGTTTATCCCCGTGAATGGGAAAATCAAGAGGGTTAACACACGGGCAATCGTCAGATCACCTCGCGCCCACCGTCGGGTTACCAAAGCGATTGCAGTGTGTTGTGTATGATTCAAGCGTTCCTTCAATTTAGTTAAACACATTAATTTACTGGGTTCAAGCAATGCATGCTAAGTTCCTCGCCCAAAGACACAGCCAACTCGCCATTGACCAGTTTCGAATCTGCAACCCTTAGGCTGAAAGGCGACGCACTAACCAACCAAGATAAGCGGTCGAATATGTTACGGACATAAGCATTTTTGGAGACCCACTGAGTGGCCAGTTTAAATACTTAGTATATATTTGCATAATGCAAAATGTCTTCAAAATATAAGTTTTCTTATGAGCTAAGATTTAAACTAAAGATTTTACCTGGTTGCAGTCTTCGTTCTTTGCTGCCGCGTCCATCTTGGGAATCCGAGTTCAAATATTGCAGAATCTAAGCAGACCGTCTACGTGCTTATCGACAAGAAGTGTCAAGAAATTAAAAGCCAATATGAGCGTTCAAACAATAAGTGCGTCATAAAACTATAAAATGCCCTTGTCAGCAAACATAATTAAAAGGTTCAAAACAAGTTGAAACGCCTAAAGCAAACTTCCAACCCGCTGCAATCAGACACGAGGTCTCTACTTGAATTGGATGTTTTACTCAACAACTTGCGACTCAATGTTGTTTTAACTTCACGTGACAATATGTCGGGTTGCACCAACTGTTAATGATATTTCATCGCTTCTGCCTTGGCTTATTCTTCAAATAATAATCCAACCATGTTTGCTGCCAATAATATACATTGAACTAAGCGGCGGCCACTGTTATGTCTTTATTGAAGCATAAATGCAATATTATGACGACATAGTGACAAGACAAACAGCATCGCGTCACTTCCTGTTTCGAAATAAAGAGCGTCGTCACTGATTGGTGGCGTCAACAGGCGTGGTGAGAGGGCTTGGCTGACTTTTCAACTTTATTCGTGATTGCGGTATTTAAGCGAACTGTTAGTTTGCACGACATATTCACAAAGAGTTATAAAACATGGATTTGAATTAAGGTTTGACGATTACGAGTTCAAGTGCGGACTTGTTTGTCTCTCGAATGAGTAAATACTCTGCGTGAATAGGGGTGGTAGGTGCTTGATGTTATTGCTGCAAATTGTTGCAAATATTTGATTGTTTAATGATCGTTCACTTTTGAATTAGTGGTCCTGATGTGTTGCCAATAATGCCCAGTATTTTTTGGGGGCACACTGATTTGCGGGACAGTGGGAAGAAGGGCTAAGGGGGTGCTTTCGTCATTAACACGAGGGGTTATATCATGATATATCGTTACCCCGTCCCGCTCTTGATATAGTGTGTTGTCCCGCAGATTAGTGGAATTTATTCTACATCTGCCCTGTAACAACACCCATGTAAAATGTCTTCCTTGAGTTAGTATTCCCCGGAAAGCCACACAACCCGAACACAGGTGGATCGAGACAGATTGGTTGGAAGTACGAGGTGGTTGATGCGACGTCAATTTGGACGATGCTCGTAGAAAATAGATGTATAGGTACTTTCGTTTGTCCGGCAGATTAGTCTAGTGGTTTAGTGCGTCGTCTTTCAGGTTCGAAACTGGTCGCCAGCAAGTTGGTTGTGTCCTATGGCACGGCACTTTACGAACATTACCTAAACCCAACGGATTAATGGGTTCTAT
This sequence comes from Ciona savignyi, assembly GCA_000149265.1. NCBI lineage: Eukaryota > Metazoa > Chordata > Ascidiacea > Phlebobranchia > Cionidae > Ciona > Ciona savignyi. Next base: position 231,282 of record CH002443.1, on the reverse strand, counting down.
CAAATTGAAGGTATGGCTGTATTATACACAACACACTACAATAGCTCCTACAACCCGACAATGGGCGCGAGGTGATCTGACGATTGGCTGTGTGTTAACCCCCTTTGCGTTTCCCATGGGATAACCGTGAATATCCTATCCTTCCCCTTTGCATGGTGAAAACCATCTTTAAGTGTTGCCCTGCTAGAATGGGGATTTGGACTTCGAATTAAAAAATGCATTTCATTCCGATAACTTAATGTAAATCAATAGTCGAGTGGATAAGAACGGATATCCCGATCAGGAGGGTGCTGGGTTCGATCTTTACTCAAATTACTTTCGAGGAAGGTCGGCTTCACCAGTAGTATGGGGTCGCGCTTGTAAATTTTAATTCAAGGGGCTAATTTTGATTTAAATAGGTTTTTTATTTGTTTTCTTTAGTATTTAATGTAAGGTTAACGGCCATTTTACCTATACCTGTTATGCCGTATGTTTTTACAAACATATCATAAACTACTGCGGTTTGACCGTTTCTTTATGCTTTTACAAGAATGTGCTATTCTTTCTTGATGTCGGCATTTAAACTAAACATTTCCACACATTACACAACTCCAATACCCGACTGTGGGAACAAAGCAACTTCCCGATTCCCTGTGACGTAACAGTACCGGTTGTCCCACTCACCACCACACACAACCGGTGTCTTGTGGGATCAATGATATGACGTCATTCGCCCACCACACTCGATGAATTTTCATCGAAATAACAAACTCGCGAACAGAATACGAAGTTGCATGAAATCGAAGCGAACCTAATATTATTATAAACTCTCATTCCTCCAAGGCTGTTTGCTGTTTTGCGACAATTTTAAGCCGGTGGGCGGTTTATTAGAATCGTGAAACGGCGAAAAGTCACATAGAAAGCAAATCTCTGGGACACGAAGATAAAAAGTCGCAAAAGACTCCGAGTAAAACAGGATCCTTGAATCTCATGTCGCCCACACAAAACACGTGGAAATAATTCCCATTTTGTCACAGAATGGACACTAGGTAAATGTTGGGTCGAAGGTACTAGGGGTGAGAAATGGGTCAAATTAGGGGGGTTGGGAACTATGTGTATTGCGGTGGGAATGGAGCAATTGGATTTTCCACCATTGTAATCGTATATAGGAATGCATGGAGCATAGAAGTGTGGGGAACCATGGGCGAAATAGCACAATATATCCCCGCGGGGGGTTCCCCGTCGGGTCATCACAGCACCGGAAGGTAATCTCAAAGCTAGCACGTCATTAACACGTCATCAACACGTCATAATTGGCGATAAGTAGCACATGGCGAGTGCTGGAACAATACGGAGAACATTGCACGCGCGAAATAAATAACTTCTGCTTATAGCACGATACTTGGTGGAACTTCTCGCCGCTGGAGGCGCATTGAACTGTGGACTCACTGCTCCATCTAGCGGACATACAGCGATTCGATTCAAATATAGAAATCCTATAAATGGCTACAATAGGGAACTTATGGGGAATCTCTCGTCGACACGTCACAAGCGGTGGATAATAGTTGTGTATGACGTAATAGTGGTACCGAGGAAGTGCGAGGTCAGGTGCAGCTGCAGGGGGCGATTTGGGGGGGTTTGTGGCGGTCCTCTCCGTCATGGCGGCACTTACTTAGATCCGCGCGGGGATCGGGGGAACGAGTGATATCCGGCGGGGTTGCGGTGCGAGTTTCCCCGCAGAATTGCGGAGATTTCTCGAAGCTCATTCCGTTGCACGACTCGCTTGATTCATTGTTCATTACGTCAGAGGTCAATGATGATGAAACTTGTCGGGGAAGCACCGATGATGACGTCACAATGTTGGAATCGATATCTCCATCTGTGTGAGTGGTGTTAGTACCACTACGTCATAATGTCCGAATAATTAGCTTGTTTGGTGTCGCCTTTCAGCTGAAAGGGTTGCAGGTTCGAAACTGGTCGCTAGCTTATCGGTTGTGTCCTTGGGCCAGGCATTTAACAGACATTGCCTGAACCTAGCGGATTAATGGGTACTACCAAATTGAAGGAACATGTTAATCATAGACAACACACTGCAATAGCTCCGGTAACCCAACGATGGGCGCGAGGTGATCTGACGATTGCCCGTGTGGTAACCCCCTTAGGTTTTCCATTCACGTGAACAAACATGTATACGACGCATAGAACATACCACTTCCATAGTGTCCAACCGCGATAATGTGGAGATTGGAGCGAAAATGGCGGTCCAGATGGCCCTGCAATGCATTGTGACGTGTCAACTTGCTGTGTGACGTACACTAGAAATCGGCAAACAGCGGAATATGAAGTAGACGACGAATGTTATAATGGAATTGAACCCTGGACAACACTTATATGAGGGAAAGCGGGAAGGAGGAAACTGCTAACCGAAACCATTTAAACTAATTTTAACCTTGCCCTAAACACTAATCTCGACCCCAGAAGTAACCCCAGGGCCAAAACTAACCCTAACTCAAACTTGTGTTTAAAACCGACTCTAATGCCTTAATCTTTATTTTAGTATTTAGTTCCCTTCTTCCCGCTTTCCCTCCTTTTAGTTTTCTCATTGTACCCCTGCGGATAACCAGTGCAAAGAATTTGATTCCTTATGTGTGGACTTGTGTTTGGGGTTTTATCTTTAGTTTATTTAAAGGAACAGTCCCTAAGCCCGTGTTTGTATAGAAGAGATATATGTATCATTCGCGTTAACCATCCGACCACACGATCGTTCATTCTAGTATGTTATATAGTCATTCTAGTTATATAATTTATTATATAATACTTCCGTGTGTTTAATCATGAGCCGCATTTTCCTGTTTGACAATTTTGACGTTGTTTTACTGTGAAATTTTATTCTAAAATTGGGCTTGTGTGGAAAAGTTCTAAACTAGAGGAAACTTATTTCAAACATATCAACAAAAACTAAAGGAAAATCTCAAATGCACAACACACTACAGTATTTCTGACTTTTATGACATTTTTTACTTTAAATTATAATTGTGTGCTTCTATGGAAAGGTGATATTCTAGACCAGTGGTTAGCAGACCGTTTAGGGTACGTGAAGTGTAGGACTATTTTTCAATACGGTACATTGATTTTGTGGTTTTGATCGTTTAATTTTGAGTCTTCACTATACCGCAAAACATAACAAAAAAATTGCAAGGGATCCGTTGTGAATTTTTTTAAGTTTGGAAACCACTGTTCTAGAATGAAAGGAATAGAATCGACTAAAGTTCTAGAGGAACTGATTGGATGTCGTAGAATAACCGGGGAACAAACCTGGAATCGGAAGGCGACGCGACACGCGAGGCATTTGAATGGACGCGCGACGTGTGGTTCGTCGCCCGCGTCAGAGGTGTATATGTCGTCATAATGGCCTCCATGAGGAATACTCGCGTACTCGTCGCTGCCTTGGAACAGCGCCCTCACCTGGGAGCGAGCCAACCCTTCCGTCCCATCCAGGAACTACGTAGGAGGTCACGTGATAGGGATGATTACGTCACACATATATATTAGCTTCTGTATCTCGACAACGCATATCAGGTATTACTTGCGAGAGTTAGGTTTATCTCCGTGAATGGGAAAAACCAATGGAGTTAACACACGAGCAATCGTCAGATCACCTCACGCCCATCGTCGGGTTACCGGAGCTATTGCAGTGTGTTGTGTATGATTCACACGTTATTTTAGTATTAGTAAAACCCATTTGGTCCAGACAATGTTCGCTAAGTGCCTTGTCTGAGATAAACAACCAACTAGCTAGTGCTGGTTAGGATACCACAACCATTCGGCTGTGAACCAACGCTCCAACCGAATAAGCTATGCGTCCGGGAGTATCAGTATGGTAGCATTCCACACAAGCATGAGCAACGTATGACCATCACACTCACCTCGCTACTATCTTGCACTGCCGTCGGTGTCGGTGAGTCGCTGACGTCATGGCGCTCATCATGGGGGTTCCCCGCATTAGAGACTCCGAGCGATTGCATCTTCAAGCGGTTGAGCGTTTTCTTCTGCATTGCTATCTTGTGGCCTGTGACGAAACGACACGTCATTCCCCGAATGATGACACGTCGGACAAATGATCGGTGACAGAATGTTGTAACATTGATCACGACGAGAGGAAATATACAGGGTGTCCCAAAAAAATGACACCATTTTAAAATCACACATTGAAAACCTGTGAATTCCAGAAACTCAATAACCACGTGTGTTGTACTGTTGTCAACGCGTAAATGACAATATTTTTCAAATTAAATTATATCAACTCATATGCCTGTTAAATTTCATTGATTTCGAGTTTATACTTTTTGTGATAATTCCATCTTAATTGGTGTCATTTTTTTAGACACCCTGTATATTCCGACATTTATCATTCGTAGTAGGATATTCCCCGGTTACACGTATTATGAGAAACCCCACAAAATGAGGTTAACCTATTAAACCCGATCAATTGACTCCTATATTAAAGCAGAGTGACGTGATCTTAATTGCTGTATTCTGGATTTTTACCAGACTGGGTTTCGAACCCATGATGGGGACGTTTGTTTATATAAGTCGGTATATGTATCGGTCACGTAAACCATTCGACCACACGACCTTTCCAGTCATGTGCAAGATGTGTCTATCCATGCAGGTCCCCACCTAGCCAGCACAGCGACACCTCGTGGAAGGTACTGGTGTGACGTCATCACACCGGTGGTGTCACGTGACTTACCTTTGGATCTCAGATGCTTAGCGAGGTGACCACTGATACGGAAGGCAACTTTGCACTCGGAGCATTTGTAGGGCCGCGCAGCGACATCGCACGGCCGAAGTTGGTCGTCAAGATCCTACCGAATAACAAGGTTGGAACTCGTGGTTTGTTACAGGGGGAGCGCAAGTGTTAACACACGGGCAATCGTCAGATCACCTCGCGCCCATCGTCGGGTTACCGGAGCTATTGCAGTGTGTTGGGTATGATAGAGACGTTCCTTTAATTTAGTACAACCCATTAATCTGCTGGGTTCAGGCAATGTCCTCTAAGGACCTTACCCAAGGACTCAACCGACATAGGCTAAGTGGCTGGTTATAGACCTGCAACCATTGATAAACGGGTGGACGATTATCCCATTGTAAGCACACCAAGTTATGATGAGTCAGCGTTATTATTGAAACATCAGAACTTTCCGTCTAGACGATAAACCTAGTATTAAATGACGTCATCGAAATGGATTCCAACAAAATCTCCACCTACCGTCACGTGATCATCGACGTCACTACATGAGTCGACGTCATCAGGTTGTGACGTGTCAGCGTCGTCAGACCGAGGATTGACCAATGATTGATCTGCGCGGGAAAGGGAGTGAATGATATTTAATTAAATTTATATCAAGTCAATAACACCGAATAACAACGACTGTTTAATCGGCCAAAGTCCAAGAATTTCGAAAAGTTTATCAATGTTGTGTTGTTTTTACCATGCCAAGTATTAAACCCGTAGTGAACTAGTTAATAATATCATCAGCATTATATGCATGGGTCGGTGGCACATTCTTGCACATAACCAACCACGCGGTGTCGCCAACTCACCTGGACTGACATGGTTTCTTCCCTTCAATGTGGTGGGCTGTGATGGAAGAAGATTTCAAATTTACTGAGTGTGTTCCCGTTCATAACTGGTCGGTCGGTTAATCCTCGTGCGTGGCCTTTCAGTCGAAAGGTTGTAGGATCGAAACCAGCCGATGTATAGTCGGTTTGTCCTTGGGCAAGGCACTTAACGGACATTGCCTGAACTCAGCGGTTTAATGGGTTCTACCAACTTGAAGGAACGTGTAAATCATATACAACACACTGCAATAGCTCCGGTAACCCGACGGTGGGCGCGAGGTGATCTGACGATTGCCCGTGCGTAGTAACGTACATTGCGTTTTCCACGGGAAAATAAAAGCATATTCTATATAAGATCACCTAATATTGCACCATAACGCTTATTACAATACACTGCATTAAACAACAGACTGCAATAGCTGTGGTAACCCGACTGTGGGGGAGAGCCCTTTCGTTCCCACCACGATGGAATATGGACGACTCTCACCTCCATGTCGTCTGCGTGCAGCAGGTTCGCTTTGTTCAGAAACAATTCCGATTCACGCGTCGACAATGCCAAGTGACGTCGATGTAACTTGGCGCTGAGCTTCACTTCATTGTCGGGAGGCTGGCTCGATTCGGAGGTTACGTCATCAGTGACGTAGGGTCGGTTCGTGACGCCATCAGTGACGTAGGGACGGTTGGTGGCGTCACACAGGTTGGTTCGTTGGTTTGTATCAGCAGACTCCTCATGCGAAGTGTCGGGGTGGATGGGGCGGCTGTGTGAGAGCGACCGACGGTGCTTCTTCGAGTTGTTCTGAGACTTTGACTGGATCTCAGCGGAACGGATCACTTCCGACAGTACTTCCGCCAAAGCGGGACCGACCACGACTGGACTATCTGATTCTGCGGGGCTTCCGGTTCCGTTTCTCGGCAGCGACTCGTCATTTCGCCCGATCTCTCGCGAAGGGTTGGAAGCAGCCACACCCGGTTCTACCCCGGGTTCGGTGGTTGGTACTTTGGTGGGGGACGGGTATTGGAAGATCCCGTGTGGGGGGGTGGAGAGCCAGTGCTGGGTGGATCCCGTCAAAGCTGGGGAGCAGAGGGTAAGATAAGATATTCATGAAAACACCAAGGGGTAAGATTTTAAGGATAGTCAAGTCGTCCGCATATTGTTCCGTTTTATAGTCCATATCGTAAATCTTTTAGCCACTAACACACTGTAAATTCTCGACTAAGAGGCCGCACCGCGCTTAGTTCCCCCGTCAGTGGAAAGGAATTAGACGTTTCGACAAGAAACAAATCACAAGAATAACGAACCCGTTATTCACAAAAATCAAAACTTTTAACGAGAAACTTAACAAAACTTTTATTGAGAAAGAAACGATATAAAATGAGGGTTAAGTAAGGTCGTGTAGTCGAATGATTAACGCGACCGATACATACTTAAGTACAAAAAGCGGTCTTGGTAATGAGCCCATCCTGGGTTCGAAACTAAAGTCGGTAAAAAAAATAAATTGAATAAATAAAAGAAATAAGTTAATCTATTAAAAACCAGAAATATTCACAAGAATTACCTTTGGTTTTATCAAGGTAACCATTGGATAGTGTGGTTGATGGGCTGGTTGTTGTGGTTGCTGGTGCGGTGGCTGCTTGACATGGTTCGCAAGCTGGACCAGGAACCAGATCTGATCGACCAGCTTTGATGCTGCACAACGAACACCATTTCAACTGGTGGTCTGGTGTCTTGCTGGTGTGTAGTGTGTGGACTGCCTGTGGGGTGGGGGGATGGTTATATAGAAACGCCATGTGTTATTGAACTTGAATGTTAGCGACGGGCGAGTTGTAATAACATGATGTGACTTGATTAGAAACAAGCTTGATTGGTGGTTACCGTGATCGCTTTAGGCGAGCATAATTCCTCGGGCGAGGTCGTCTCTCTGGAAATAATACGTCATAATAGCGATGAACTAAATTAGAACATCAGACAATCGCAAGCTCGCGGTACCTGGTGTGGGGGGTGGCGGGCGAACTTGACGTAACTTCCGTCGAATCGTTCGGCGAATTCTCACCAAGTGAAACAACATCTACGTAACCGGATTCCGAATCTAGCTCGTTATTGATCTTGTCCGGTTTGCGTTGGGTCGGTGCGTCTTGCGGCACGCGTTGCATGGAGCTAGCAGTGCGGCAACATGACGTGTATATATGTCTGGTTGCGATATTCGAGGTAGGAATGATAAGGCCGGGGGTGGGGAAGGTAGGAGCCACCGATACCGATTCCACGTTCGAACCATCATCAGCGGAGTCGGAACCAGCGGATTTTTCCGCGGCGGAACCAGCGGATTTCTCACGCTTCTTCGTATCGGTGACGATTAATTCGTCGGAACCTTTCGCGGTAACCACAATACCTCGTCTGTATCCCGACTTCGACCGCCTGCGGCAAAACGTGACCAGCTCAGATTCGGGCGGAACGGTCCAATGATCAGGCGACAACATAACTACATTGCTTTATATTCACAACTCAACACTGATCGAAGCTAAGCTCGTTAATACTGTTATTGGTGCTGGTATGGTGGATACTACATTTCTAGTGGGTTGTATACGGGAATCGTGTGGTTTTCACACGCGAGTTATGATTGATACACGACACATTGAACATACCTGCAGCAAGTCAGTATGTCGCCCACCGTCATATCCGGGGGCATCAGGATTGGTTTCGATACCTCCCACCGACTGTACATGGACAGTGGGGACTTCCCCTCTTTCGACACCTCCATATATGCAGGCTGGGGACTGGTGATGCTGCAATACGTGGAGTAAACCCCGCACGCGAGAGAAGGCTGGCTGTGCGGGTACAGCAGTCGGTGTGTGCGTAGCTTCGAGTCGACCTGCGCACACAATTGGTTAGCGTGGTTCGGTTTATTCATATTATGCCGTAATAACACACAGCGACGAATAGACACATCACGACACAGGAACAGGAAAAGACGCGAGGACGAACAATCGTTAAAACACGTCATTGTTAATAACGTATACAATTGTATAATATGACTGACGCGATAACAATACAAATGTTTATAATTATTATTATAGCGATCGCGGCCAGAAAATCCAAGCAAAATAACGATAACAATTTGCTTTTTAATTAAATACACAAGCAAAGTTTAATTGAAAGCAATCCTTACTTTTTGGTTCTGCTCGTTGGTTGGTAAGTTCGGTGAGCCTGGATGAGTTATCTCGCTCTGTGCATCAGTAATATGGGTTTCTATCTGCGGGGTGGGGTTGGGGTTATATGCAAATAAAGTAGGGGGTTACCCTTTTTACCTTTGGAACGTTGGAATCGTCGTCGCCTTTCACCGTCTCCCTGCAAGCGGGGATGGGAATTTAATAAAAAGCAAAGTTGATTATTTTGTCTGCGAGGTCAAGTATGTGATTTACCTGATAATAACACGTTCGCTCGACTCGTTGCGTGCATCGGGCGCGGGAGAAAGGGAACTGACGAGTTGAGGATTGTTGTTATTGACGTCAATTGGGCCTCCTTCGATTGCTTCATCTCTGTTAAGCGGTTTGTGCGTGTTTACCTCGGCTTCGCGTGGTTGTTTGGGATGTACACTCTCTATATCGGCGGGTTTCGCTGGGTGGCGCTTGCACGACCGATCATTCGGTGCCTGGTCGGCGTTAGGCGGGTTGAACCGGGAGTAGTTCGCGTTGGAACGACTCATGGAGCCGCCGTGGCCCGGGTACATGGGCAAGATGACCGGCAGAGAGGACCTTCTCATGTGCTGGGCGAGGGGAGATACGTCGACCGAACTTCGTCGCAATTTATCGAGGTGATTCGCGTATTGGTTGCTCTGTGCTTGCATCCATTGTTTCGACGCGGCGTCTTTGTGGGGGGAGCGTGTAGGGGACTGTCCCATCAACCCCATGTCCTGCAGATTGCGCAAACTGATTTGATGGAGGAGCAGCTTGTAGTTGCTGCGAGGGACGGAGGATTCGGCGAAGCGGAAGAGGTCGCTCGCGCTCGGTTGGTCGCCATTGCTCTGCCATCTTTGCACTGCGAGCTCAGCTGGTAATGTGGTCGGACTCGGTGGAAACTGCTCGTCGTCGTGGGAGGGGGGTTCGGGGTTCTTCGGTGGGGCGGGTGGGGGTTCCTTGGGTCTTGGGGGGCTCGGTGCATCGGGTTTCACGTCACTGGCGCTGTTGACGTCATCATGATGACGCATCATGTGCATGTGGCGCTTATTCGGAGGTAATCTGTTGGTGGGGATAGAGTTTGTTCCTTCAACTCTGTCCACCGCGAACTTGGCTTCCGCGTGCGCCGGGTCGGGTGTGACGTCAGATCCACCGTGACCTTTATCCGACTGTAGCGCGGAGTCGGCGCTCTTTGTCCTACAAAGCTCGTTGTGGAAGAATTTCAGCGGATTAGGCGGGATTGATGACGTAATATGGATTGCGGATTTCGATTGAATCGATGTGGTAAGCGGCAACGGGCTCTGATTTATCAGCATTGGATTGATTGGTTTATTAGCGTGGACATCGTATTGCGTTGCAGGAGTGGAACGGCTGTTCTTGTTGTTACAATACACCTGCTTGTGGATCATATAGTTATCCTCCTTCCGATACCTCGCACCGCAATCGATGCATTCGAAGGACGTTCGTTTCGTTTTCTTCGGTTCGGACGACGTCGGCCCGGAGACTGAATTCCTTTTCCCGAGGAATCGGTGCGAATGAGGGTTGTAGTCGTGCGAGGTGTGTGGGGTTGGGTCGGGGGTTTCGTGGGATATCTTCCGCCCCGGGTTATTCCTGGGGGCTCGAGTGAGTTCAATCATCTTGTTGTATTCCGCTATACTCAACCCTGCTACCTTCGAATCCGGGGACGTAGGGAAACCCCCTTGTCCAAATCCTGATTGCATGACGTCATAGATTTTTTGAATATTTTTCTCATCGTCGTTATGGAAGGGAGCGTCGTTGGCGTGTCGCCCGGCGATGGAGGCCGCGTACGACGACAGCGACGCGGGGTCGAGGCTGTTGCGACGGAAAACGCGTCGCGGCTTCACGCGTTCTAGAACCGGGTTCAACAATACCTTCTCATTGTTGGATATTATCTTCGAGATGTGTTGCTCGATCGACTTTGCGTTGATGCGGCTTCCGGCGCTTTTCTCGTCTGTCGCGTCGCGTTTGTCGGTAATCGACTCGCGTCGCGCTGCGTAGCGTTGTGCGTTGGATTCTTGGTTGGAGGGCTCAACTTGCTCCAACACCGTCCCACAGCTTGGTCCTACACTTGCAGAGTTCTTGCCCACGCGGCTGTATGGGTGGGGGAATTTGAAGTCCTTCCCGAGGCCGATTAATGGAGCGGAAAGTCGTCGTTTTATCGCATCTGTGTGGCGGTGATTGAACCCGATGGCTGCGAGACTACGATGGTAACTATTCGTTTGCTCCGAGGTGATGGTGGTTGTGGTGCCGACGTCATTGAGGTTCGGGCGATTCGGGGTCGATTCCCGGGAATTGGTGTCCAACCCTACGTTGAGTGGGATGCCAGGGGTGTATGGGAGTCTCCCCGCCAGCATGGTGGGTGCTGGGGCGCCGGGGAATCCCAGGTAGGGGTTGTAACTGGCCGCTATGGCCGGGGAAACACCTAGTGGAAGGGACACCCCCGGGTACATCCCGTTCATGGCCATGAGGCCTGGGTATGTGAGGAATGGATTCAGACCAGCATAGGAGGCGGGTAGTTGTGGGAAACGAGGGGGATTCACCGGATGAGATACCGCAAATGGCGGCGCAGTGGGGAACACGGCGCTGGGCTCCGTTCGAATTCCATTCGGAATCGAAGTTCGGTTGTTGGGAAGCATCGCGAAGTTGGGGGTGGGTATTGGGAAGTCACGTGATGGCCGTCGCTCGTCGGATGCCTTCGTTCTCGACGGAGATCGCTCGCGCGACGGTTCCGTCGAGACCTGTTCCGCTGGTTTCGATTCCGGGGCGGCGGAAATCCCGTTGGCAAGATGGCTGGTCATAATATGAGTGTGCAAGCCTGCCATGGTTTTGCACTGCATGCCGCATGCTACACATCGTAGGTCGAACACGCTGGTCGCTTTGATGGGGTCCATGCCCTGCAGGGGGTGGGGGGGAGGTGTCTTGGTGGGTGGGCGGGACGAAGGGCAGCATGAGGGGGGAGGCGAAGGGCTGGAGGTTGAATCCATGGGGGTTCGCGAACACCATATCTGAAGCAAGGTGTGTCGACCTTACGTCGCCATTTTCGACGTCTTCGAAGCCTTTGTTCCCGCTGATAGCGAACGCAGCGGCTTGCCTCTCTCGTTCTACAGCGGAAAGCAGCATTCCAATCCCATTCCGGCGGAATTCGAAATCACTCGATTCCATTCCGTATGAAGGCGGGTGGTTGTCGGACGGGCATTTTCATATCAGTTTGGTCCTAACTTACAAATAACACGGCGGGTCTTTTCTTCCTGTGATAAGACACAATACGATATGCAGTCGCGTTTATTTGTTTCCTTAATTTATTCTACATGTTATGCCGTGCTATAACGACTAGCATTTATTCCCCTAGGTGCTAGTTAAAATGTCGTATTTTTAGATTCGAAAACGCAATAAGCTAAAAACATAATTTTTCTGGTTCTGGGCGATTACATGGCGAATGTTAAGATTAAAACGCGCTTTTAAATAACCACATAATCAGCTATTTCACCACAAAATTGCTCTTAATTAATTTGAAGTAAAAAACATGGTTTTTGGTTTCCGAGTCGAAATATTGATCTGGTACACAGGACACACTAGGGCTAACTGGGCACACACGGGCGAATAGAACACACGGGCGCACAGGACACACTGCACCAATGGTGCAAGGCATACAGGCACGCTTGATGAACGAGGGAATCATCACGCTGAACTTTGATTCGAAGTCCAAACCATCCGGACGTTGGAACCCGGGGTTGCGGGGATTCCCACCTGGTTTGCCGCACAAAGCCCACTACACCTGCTCGTTACATCAATCATTCTCATGTTGAACACACAAACTATCACTGTATATCTGCGCCAACCACCGCATTCTTTTATTTGTACTGAATTATCTCGAAACAAATCACCAAAGCGGTTGCAGAGGAGGCAGATTGTGAGCTGCCAGTCCCAGCAACAAAACTTCGTCTGCTGGTAGCTATTCAGGCAGGAAACTGTTAGACTACGTCAGCAACGCGAGGAAGCGACGTGACTGTTATTGTCCGCTTTTTTGTAATTTGACGCTGCTTATGCATTGTGCGGGGCGCATTCTGGGCACTTTACTACAACACGATTTAAACAAAACACGGCGAATTGCTTGATACGTACACTCGATTAAAACCACATATCACATACATACGTAGCAACATACACAAAAAAGACTGCATAGCGGTAATAGTAGGTAATGTATTAAACATCACGACCCTTTATCTTAGTTATAGACGAAAGATATCTGATTCCCGAGGTAACTAATCCGCCCCAATAAACAATGCGTGAAATGATATTCTGACCGGTGTTACCCACAGTTGCGTAATAGTGGAGCAGACAATACAGGAGGTCGCGCGCGGAGGAATAAAGAGAATAAATGGAGAACGGAGATGGAACTGTGATGTCATAGTATCCGGCGTTAGTTTCGTGTTTCACGCTGGCTGCTCCGTCAGAAGCTGCGTTTGTTCCGTAATTAATTGTTATAAGCGCCCGATTGCAGCAGTACTGAGCGGCAGGCGGATGGATACGGTCGTCTCCTCAATAGTTCGTGGAACCCGGGACAAAATAAGCGAATAAGTCGCGCGGCACATCTGGCTGGGGTGGATGCATAACAATATTCACTTAAGACAATTTTACAACCTGCCGTTACATTCCTTTCAACGCTCGGTTAATACACAGCGCGAATACTAAGTGTTTTCACACACACACATACATACAAACGCCATGGTTAAGGTCGATTCTAGTAAAATCAAATAAAAGCAACGAACAGTGTATAGATGTGGAAAGCATATTAAACAGCTTCCATATTGTGTGGCGCGTTCGCTCTACCGTGGGAAGTGTATAAACCGCTTCTACTCCCAATGTGACGTCATAGGGCGCTATTATGTTGACATACCCGCCAAAAAAACAATACGTAACGATGGAAAGAGAATACGAGGCTGTTTGTCTGAATGGGGAATTAACAAATAGCTGCCTCATTTTTGTGGGATGGCGGGACAATAAGGTTTTATCTACGTAACAATGAACTACGGAAGCCACGACGCTGCGGTGAATAATGCTTTTCGAATTCCACATCGAATACCTCGCGACCACGTAGTTTGTACTTCAAATCTGACTAAAACGAAAACTGACCTATGTGGTTCTAAATTCGCCACAACTTATTATTAAACAAAGCTGAATAATTCGCTACTTTTGTTATTTCCGTTCGTTTATAGCAAAGCTTGCTGTACGACTTGTTTACACTGTACCTGCGTCAAACAAGGTGATATATCTTGAACATTCTTATTGATTGATCAAAATATAAAATTATTTATAGTCGTCTCAATTAATGTAGCGTGGGTTGGAATTGGTGGCTTGCATAGCACCTGCCCGCAATAGGTAAGCGGATTAAATTGACTTCCCGTGAAGCTAGCGCTGACGTTTCTCTAGCAGACGTCGCACATCGATTATTATCGTCGACATGTAGCATTGAATATGAGCGAAAATCAATTATTAGGCAAAAATAACGAACACGAATTCTAACACAGAAATACTAGGAGAATATCTACGTTTTTTCGGCAAATCTGTCTATGCAACAATATCTATCTAACTTTTATACCACATGATTACACACATATATAACACCGCAGTGGATATGGCTGAAATCAATCTGCCTACCTATTGGCGACAGGTGCTATGTAGTCAAATTGGTTATAATTCGGCCAACGCTACATTGATTGAGGCGACTTTGAATAACTTCATATTTTTTAACTTCGATACCACATGTTGATTACACCTGTATAACACCGTAGCAGCTACGACTGGGCAACATGGTCAACACAACAAATGCGGTTGTTTCTTTCGAGCACTTCGCCTCGAGACAGAGCGATCGCTCAGTCGTGACGTCAATATCAGACGCTTTCCGAAAGCTGTCTCGCGCGAGTCTATGAATGACGTCATTTAAGAACGCGGTGAGCAACTGTCATCGGAGCGCCCCTATTGTTACGTCACACTAGCTAATTTGGTCAATATCGCGCAGCTGTCGATATAAACAAATTCAAATATGAAAAATATCAAAGTAATTATTTATACCAGTAGTTTATAAATGCATAGGTTTCAACTATGAAACATCTCAAATTGTGTTGATTAAAACCTCCCATACAGACGCTACGTTGCAAGTATGGGCTCGCCATGTGGTCCAAATAGCTGGGTGTTAAATTAAGCTTTCAGCCACGTCCATGCCGGCGACCACACCAGCGGATGTTTACTATTCATCAACTCAACAGTGTATTTCAGCACTTTATTGTAACGCTGAAATATAGTAAAACCCACTAGTGAAACTTTGGAAATTAAACTTGTGCGAAAATGCGGGGGATAGTTGGATTCGGTAGCACACTCCCTTGTAAAGCACTCGGTACCAAAGTGTTGCAGATGCCTCGGTGCGAACCGGGTTTACTACTTCGCGAAGTGTGAACTCGGTTCAAGCGTTGCACACCGGATGCATCTGAGTTAGCGTTTGGACGAGCGGAAAATAAACTAAACACAAATCTCCCACTTTGTACTCGGGAAACCTCATTCCCTTAATACTTGTCCTAGCTATAGCTGCGTTATAACACCTTGTGTAGGTCAGTAGGCACAAACATAACTAATCGACTAATTCTAGCTTAGTTTGGTTAAAAGGTGGTATAAAACCCGACAAAACAATCTATATACTGTAAGAAACCTACATTGGCGATAACAACTATGTTATGTAAGGAAGCAGTAATAATTCAGAAATCTATTATTCTACATCTAAATTGGCAATAACAACCACAAACCGTATTCACATCAACTGGAATCGATGATTTCGTTTGAAACGCGGTTCTGCTGCGCTCGAAGCTAACCTCATGTAAAAAACAACAAATTGTTTTGTGGTTGAGCTCATTATGTCGTCACAGCCGCCGGCAATGAAGCCTCGCAGTATGATATCTCGCGCGAGAATGTCCATGAGATTTTTTTTAATATTCGGACAAAAAGACGAAAATTTTGAAACGCCTTTATGGGCACGGGGAAAATTGATGTTTTTTTATATATTTTGCAGCGTATCTGAAAAAATGGACGTTTTATTACAAATCGGTTTGCTATGATATTTGTAGCTGAATTTGAAATATGTTGTACTGTCACACACGAATAAGTAAAGTACGATTTTTTTAAATAAAGCTCTTAATGTTCTGGGCTCTTAAGGTTCTGTATAAAATCCTTCTATTGTCGGTAAGCAATGTTCATACCCATTTAACACGTATACAATCTTTTTGGAGTTTTTTTAAGTTTCAAACCCATGATTGGTTCGTTACTCGTGTTGTTTTGTATTTAAGTTGGTAATGTATCGGTCCCGTTAACCATTCGGTGACACGACCGTGTAGCATACGATGACGCGCATGTAAGTTATATTGCAGCATAGCGCCGTAGCGCGGTTATACCGGGCGAGGGATACGTCTATATTTCTCCGATGTGCTGCTTTAGTGGAGAACGATATGAACGTTTGTTTATACGAACGTCAATCATGTGTGTCGTTTCCAGCTACTATGCCGTAGTTTTCAATAAATTCGGCTTATTGGGTTGTAAGAAACAATCAAATTATTCTAAGCTTTGTTTTACAAGAACATGTTAGGCTGTAAGACGCCACTGGCAGCTGAAAACGTCTGTTTGTACAATTTATAAACAATGTCATCGTGTATAGCATAGTAAACTACTAAACATATTAATTGGAATTGTGAGAAACTGAATTTAGGTTTAACTGTAAGTATTAAACACTTGTATTGCTAAATTGTCTAATGCCAAACTGCAGACCAAATTAAAGGGGGCGGGGGTAGGTGCTAAAGAAAATACACAAAATCCAGAACTAGGAACCAAAATGTGAAAAGTTTTGAAATTGTAGTTTAATACAATATCTTCTATCATTATCCGGATAGGGTGAAAATTGGTTCAATAGATGATCATGTGACAAAAATAGTCCACAGTTTACATTTCACACATGTGCACAAAATTAGTAAGAACTGATTGTTGTTTTTCTGGAAATTTTTTTAATGACCTCTTATATTGCCTACACCCGTCTACCAACAGCTGGGTATTTCAACACAAGCTATTTAAGTAGTCACACATCAATCAATATTATCATTTTTAAACATACATAAATTACATATGTAAACGTTTATTATTTGGTTTAAAACAAACTAAAGCAAAAATGATGGGACATTTTAACATAAAAAGGATTTTAATCAGATGAAACTTGTAATAAATCTCTCCATCTTTGTTAAACTACTAAAGACAACAATAATTATGATTTCCAAAGAGGCAATTTTACCAACGTGTTGCCATGTGTCTTAACATTCAAACGATTTGAAAAACACAAACTGTCATGTTGTTTCTATAGCTACTTTTAGTGTGAACAAATGCTGTAAATAATCTATTAGAATCTAATTAATGTACTGTGTACATGCCAATGCCATTACTTGATTTAGTAAGTTATGATTAGAATTTGTTTTAATATCGAAAGTAACAAAA
The DNA here is from genome assembly GCA_000149265.1 of Ciona savignyi. Classification (NCBI taxonomy): domain Eukaryota; kingdom Metazoa; phylum Chordata; class Ascidiacea; order Phlebobranchia; family Cionidae; genus Ciona; species Ciona savignyi. Next base: position 213,963 of record CH002443.1, on the reverse strand, counting down.
TATACATGCACAATTATTTGGTTTGTGTTATCACAGTACTCATTAAACTTCTGTTGAATAATCTAGTTAAGGAATAGCAGGAAAATCTCACAACATGCAGATATCTATCCAATGGCAAAAACTAAGTTTTGATTTGAAAGTCTATTACAACAAATTGTGAATTACAATATTTTAAGTTTAAAAACTGCTTGGCACGTGTGTTAGCAAGAGCATTGGAAATCCGGCCAGCAGTGATTTGAATTCGTAGGTGAAGTTCTTCAATTCATGGTTAAACAACTTAGAGTAGATATGACAACATACTATGTTATAGTCCACGCTGGTAGAGGTGGGGAATGCTAGAGAATGTTTACTAAACTAAAAATTTATATTAATACAATACAACTACAATTTTTATTTTTGTTTCTTTCGCTGCAGCGTTTACCACCAACAATTTAAAAATACATGTCATATATATATATATATATATATACCAAAACAAATATGGCGTTAACTGAAAATCCAGATAAATACAATTTTAAATATTTAAATTGTATTTATTTAATTGTTACCCGGTACATACTAATACAAACAATGACACATTCAATAACTGTATAACCTGGCAATATGATCCAATATCATGATAAAAACTGTGTGAATTGGCACTTACACAGTGATCATACTTCACACCGAATAAAACACTCACCAATATTAATTAAGTGCTGAGAATTTGTGGTTCTTTATGCAGCACAACTGATGTGAAATCTGCCTTGCTTAGCAATAGGTACACTTGAAATGTATTCCTGGCATACTTATGCCTGAATTGGTATGAACTAGCTATTACAAAAGGGGTGCCTCTAAATACTACAGGACTGCTTAGAATCGCTTGGAGCGCTTGGATCACTTAGATTGCTATGGAAAGTAATTCTAACCCTGTCCCAAACACTAATCTCAACCCCAGAACTAACTTTAACCCCAACCCTAACATTAATAGGCTATCATGGCTTTTGTAATTACGAAGTATAGTAAGCGATCCAAGCGATTCAAGCGAACCATGCGATCCAATCGGTCCAAGCGGTCCTGTAGTATTTAGAGGTACCGTTACAGAAGCAGCATTTTTAGAGAGACTTTGTTTATGTGATTGAAAACACAGGTAAAAGCCAGCAACCTTTCGGCTGGTGGCACAAACTGTCCAGTCTATGAGTGGTATAACAAATATGGACAATTTATATGAGAAATCAAAGAGCCAAAGTAAGAAAATTTGCTATGACGTGAAAACCAAATTTTTTTGCTACTAAAAGACGAAATAAAACTGTTTTTACAAAGAAAAAGTGAATCTGTGTCTTTGCTGAAATAACTTGCATTCATCAGAATAAATATACTAATGGGATGAAACTATGGGTAGAGCAATGTGCCCATTCTAATCATATTTTATCCGCCTTGCAATATCGTAACTGTCGTAATGCAGTGTGATTGTTCGTGGCACTGGTGAAAATACAACCACGTCAACGACGATATACCAATCGACAACACGGGTTGACCGACTTTCTGGTAAACATGATTACTCAATAAAATAGTAGGCAAATAGCAAATCTAAACTGTGTAACTGGGCCTTATAATATACAACAACAATTTAAAGAAACCGTACATTTGTTACTCTGGAATTAGAACTTTATTGGTATGTTTCCTGTTCAAAACAACAAATTTATA